>JARHVA010006527.1:857500-890894 GCA_037957365.1 Torreya grandis | reverse complement strand
GCATAACCTAATACATCTTAGATGACACTTCATAAAACACTCAATCTTTTTAGAGAAGGTTTTTCCCTAGGGTTAAAGCACCTAGTCGCATAGTTGGCATATAATTTGATATTAATACCAAGCTTAAGAGAGAGGTTTTATGTTCCAAACCAATCCCCCACCTCATCATTGACTCTCTCAACACCTTATATGAATAAAAACTAAATATTAATTCACTAATGATTATCCTCCATTAAAATAGAGGCCATCAGTATAATGCTATCTAAACCTAATTCCTTGTTCTCACCTCCTCCTCAATTCTAGCATTACCCTATATCATTCACATTTGTGGATGACATTAACTGGGCATAGTCAACTTGATAGAGTATATATATTATCATTATTTATTCAAACTAATATCATCTATTTCCTAGTCTTAGCATAAACTATGAGCATCATCTCCTCATGATGTCAGAGATTGAATGACCTTGGAACTCTATTTATACATATCTTGAGACTCTCTATGAGTATTGTGACACTTTTAATGTCATATAGTTCCATTATAATAACCCATTTCCACCAACCATTCCAAATATTATTACACCCAATAATATAAAAATCCATATCCCCATCCATTAGGTCATTTGCCTAGGCTTAACCTAGGGGAATTGAGTGTTTAATTTATCATGTGTTATTTTCAAGTACACAAATTGGTGAACATGACATGAAGGACTTCTATCATTTTCTTATTCTTGTACTTTCTCCCTTATCTATTTTCCTTCCTCCTTACATTTATTTTATGGGTATTCATATACCCCTATAATATTTCTAAACATGACATATACATATATCTTGGCCTATAAGGCTATATGAGAATCTAACTCAACTTTAACAAGTCATTAATGGTGAGTTGGAACAACCTAACCTTCAACACTAGTGTAGACTACCAATTATATGATTACTCCCATCCTAACACCCAAACCATTAATGTGGTATCTACTTAAGAGATAGGGACATATCTAAAACTATGATCGACCACTCTAAATATGACCCTCAATGGGGAGGCATGATTACTCCTTGTATGGCTACTAGTCCATTAATAATAATTCAAAGATAAGACCTAGAAAAAAATTCTAAATATGATAATTATCATGGAAGAATATTCCACTTGGAATATGAGGTTAATTTTATTCAATCAGCTACACATCCCATTGGTAAGAGCCAATATTTCTACAACCCATTTATGTAAACTAAACCTACTACTTCTGGGTCTCATTCTCCAAACCAACCTCTTCAAACTAATCAATATCATACCTCCACTCCTATGAAAGATACTTTTAGTCACAACATAATCACTATATCAAAAAAACATAATCACTATCCATTACCAACTCATTAAAACTACAGTAGGTCACATTCATGACCTATAGTGTAACCAATAAGTTCTAGGTCAGGGGATGATCCCAACTTCCCTTAAACAAGCTCATCCTTCTCCTTTTCTCATCCAAATAATGACTCATAAAAAAACATAATATAAAACCTAAATGATTCCATCTCAACATGAAATTTCACTTGAAATAAATCATGTCTCCAACCAACCCCTCAGGACATCCTTACCCATGGGTTCCCTAACTGAGACACTTTTAAACTTCATCCTATCAAAATCCCACCCAAACCTTCATGAAGATCATGTACACTGATACTCATCCTTTTTAAACTTATGTGGTGATTAAAAACCCATAATTATTCACACTTACAAGCTACATTCCTCCCATGTACACTCCTCTACAAATGAGTTATTTCCAACCTTACATAGCCTTGGGATACATGTAAACTACATATAATCTACTGCCACAAACCACCACTCCTCCTACATATAACTATCTCTCTCCTTACTTTTATATGTATTCCAAATATACTCGGTTGGATAAATATTTTCCAAATTATTTCACTCCATATAATTAAGATTTTTCTACCCCTCCTAGTGGTTACAAAACTAACCCCTATGCAATCCCACATTTATACTCTAGTCCTACTACAATAATTATAGACTCTAGCAACATGGGGACTTACAATGAGTAACTTAAGGAGTGTCTTGGTCTCAAAATATAAAGGTTTATTCTTCCTCATCCCCACCTAACCTTCCCAAGTTCAAATGGGAAAGATATCCCAATGCACATGTCAAAGCTTATGCTATGACTATTAGGGAACTCTTACCTTGGGATGGGTTTATTACCAATATTTTCCCAAAAATCATACATGGAATAGTGATCAAATTTTACTACCACCTCCCTAAGGGGTTTATATTTATTTTCACTAAGTCATAATCAAAGTTTTCAAATCTTTGTATATGAATAGGATTTTAAAGACTAGTATATGAGATTTTTTTTACATCAAACAAGAACACAATGAGTATGTTGCCCATTTAATAATGAGATGGTGGAAAGTCTTATATTATTTTACCAATGAACCCCACATGGATCAATAGGAACTATGTGACCTATTCCTCCATTCCCTTAACAAGGATATGAGGGAGGATGTTTGATAATTCTTATATTGATCTTATGAGAAAGATCTTGGGAGTGCCTTGTGGATTGACTAGGAAACCATTAATAGTGTTTAGTTAAATTATAGGACCAATGGATGCATCATCACACCAAACCAATAATGTTGGGGATTTAAAAATACAAGTCCCAAAAATACCAATAACTAAGTTCCTAAGGTTTGAAATCAAAATAGGAAGGCCACTACCAATGGCATCACTAGAATAAAAATCCAAAACCTATGAATACAAATTAATAGAAACCTATGAATAATGATAATGTTGTAATAATATGGGTGTTAAGAACCAAAATATCCCTCCTTCCATTTTCATTATCAACTTCAATTGACCACCACCATGAAACATACAACACTAAAACCACAATCAAAATTAGTATCAACATGTTGAGTAATTCGTCTAGTTTCAAAACCAAACTTATTACTAAATAAATAATCCAAAATAGGTTGGAAAATAAGGGTTTAATGTGAAGCATATATAATATGATCCAAATTTCTATTTCCTCTTTCATTATGTCATCAAACATGATACTCAAAACTATAGGGAGTACAAAAAAAGCATTTAAAGACTCCTACAAGATCAAAGGAAAAAAATATTTATATGTTCTTGGGGAATGCTGGTACAAAACCTTGGGTACTTTAAAATGGCTTTATCACCCATCAAATCAAAATATCCAAATATACCAAAACATATTTCCTAACCATCATGCATATGTTTACCAAAATCAATAGGAAGGTAGCTAATAAAACTACCCAATTCAACATAATCATCCCATGATAACATGCACACTTTATGTCAAATCCTTCACTTCTAAAACTACTAACACTGATTTTATTCCTCAATTAAGAATAGAAGGAAAAACTAGGATGATTGGATTTATAGAGTTATAATTTGAATAAAAGTAAAATACCATTACCAATGCTAGATAGTATCTCCCTATGAATATTAATTCCTTAAATACTTTAGAAACTGATTGTATCTAAAAAATTGAGGTAAACTATGATTTGATCGTAGTTTTGACCAAGATGATCTCCCACATTTCATTCCTTGATTTACTTAATAACTCCCCTAACCATCATACAACATTTATTGATGCCTTAGGAGTTGGGCATATATATAGTTTTACTCATTCATAGGCTTAAATCAACCTCATTAATATGGAATATTTCCACCTAGTTAGGAATCTCGACATGCTATCTATTTATTTGATTTATGTAGTCTTACCCATGACTCTAAGATGGAAAGAAGGGGAGATACATCCTTTCTCCTACACGTTTGGAATTACAAAAATTATGTGAATATATACATGGTTGATGATGGATCAACCATAAATATTAACCCCTTTTCCTTCCTATTAAATATTAGTTATGAGGAAAAACTATTATAGTACATATAATGCCTTGCAAGTCTATGATAGTCTCAAATCTACCTCCATAGGGACCATTGTACTCTTAGTCACTCTTGTCCCAAGATGGTACTAACCTAGTTATAAGTCATATACAAATATACCAAATAAAATATGACCTTGGGAAGACCTTAGATACACAAGAGAAGGTTGTCCCTTTAACCTTATTTCAAAAAAATTGACTCATATACCTGAGAAAGGTCATTGTAGCCAATGGGAATCCTAATCTTTTTTATATCCTAAAATAAACCATGGATAAGTATCCTAGGTTACACATAAATTATGATCTACCTACCAATGGGGTCACAAAACCCCCATAGTTGGTCCATGTTACTAAACCTCTAAAGCCCAAAGTGGTCATATTAAATAAAGGGGGAGAAATAACCCAAACTCTTTCAAAAGATAAGTTGGAAAAGAAAGATGTAGTGATGGATAAAAATATTACTAATAGAGAATCAATAATTGGTCCAAAATTTTTTACCCTATATAAAAATGATATCATCAATCTATTGGAGAAGGACACACTACTCCTCCTTCCATTCAATTCATGAGGGGTAGGGACCTATGATTTCTTTGAGTCTCAAAGATAAAAACCCTAAAAGCGGATAGATGTTATAATAGAGAATCAATAATTGGTCCAACAATTTTTACCCTATATAAAAATGATATCATCAATCTATTAAAGGACACACTACTCCTCCTTCCATTTAATCCATGAGGGGTAGGGACCTATGCTTTATTTAAGTCTTAAAGATAACAACCCCAAAAAGGGATAGATGTTATATCTAACATTCCTATTATATAGGCATAAAATAATGAAGTAATCCCCCTTCATAAGATTAATCCTAATGGATACCAACACCATCATCTTGTTAGGAAAATTTAGTATTCACATGAGTAGATTTACTACTATAATTAGTAATTATAATATTACCTAGGTTAGTTTACTTTAGTGGCACTAGTGAATCTATACTCAGTCATTTGTTATTATTCATTCTTATTTAGTAGGAATTTGTTTTTTTATTATTGTGGATAAATAATAACCTATGTATTATTTTCATAATATGTTGAATATAATATACCATGTTTAATCTAGCTATGTTTAGATCTAATATTGCATAAGATATTTCAATTAATAACAGTGGTATCATAACATGTTGTGGTTCTAATATGTGATTGAGGGAAACTTTATTTCAAACTCATGGTTACCCATCTATGAAATTAAAAGTTACAAGCTTTGCATAAGATTAATATAATCTAAGACATATTAGTTTGAAGGCATTAGTTGTATTGAGTGGTAGCCTATATATCATTAATCTTGATGGATCTATCACACATGTGTGGTACCTGATTCACATCCTTTCTTCCCAATGTCTCTATATTTTACATCAGCCCATTAATTTATTCCTTAATTGGACATGTAGATATGAAACTAATGAATTATGGATAAATTTTATTTATAGTATCATGTGCATTCATTTAATTTATCTCAATGAAGACTCATGTGTTTGTATCTCCATCAGATCTAACATAGCTACAAAATATGTTTTAAACTTGGTAGACGTTTCATCCTTGGTATTGACATCCAACACTCAACTTGTCTTATCAAACAAGAACTCCCAATTAAAATTATGATGAAATCATTTATTGACATCATATTAGATCCACATGGAAAATTAATCATCTTTAAAATTCATTCAAATAATATACTTGCCATCCACATCATATATGAGTTACTTTTTACCTTCTCAAGAAAATTGATATTAGTTTAAATTGTTTAGTTGGTATATTATCATATATATATATATATATATATATATATATATATATATATGTATATATATATATATATATGTATATATATATATATATGTATATATATATATATATATATATATATATATATATATATACATATATATATATATATATGTATATATATATATATATATGTATATATATATATATGTATATATATATATATGTATATATATATATATGTATATATATGTATATGTATATATATATATATATATGTATATATATATATATATATGTATATATATATATATATGTATGTATTTTATTTTAGTTTAAGTTTGGGATATGACTTATTAGTATATTAATTTAATATATATCTATCTTTTAGTCCATAACAACTTGATATAATATTATAGAGTGTGGTCTTTGGGAATATCAAAGGGTCAAAGGTGAATATAGTGTTAAAAGTTTGATTTTTTTGGTATAATCATAACCATTAAATGGTTAATATTGTCAAAAAAAATGTTATTTAAGGTTAGAGTCTTTTTAAATCCAAAATATCCAAAATAAAAAATGAGTTGAACATTGAGTCATTTTATCAATTATCCTACTTTGTCATTTTCAATATTGTAAAAATGAAAATTACCTTATGGATGCATTTTCAGGAGACCACAACATCTTATGAAAATGTATTATTTCACATTGAGGAGGGAATAAAATCCAACATGGAAACTATTGAGATTCACATATCTATTGTATGAATGAATAGTGACATGAAGGAGTATGGATGAAACAAAGGAAGGTGGTTTCAAAGTCTCTCATTAGTAACTAACGATGACGCCAATATGATTTGGTGGCATTTGATTCAATATTGCAGTTTGGTAATTGTAATATTTTTTAGTGTGTTTTTTAATAAGAATAGAGGTTCATTTATATTCACTTGCATATGTGACCTATTCCTATGTAAGCCCTAATTTAAAAACATATTAGAATACTAATCAAGAATTAATTTAGCATTTATGGATCTTGAAAATATGAGTAGTGATCTAGAAAATTACATGAGGTGAATAGGTTGATGGGCCCATATTCATGTCCAAGTTTTTGGTAAAACTTTTGAAAACCATGTAAGTTTGATTATGGGTGGATTTAATTTTGGATCAAGAACATGATGTTAGCTCTGCTGATGACACATTGTAGTTTGAGAATGAGATGTGGTATACCATGTAAAAACTAAGGGGGGGAATGTTACAAAAAATTTGTATTGACATAAATAGACTTATTATGGTAATTAGCAGTTTTGATATTAACTAGGTTATTATTATATAGTGGTTATTATTTTATAACAATGAATCTACACCAGGTCAATTTTTATTATGGCTTCTTATTTAGTAAGAAGTTGTTTTGCTATTGCTACAACTATATAATATCCTATGTATTATTTTCATAATATGTTGAATATAATATAGTGTGTCTAATATATTTGTTTTTGGATCTTATAGTTCATAATATATTTTAATTGATAACAAATTCAATGTTCAACCACACAGGGGTAAGCCACACTTCACATTATACTTGATGTAGGATCATCACTCCAAGGTTGAATTTTTCTTTATTCTACTCATTTTTGGTTTGAATAATTTGTTTTAGGGGTCATATAGATTGTTTATATTATTAAAAATGTTTTATGAGTCATAAAACACATTTGATAATAATTTACAAGTGTTTAGGTTAGCTTAGGTAGGTTAAAATTTGAATTTGGCATTTTCTCACTAAAATTCAAATTCAACATTTTTGAATAAGGAACTTTAGTTTAAGAGAAATTTATTTAAATTTTAGTGGTTTTAAGATGTTTATTTAGTTATTATCAGTTTCCTAAGTTTTTACAAGTGTATCTTAATTTTTTACTTATCATGAATGACCTATTTTGTCTTTTTGGTCATTTATTCTTGTTTTTACAAATTTCACTTAAAAAACCTCCTCAAGACCTACGTTGAAGGTCCTTGAATCATTAGATAATTTATAGGAAATATATATTTATTTGTAAATATTAATTTAAATGGTAATAAAGATTTTTTAAGGCTCTAAGATGTGAGAAGGAGGTGACAGTTACAAATCAAGAAAACAATCTCTTACATTTTGTGTATTCAAAAAAATGAAGTCTCTTCAATGCAAAATTCTAGGTTTTTATGTGTTTATTTATCTTAAGGAACTATCATTAAGATTGAATATATATTTTTTATTTTATATTTTAAAATTAATAATAAATATCCATTAATTTTCTAAGAAAGTGAACAAACATTATTTTGGAAAATTTTGTGTTATATTGTGTCTTGTTACAATAAGTTGAGCCGTAAAGGATAAACTTTGCTTTCAATTTAGATTGATTTGTCATGTAAGTACAATGATAAGGTTTATTTAATGGAAAAATAAGTTTTTAAATATTTTCAACACAAAAAAATACTAAGATTTGCTCAAGGTTCATAATTTTGCCCAGACAACCCTGAATAGGCCTCACAAAAAGACATCCTACAGGTTAGAATTGTCAATGTTGAATATATTTTTCATTGAATAGGAATTTTTATAATTTTATGGGTGTTAATAATGTTTTAAAATACATTTTAAAATTTTAATAATCCATTAAATCTTTATTTTGTTCCTTGAAACTCAAAATTACTCCTACTAGACCTGTGTATGAAAGGTAGTGAAGGGTGAAAACCATTTCATGGTTTTGCTATCTAGGGATTAAAAAAAACTTAAAAATTATTATAATTGGTGGATTTTATGTTTTATAATTTAATAAAACATTATTTATTAATTTTTTCATGTGTGGATCCTCTGAGATCCAAATTTCCATTCTAGGCCTAGGAGACCTAATAAGAGGCCTAATTGCTAAAGTGAAGAGTTAAATTTTTGTAAATAAATTTAGAGTTAAAACCTAAAATTTGGTATGATTATTTAAGGAATTAATGTATACCTATATATTACATTTTTTTCATGTAAAACTCTGTGTGGACAAAAATAAGCTTAGAATATTGACTCAATAGGGTTATAAGAAAAAGGCTAAAAAGACTAAAAACTTGAAAAAAAAACATCTTCCCTTGAGAGATAAAATATCACATTTTGGTATTTGATATAATAGTATATTGGTTATCTATATTTAAAATTTTATGGTTTAAATAATTACATACTGGTCAAAACATTTAAATTAGTGCCACAAGAGGGCTACTAGAGGTTGTCTCCATAAGCAAAGATTGTGTTTTGAATGATTTGACTAACTCCTCTTCATCAATATTATTATTTAGTTGGAAATTACTTAGAGAATGATATTATATTTTCACCATGACATGAAAATACCAATTCTCTACAATTCATGATCCATGAGGTTTATTTCCTACTGAGATTTTGATTGTCCTACTTTGGCCTACACCTAGTTTTATTTCCCATCACATTCCAAATATTACAACAAGAAAACTGGCCATTCCTTCTCCCTTAGCCATGTCATTTATCAAGGAAAAGATTTATCCCTTGATATTAGTTACTATACAGATTAATATTATATCTCATGATTATCCATGGCTCTATATGATAACATAGTGGACAAAAACATAGCGGTAAAAAACATAGCAGTAAAAGCATAGTATGATAAAAATATAGTATGACAAAAACATTTTGAGGATAAAAGATAGTGAGTAATAATGTAATAGTATTGGCAATATTTAAAAAATATATTGAAGAGAATAATTGGGAATTTTTAGTGATTATCACATTATTTATTTGTTATCTAGTTCATTTTGGTGATAGTAGTTAACATTTCATGGTGTAAAAGTAATGCACCAAATTTACAAGAAAAATAATAGAGGAAAATGTGATTTCATGAGTTTGGATCTTTATTTTAAATTTATGTCATATTTTGTGTGAGTGCATCCTTTACTATGTTTTGTTCTCTTGATGTTTTATCCTCGCCACATTTTATCCTTGCTACATTTTATCCTCGCTACATTTTTCATGCTACATTTTTAACTACTACATTTTTGTCTGCTACTTTTTCAATGGATGCCTTATCAACATATTAATAAGAAGAGATATTCTCCCCCTTTGAAAGGAATGGATCTGACATAAATCCAATCACTAAGTTATTATGAGCCTTATCACATATAACATTAGGAAAATTAGGATTATCCATGTATTATTAGTATTATTGTAAGTTGCACAATTACATTCTTAAAAATTTGACCCCAAAGAAAAACCATAACTAGGTCAGGATACTTCCTATTGTTCATCTAAATTTCAAACTTGAGGCAAAGGGATTTCAATCATGCCTTATCTAATTGACATAATTTAATCACCTCTAGGTGTGGGTAGTTTATTAGGTGAGGTGAATCTCTAGTTTTGGGGATAACTCCCTAGATGCATCATCTAAACTCAACTCTTAAACTTAATTTATTATTAATGAAAATGTATGGAATGATGTATGCAACAAACCTAAGCTATGGGAGGTGATGAACCAATATGTTTTGTATCCTCTACTTGATCTGTAACAACATTTATGGACAAAATAAGATTGATTACTAACTCCCTCTCCCTCCAAAAGACTCATACATATTAGTGTTTCACATGGAGGTTATGATAGAGGACTATAACCTAATTATGAATGAATGATAGGCATAATTCAAGACACTATCAGTCAATTTTCCCTACAAGTATAATCATTAACACCTTCACACACTATGTGACTTGCATAAGACAATCCAATATTGCCTAGGTGAAGACAAGGACCTTCAAACGGAGAAGAATTAAAAACTTGTTAAAATATAACCAACATCAACACACTAGAATACTAGCATAAAGGAGTTTGAATTAGTCTTTTATTATCTCAGGGTTGTAGATAAAAATGGGTAACACTTTCACATACACAATAGAGGGATGCATATAATGGCTCTTAAAGCCCAATTTTTAGAACATGAGAAGGGGAGAGGGGGATGATATGTCATATAAACTTGGATTAGAATACATGATGACCATTATACACTCAATTAATTAGTTACTAAGGGGTATTAATAGTCCCATAACTCCTCCTATACATTGCCTTGGATACATAATGGCCTTTAAAGAGCCTTTAGGTGTAGAAGTTTGGTGGATGGCCTATTTTTGGTCATAATTGATCCCATAAATATGATATGCACTTTTAAACTATTAAATTACTCTTTGGCATGCATTGAGAGGTCATGTACCTATTATGAGTGATAGATACTTATTTGAACATGTCCATTATTCTCTTAGCTTCCACCCTTAAATCTATTCATAGCCCATTCAATGTATTTGTCCTCCTAGTGGGTGAGGGATCTGAGACTTAGACATATGAAAGTATGTTTTGAGATTGGTAGTGGCTTGTAAAAGTTAGTGCAAGGGTGTCTCTATCCTAGGAAAACCTCTTCAATATGTGATAAGACCCGCAACATACTTCTCTTAATGCAAATTATGACTATCTCCTCAATTAGGTTCAAGTCTCCTTATTAGGCCTATTTTTACTACTATGGGGGTGGAAGAGTGGTTGTTTGGAGACCAATCCACCTTTTCATAGACCCAAGAGACATTTTTACTCACTTAGGACCTTGAACATGCTCAATAATTATGAAAACATACCTAAAACAATGCCTTATAAGCAATTTTCCTGAACATCATTCCCCACATGTGCAAAATTTTATGACTTATAGATGTCCTCATGTTGTTTTCATGGTGTTTCATGGTCATTATAATCATCAAAAATAATTTTTTTCTTTTCCAATCCCATTAGGATTTTGGAGGGTTTAGAGTGGGCTAACATCTTAATGATGGTTCATAAATTACAAGCCTTGTATTGAAAGCTTAATACCATGAATATTGATTACATATTCCATCTCAAATATACATAAAAACTCTTATTCCCATGCACCTTGTATAGTGAGTTTTGAGAAAAGGTTGGTAGTGTTTAGGTTTTCACTAAGAATTTTGGGCATGCTTATAATCTTAAGGATTGTTCATAGATATGCCCCCTAAAACCATCTCTCTCCACCATGGGTGGAAAGTTCATAGGGGTAATAAAATAAACCTAATAGCATTGGGTCCCATTCATATTATGATGTAATATATGAGCATTTAAACTAGCAACTTGAATTGAAAGACTAGGGTGATGGAGCTTAAGAAGGGATATTAGGCTAAATTTCCATTTCCATTATCTTTCCCTACCTAAAAATATTTTCTCAAGACTTATACTATCATCATACATACTTTTATGTTCATATATCTTCCTGAGGATATTCTCATGTGAAAAGAATGAAGTTGGGGATAAGAGGGCTTAAGTAGGGTTTTAGGCCTTATAGACTTGAACTAAGCTTCAAAACATTAGACCACCTATAGGAGATTCTGGTGACTTAAAGAATTTCTTAGCATCCTTTTATACTAAATTTCAACTTTTACATAGTCTCATAATGGCTGAGACCCCTACCTCTATCATTCTTCTCTTCTAAGTATGCCATGACCATCTTTGGCCCATAATAGGTGCTTAGACTACTTGATGTCAGAGACCTAAGTGGTCTATATTTCTCTTTTATTCACTACTAAGGGAGATGGAGATATCATGTAGTGTGATATTAGGATTTTTCAACACTTCTTAAACTAGGGTCTCTCTCATACTCTACAATCAAACATACTCTATAGCGATACACACATAGCTATGTGTTATGAATGCTCAATTAGGGCTAGGTAACTCTCTTAAAATTGAATTTACATTCAAAGGTCTTGAATACTATAAAAATACCATACACCACCATGGGTTCACTTTGACATAATTTGTTACCTTCATCATTCAAACCAATGAGGTACTTTAACTGACTAGGTAGACCTGTATGCATTAAGCCAACTATGTATGTAGAGTTAGAGGGTCCTGAGTTAGCTTTTTTAGTCATTATATCATATTCCTTTATATTTAAAAAACCTTTGTACTTATTTCATTTTTTTGAGCCCCAACCTCAATGTGTATGTGGTATTTCAATCCTAAGGTTGGAGACAACCTGACTATAGAATTGTAGGTGGTGATTGGGATAACTTTTACAAGTTAGTCCTAAACCTAGCCTTCTAAATTATGTTATTTACCTCTTAATAGTGTCCACACTTGATTGGGATTATTATCTCATGGTTTCATTTTAATTTCAAGAAATTATACAAAATTTTGGTCTTACTTTCACACATAGACTTGTGCATGATCACTTATACCTGTAGGAGCATTACATAGTCATTTTTAAGTTATAAGTCTCAAATACAAAACACATTATGAGGTGAAAATGCATTGATGAAGTCATTATACAATATATGTCTTTAATAGACCTCATGTGGACTATTACTCCCCACTTAAGACCACTTATTGAGACGTTAAACACCCCCATCTAGGTACTCAACAAGGAAAATGCACGTGGTTGGGTGAACCAAGTATCTTGAGAGAGAAAATTAAATTAAGAGTCCTCCAAAACCTTAAACCATGATAATAAACCTTAAACTATGTTAAAAATATTATGAATGCACTTGGATCTGGTCTTCTTATTTTGGTCTTAAGGGCTAGAAGGAAATTTGTTTATTTTGAAAGGGGAAATCATCCACATTCTTACATCACTCCTGCCACCTCAATAAGACATCATTAATACACTTGAAACCTAAAGATGGATTTCCATAAGAATAAATTAAGTCATGCCTAAGGCTTTTCTCCTTATTTCACATAGTGGGTGTTCGGAAAACTTAAGGAGATCATACATGACCAAATGGTGACTAGGTGAGGTTTGTGAGGAACATGGGGAAGGCATGGAAACTTTACATTGATCCTTTTATTCTTTGTTTCTCCATGAAACATAATAATTCTTTCACATGACCTATAATCTACCAACCAAGGGAAATTGGATATTGTTTTAACCCTAAAAATTCTAAGAGAACATGCTCATCAGGGCCTAATACACTTATCAAACCTTTAAAGACATTTATCCATATTCAGTCTATCACAACAAGCTCAATATTTTCATAAATCTAGATGAAACTGAGATCATGTGGTTTATAAGTGGCATAATACCACCTAGGGGTCTTAGTGATTGTTCATAAATCTTAGGGCCTTGATCTATAAAAACTTTCCATTGATTTCAATCACAATAGGGAATTTACCTTTGGCTAGAATCTTATTATCATACTCACCTTGTATGAACCATACCATCCAATTTAAATGGGTCCTTGTGAGCTTTCCAAGAGCTTTATAGAGATTAAAATACATTATTTACCTTTTTAATACAAATTTTAGACATGAATTCTTATATGAGGTGCTTGCAAGGGATCCCTATAAAATGTTTGACCTCTTCTAACTTTGACCTATCCATACAAATTTGTACAAGTCCTAGAAACACCTGCAAAACATCATTTTTATACATTTTCTCTAGTTTGTGATCTTGAAATGCCATTGGAGGCTAAGAAGAGGGAAATGAGGAGTCAAATATGCTATCAAATTAGAGAGTATAGATGGAGGGAAGATGAAAGGCCATTTTTTTCATAAGTGTGGGCCCCATTTTAGTGAATGAAAGGAGTTTGACTTCTAAAAATACCTCATTTCACATATTAACCCTTTATAATGACTCAATGATGTCTTATGGATCATAATAATACTATTCACATGGTTTAGACACCCCTAGAAAGAAAAATATGCATGATTTCAATTGAAACATCAATTGAAGAAAATACCTTAACATCTACTAAATAAATGTAAAGTATGCTAAGGATTTAAAAAAGGGTTACATTCCTTCCTCATATTAGCCCCTAATATTCTAAATTATGCCCCATTTTATAGGTTTTTAGCATGCTCAAATGGACATATGACTAGCTATGGACTGCAATATCATAAATGACCTTATCATGCATGGTTTTAGATCATAAGGACCATATAAAAACTTGTTATATACCCCTATACATAATCAACACAAAATGAAATATTGACTTAGTTCACATAGGGTGAAAGGGTGATTACCACTTCACCTCATGACATAAACTCATTACATGAACCTCTTACCCATGGTTCCAAAGACAAGTGATTATCTCCTAAACTACTATGGCATCACAAGGACTCATGAAGATGACCAAGGAAACTATCAAGTTTTAAGTGTTGATTATTTTAAGCCTAGGGAGATAAATATATCAATATCACTGGTGGATCTTAGGTGTTGACCTTCTTTATGGTCAAGAGAACCCATAATCTCATACATAATATTCATGACTCAACTAAGAGACATCTTTGACTGGGATGATAGTCAGACCTAACACCTTAAATTTTTTAAGTACTTAAATAACCTCACTAGACACACAACAAATACACAAAGGAACACCAACACCTAAACACTTGAAAAATCAACAAGCCAACAAAACAAGTAATTAACAAAGCACTCTTGCCACAACACTTGGAAGAAAGAAGACCTAAACTATTATGTACAAGGATAATATAGCTTCTCAATAATATTTCTTAAGCAACAACCCATTGATAGGGTGAAATATTTCCTCACCATTAAAACTTGACAACTAAATGCATTAGTCTCCTTATAGCTAGTGATAGTGTAAGGTCTAGTCCATAATCTATCAAAATTTGAGTGCTTACCTGGTTTAACTCAATATTCATCCCACTTAAGAATAATATGACCTTATTATAAGGTCTTTGAAGAATCCATATTGTTAAATAACATCTTAACTTGATCTTGATGGGACCACACGGTATGCATAATATCACCTATTATCTCTTATATTTCTCTCAATTCATTTATCCTTACTTGCATGGCATCATTCTCCATTAGCTCAAACTGATGTGTGGGTTCCAAAGATTGTACATAAATTTATATGGATAACCTTGCCTCTTTTACATAGAATATAAGGTATGGATAATGACCAATAGCTATCTTTGGGGTGATCCTATCTTCCCATACTATTAACCACAGTATGGTATGTCACTCCCTCTAGTTGTCTTCCATGGTTCTTTTTATGATTTTTATTAAGTTCTTATTGGTGGAATATGCAAGTCCATTTCCTTGAGTATATTAGTTTGATGAAGTTTTGAGATAAATGGCATAATTAATAGCCCATTGAATTACCCTTGTACCACTAAAATCTAGTGTATTATTTTATATGATAGTGGAAGGGATGCCAAATATGGTCACTAGACTATCATAGAACTCTAAGGATGAGTTTTCATTTACCTCCTTAATGGATAATTATTATACCCACCTACTAAAATAGTCTATAGTAGTCAAGACCCATTTTTTTTCATAAACTAGATGGAGGGAGTATCTTTTCTACAAAACCTAGGCCCCATTGCATGAAAGGTTACTCCACTTGGATGTGTTTGAGAGGCAAGGCAGCTAGTCTTTATTTCCTAATGAACATGTAACACTTTTGATATATCTTAGAATTTACATGGGAATCCTTGAATAATCTTGGAAAAAAGTATCCTACTCTCATTATCTATGTTGTTTTGGTCCTAGCTACAAAGTGGCCTCTTATAGGCCCACCATGAAATTGATCTAGAAGCTTGTCAACTTGGTTAGTCTCCACACATCTTAATATCATGCCATCAAGATATCTATTAAATAGAACTCCATATACCAATATTTATGAAATTCATTTCAATATATAATACTTTATTTCTTTCCTATCTATGCCTATAGGACATTCTCTTATTTGAAGGAATCTTATCATGTCTTGGGTCTAGCTGGAAGAAGGTGTAAGTGTAGTTGTTTGATAATCACTATACAATTATAACACCACATATTTTTTCTCCTTAACATATAGTACCATGTTCTTATAGAAACATTTTCCCCTTAATAACTTGGTGACCTTAACCTCTATGTTGTATGCCATGCATCTAGTCACCCAACCTACTTTTTTTTCACTCAAAACTGAGTTAAGAAGGAAGTCCTTGATGTTAGGGTGGGACACCATCACATATATATTATTTTTGGATACCATGTGTCTAAAATTTTTTAAGTCCTCTCATGACTTCAAGGACGTTATTTTATACATAGGTATACCTCTCTTCATATCCCTCTAATGATTTATTAAAGAAAGATATGTGTTGCTCAAGACCCTTACTATTTTGTTACATCATATTTGATGGATATAAAAATTCTCTTTCCTTTCCTATTCCATGTAAAGTCCCTATGTTTCTTGAGTATAGAAGTTAAAGGTCTAACCAACTCAGCAAAATTGGGAATTAACCTTCTAATGAAATTGATCTTACCTAGAAAAACATATAGTGATTTCTTGTGTTTTTTTAGTGATAGGGATAGGACCTCACTCACCCTCTTAGGGTCTCTATAGAGGCCTTCCTTAGACCCAATTTGGCCTAAAAGTATACCCTCATGGACTACAAAAATGCATTTTTAGGGTTCTAAAAAACCCCATACTTTTTGCACCTATAAAATACTAGCCTTAAATGTGTATAGTAATATGTGTCATCCTTGGATAAGATAGTGATGTCATCAAGATATATGATCACCATCTCATTAATGAGTTCTAGGAAGGATACATCCATTTCCCTTTATAATGTGGCCCTAACATTGGATAGCACAAAGGGCATTTTATTGTAAGCATAAGTGCCCCACTTAGTTGTGAATGTAGTCTTATGTTGGTACTCTTCCTTCACCAAAAACTTATTATATCTTTAGTATCCATCAAGCAAGGAGAAATGTTGTGAACCTATAACCTTTTGGATAATTTGATCCATGGATGGCAAGAGGTAGTGGTATTTCAATGACACCTTGTTGAGATCCCTAAAGTCTAAATATAAGATTATCTCCCCATTATTTTTCCTTATAGGCATAATTTTATCGAATCATAAATATTTTTTGATGGGGAATATAATCTTGGACTCAATTATTTTAGTCAACTCTTTATTTATAAGGAGTTTAATCTTTGGGTTTACTAGTCTTTGCTTCTACTTCATAGGTTTAGCACTTCTCTCCAATTATGTAGTATGATGAGCTAAACTAGGGTCAAACCCCTTAAATTCACTATATTCCAAATAAAATATGTCTAAAAACTCTTTACATAACTCTATGTAGGTTATCCTTTATTCTCTAGTGTTCACTTTGCCTAGTTTGAGCAGCCTATCCTTAAAGCTAGTGACCTTCACATAGTTCTCTTCTTTGGTTGAATGTTGACTTTATCTCTCCTCAACTGATCATCTTCATTAAAGATATTTTCAAGAGTCACTAATCCCTTAGGAAGTTTATTTGTCCTCAATTTTACAATCTAGCCACCATACTATTATTAAAGTCTATCTTGGTTCCTTGAGCATAATTCTACCTCTTGTTACAAGAAACATGTTATCTACCTATCACTATCAAAGACCTACCAAATGAATTAATTATTAGGTACTAAGGTTATATAAACTACCTTGATTTTTTATTGGTTATTCATGTTTTTGACTTCACTTGGGATGTCATACTATGCCCCTATAGATTCCATCATGTTTTCATGTTGAGTGTCCTATCTTGGGATTGAGCTGATGTCAAAGGTCTCAAAGTCTTGTAGGAGGACCTAGACCCTATGATTGTATGCCTTTAGTAGTGTATTTTTATTTAATTCACCCCTCTCACCAGATGAACTACAAATTCACTATCTCTCATGGCTTGTATTAGTTTAATACCTCCTCTCCTTACCCATTAAAAATCATGAATGAGTGCCTCATAAACTATTTTATTACATGTGTATCTAAATTGGAACCTTATAGAATAAAATTACCTTTTCTTAGATGGAGATACTAGCACGCCACCTACTCCACTTTTATTCTTGCACCTAGATACATCAAAAAATAGTATCCATACTCCATCATTGTCTTGACATGGATTGATAAGGGCTGGTATGATTACTTTCTCTTCATGCATATAATATATCCCAAATATTACTTATTTAATTATCTTATATGAATCATAACCATGGTTATCTATCCCCCACTCATCAATAAGTAGATCTGAATATGTACTCATGTGGCTCAACTAGGTATTATTTTTCAAGGTGTTCATTTTCATCAATAATAGTGTAGTTGACATTGGATAGATTATTCATGTAGGGCTCTAAATGAAACCTAGAGATAGGCTCAGACCTAGTGATGACTTTGGTCCCATACCTATTTTAAAATATTATAGAAGATGAATAAAAATATAGGTAGCCTCTTATCTTAACAGTGGAATCCCTAGACAAACATAAGGCAAAATAAGGGGAAGATCAACCACTAAAACATCTTGGGATATGGTGAAATAGGGGAAAGTAGGTAGGATAAGTTCTAGGTCTTTAATCACACCAATAGTTTTAGTAGGATACCCATCTAGTTGCAATATGTTGTTAGAGTTAGGTTCATATTTTAACCCCAACTCGTTTTCTATTGAATTTGACATGATAGATGTATATTCCCCACTATATATCATATATTTATGCACTAAATTATATACTATTATGATATAAAGGTAGAGAGGAGGGGGTTTATTTAACTTGGTTAGTTGGGGCTCATTAGGATGACTAGTGTTAGATAGGACTGCACCTCTTTTTTTTACTTGCTTGTCCAAGATGTGGTATTTAGATAAATCTTCTTGAAGGAGATATTTATGTCTTGGAATAAGCAATGTGTCCCACATTAGTATGGTGACATGGGATTTATTAATCTAGTCTAAAATGTTGATTTGATGGCTTGTAGAATTTTATTGCAAGTTAGGAACAACAACACTACTTAAATATTGAGTGAGTTTAGGTATGAATGAACCCTTGTTAATCTACCCCTTCTCATTTTAAACCTTTTGGATTGGTGGGGTTTTAGGGGATGAATATTGATCATTAGTCTCTTGAGGTGGTTGAGAAGATGAAGGATCTAATTTCCCAAAATTTGAGTTTCCATTCACTACTCTTTTTTTAGCCCTTGTATTGGTTACAATGGGACTATCCACCTTGGTTTCACCCCCTATTTGATTGACTACAAATTATCCAAAATAATCGTATACTTATTGAAAGTTGAAACATGTAGCCTCTAATTGTGCTTGACCCTCACTCACTCCTTGTCAATTTGGTATTTCATATTGATTCATGAAAGAGGTATCTCCATGTAGCATAAGAGGGGCTTCTTTGTGTTATGTAGGATGAGCCTAATTGTGTTGCATGATAGGAGCTTGCTTATACTACATAATATAATCTTGATTAACATATTCACTTGGGATAATTTATAGTTTATAAGACTTCCCAAAATGTGTAGACCATTTAAATTATTAAGCATTATTATTTTGATTAATAACTAATGCTATGGAAGTACTGGTAGAATTAGGATCAAAGCTATTATATTGCTTTGATTTTAGTGATATTCCATTGAACTTGTATATTAACATGACATGGAGGTATATTTAACTAATAATGATGATAGGGATCTTGATATGGAGCTTGGTATGGTATATGAGGTTGAAGTTCCTACCTCTCCAAGGACACTATCTTATTTCTTTGTACCTTAAATAACCCCTAAAGTTTGACCAATCTATCTGCCTAAATAATATCTTCCTATTCATGGTTGGTTTATATTTGTATGGGGGAAATGTTAGGCATTAGAGGTTTTATCTAAGGGGACAATGTCATGATAGTCTTGGTGTAATTTTTCCTACCTGTATGAGACATTATTTTGCCCCTATTGCAACTTCATAGGCATTAGGTAATGTGTTCCCACCCATGGACTATATCATGACTGATATATCAGAATGGAGGGCTCACAAATAGTATAAGAAGGCATAATTGGGAGTGGGTTTGAATACTATTGGGATATTATCCCAAATTGTTTGGAACCTATAGTTAAAATCCACCATAAAATCTTGAGGACCCCTTTTGATTATGATTAATTACTCTACTAGGGATAAATGGTCACTTCTATATTCAAAATGATTACATAAGTGATCCCCAAACTCATCCCAAGTGTTGATAGATGTAAGTGATATACCTATATACCATTGAAGTGTCTTTCCTCTTAATGAAGTAACTAGTAGCCTCATTGCTACATTTTCTTGAGTCACATTGTGTACTAAACAAAGGTTGGCAATGTTTGTAATGTGTATAAAAAGAGTGGTAGAGTTTTCTCCTATGAATGATGGAAGGATATTAAGTGTATAAATAGGGATATCATAAAATTTATTTAGGTTTAAATGGATACCACCATTGAAGGGCATAAAGACTTGGTTTTTAGGCCTAGCCATTGGGGGTGTAGGAGTTGTAGTAGTATTTTGTTGAGAAAGATTAGGATAAGTAGGGGTTTAGGATAGGGATTAAAGCTGAGGTACCTCTTCCTCCTAGAAAAATATAGGGATAATTCAATAAAATCAACTTCCTTACCTTTTGATGAAGATCTTGTGGCTAATTTTACCATGAAACTTGGATGTTGATGTATTTGATCTAACTTTATTGAATTTTGGTTGCACTAGGTGTGGCAAAAAATATTGTTAATCTATATTTCACCCTTACGGCAAATGGATTTCAAGCCTGCCTCATCCAGTTGACACAATTGAATCACTTATAGGTGTGGTTATCCTATTGGGTGAGATGAATCTCTAGTTTTGGGGTTAGCTCCCCTGATGCATCATCTAAAATCAAATACTAAAACTACTTGATTATCAATGAAAATAGATATAAGAATGCATTAAACAAACATGAGCTATGGGAGGTGATGCACCAATATGTTTTGTATACCCTACTTGATCCTTAACAACATCTATGGACACAACAAGACTAATTGCTAACACACTCTCTCTCCAAAAGACTCCTACACATCATTATTTCACATGGAGGTTATGATAGATGAATATGACCAAAGTATGTTTAATGAGAGGCCTCATTCAAGACACTATCTTTCAATTTTCACCATAAGTAAAATAACTAACACCTTCACACACCATGTAACTTGCATAAGATAATCCACTAGTACAGAGGTGAAGACAATGACCTACAATGGGATAAGAATCAACTACTTGTGCCAATATAACCAACATCAACACACTAAAACACCATCGTAAAGGATTCTAAATTAGTCTTTTATTATCTCAAGATTATAGATATAAATGGGTAATGTTTTCACATACCTGTCATAGGGATACATATAATGGCTCTTGAAGCCTAATTTATAGAACATGAGAAGGGGAGAAAAGGAGAATGTGGCATATAAGTGTGGATTAAAATCCATGATGATCATCATCCACTTAATTAATTAGTTATTAAGGGTTACTAATAGTCCCATAACTCCTCTTATACATTTCCTTGGCTAGATAATGGCCTTGAATGAGCCCTTGGGTGTAGAAGTGCGGTGCATGAATTGTTTTTGGTCATATTTAACACCATAAAGATGCCATACACCTTGAAACTGATCCATTACTCTTTCAAATGTAGTGATATATCATGCACCCATTATGATAATAAATTACTTGTTTGAACATGTCCATTATTCTCTTAGCTAATACCCTTGAATTCATTCATATCCCATTCAATGCATTTATCCTCTTAGTGGGCAAGGGATATGCCACTTAGGCATATTAAATCATGTGTTGATATTGGTAATGGCTTGGAAATTTTAGTGTAAAGGTGTCTTTGTCGTAAGAAAATTCTTCATTATGTGAGCAGACTTGTAACATCCTTCTCTTAATGTAAAAGATAACTATATCCTAAATTGAATCTATGTCTACTTATTAGGCCTATTTGTACTACTATGGAGGGTGGAAGAGTGGTTGTTTTGATACCATTGCACCTATTCATAGGCCTAAGAGGCCTTTCTACTCACTTAAGACCCTGAACATGCTTTAGAATCATGAAAATAGACCTAAAACCAGGTCTTATAAGCCATTTTACTCCACATATTGCCCTACACATGCTGAATTTATGGTGTAAAAAGATCACATAAGACCTATAAGTGTCCTAATGACGTTTTCATGGTATCTCATGGTCATTAGAATCATTAGGAATAATTTCTTGTCCACTGGGTTCTATATGAGGTTTTGGAGGGTTTAGAGTGGCCTAGCATCTTAATAATGGTTCATAAATTAAAGGATTTGGATTAAAAAATTAAGGCCATGAATATTGATTACATATACCCCCTCAAATATTCATAACATATCCTAGTCGTGTGCACCTTGTATGGTGAGTTTTGAGTAAAGGTTGGTAGCCTTTAGGTATTCATTAGACATTCTCAACATGCATACAATCTTAAGGATTGTTCATAGAGCTACCTCCATGAAACTAAATCTCTCTACCGTGGATGGAAATTATATATGGGTTCTCAACATCACTTAATATCACTAGGTCCCATGTATCTTATCATGTGATATATGAACATTTAAATTAGCAACACAAATTGGTAGACTAGGGTGATGGAGCTCAAGGATGACTATTAGGCTAAATTATCATTTCCTCTATCTTATTATATGTAAAAAACTCTCTCAAGACATATATCATCATCATACATCCTTTTATTATATTATACCTATTTGAGGATCTTGTCATGTGAAAATAAAGGAGTTGGAGATCTGAGGGCCTGAGTAGGGTTTTAGGCCTTATAGGCCTAAATTGGTCTTCAAGATATTAGACCACCTATAGGTGATTATCATGACTTCAAGAATTTATTAGAATATTTTTCCATTAAATTTAGAATATTACATAGTCTCATAATGGCTTAGACCCCTACCTATGTTATTCTTCCCCTCTAGGTTTGTTATGACCATTCTCAACCCATACTAGGTGCTCAGACTAGTCGATGTCAGAGACGTAAGTGGTCTGTATTTCTATTTTCCTCACTAGTAATAGAGTTAGATATATCATGGATTATGATATAAATATTTTTCAACACTTATTTAATTAGGGTCTCTCTCATACTCTACAATCAAACACACTTTATATCCATACACATAAGTCTGTGTGTTATGAATGCTCAATCAGGCATAGGCAACTCTCTTAAACTTAAATATACCTTAAAATGTCTTGAATAATATACATATTATATAAACCACCATGGGGTCACTTTCACATAGTTTTTTACCTTAATCATTTAAACCAACTAGGTACTCCAACTAACTAGGTATAACCATATGCATTAAGCCAACTATGTATGTAGAGTTATAGGGTCCCAAGTTAGCTTGTTTTAGTCACTCTTTCATATTGCTTTGTCAATAAATAACCTCTATACTTTGTTCATTTTTTTGAGCCCCAACCTCACTGTGTATGTGGCATTTCACTCCCAAGGTTGGATATAACCTAACTACATCCCTTTAGGTGGTGATTAGGAGCAATTTTGAAATTTGTGCCTAAACTTAACCTTCTAAAATATGTTATTTGCCTCTTAATAGTGTCCAAACTTGATTGGGATTATTCTCTCATGGTTTCATTGGCATTTCATGACATTTTAAAAACTTTTGGTCTTACTTTTAGACATAGGATTATATATGAGGACTTAAACCTATAGGTGCACTACACAATCATTTTAAAATTCTAAATTTACAAACCAAAACCCATTATGAGGTGAAAATGGATTAATTAATTCATTATATAGTATGTCTCTGGGAGACCTCATGTGGACTTATACTCCCCTCTTAAGACCACCTATTGAGACATAAAACATCCCCATCTAGTTACTTAACAAGTTAAATGTATTTAGTTGGGCAAACCAAGTAAATTGAGTGAGAAAATGAAACCTATGATTCCTAAAAAATATTAAACCATGCTAATAAACCTTAAACTATGCTAGAAATCCTATGAATGCACTTAGAGCTAGCCTATTAGTTTTGGTCTTGAGGACCATAATCAAACTTATTTATTTTGAAATTGGAAATCCTCCACATTCTTACATCACTCCTGCCACCTGAAGAAGACATCATTTATACACTTTAAACCTAAATATGGATTGTCATGAGAACAAATTAAGTCATGATTAAGTCTTTTCTCCTTATTTTACATGGTAGGTGTTGAGAGAACTTAAGAAGATTTAACATGATCAAATGGTGACTAGGTGAAGTATGTGAGGAACATGGGGAAGGCATGGTAATTTTACATTGATACTCTTGTGATTTATTTCTTCATGAAACATAAGAATTATTGAACATGACCTTTAATCTACCAACCAAGGGAGAATGGATGTTATTTTGACCCTACAAGTTCCATGAGAACATGCTAAAATTGGCTTAATACACCTAACATACATTTATATAACCTTATCCATGCTCAATCTATCAAAATGGGCTCAAACATTTCATAAATATAGCTACAACTGAGCTCATGGGGTTTTTAAGGGGTCTAAGACCACTTTGGGGTCTTAGTGGTTGTTAGTAAATCTTAGGGCCTTGATCTTAAAAAAAATTCCACTAATTAAAAACCCACTATGAATTCTAGATATGGCTAAGATCTTGGGCTATGACTCCCTTTGTATAGACCATATCATACAACTCAAATTGGCCCTTGTGATCTTGCCAAAAGATTGATGGATATTCCACTACATTTTCTACCTTTTTATACATATTTGAGATGTGGATTATTCTCTAAGGTGCCTAAAAGGGATCACCAAAAAATGTCTAACCTCTTCTAAATTTGATATGTCTGTACAAATCTGTATAAGTCCTAAAAACATCTATAAAGCATCTTTTTCCACATTTTTTAAGGTTTGAGATCTTGAAAGGCCATTGGAGGAAAAGAGGAGGGAAATTATCAATAAAATATGTTTTAAAATTAAAGAGTATGGATGGAAGTAATATTAAATGTCTTTTTTCACATGTGTGGGCCCCTTTTTGGTGATTGAAACACATTTGACTTATAAAAATACCTCTTTTCACATATAAAACTACCTTAAAATGATATTATGATGGAAATAATACCCTTTTGGATATTTTTATCCCTTGATGATGATTCAATGATGTTTTAGGGATCATAATAATATTATTCACATGGTTTAGACACTCTTAGAAGGCAAAATATGCATGATTTCAAATGAAACATCAATTAAAGAAAATACCTTAACATATGCTAAAGAACCTTAAATTATGCTAAGGATTTAAACAAGGGTTACCATCCTTCCTCATATTAACCCTTAATGTCCTAAATTATACCCCATTTTTTAGGTTTTTGGCATGCTCAAATGGACATATGATTGGCTATGGACTACAGTATCATAGATCACCTTATCATGCATGGTTTTTTATCATAACGACCATATCAAGGCTTCTTATATCCCCCTAGACATCATAAACATAAAATGAATTCTTGGCTTAGTTAACATAGGGTGAAAGGGTGATTACCACATCAACTCATGATATAAGATCATTACATTAACCTACTATCTATGGTACTAAATACAAATGACCCTCTCTTAGACTACTATGGCATCACAAGGACTCATGAAGATGACCAAGGACAATATCAAGTGTTTTGAGAAAGGGTTATTTATTTTGAGTGTAGGGAGAGAAATATATCAACACTTCCCATGCCAAAAAAATCATCATAATTATGAAATCATACTTCACATGCCCAAAAAAAGGCATATTAAGTAGTTTTTTGAATTTCTAGAGGTACTTACTTGACCCAACCTAGAGCTTAAAAAATAAACTTTTGAGTTCACAGAAGCTTTCCCTTCCTTCATCTAGACTAAAAGATTAGACATTTATAATTTATTAAAATCCTTTCATTCACCCCATAAAGGGGATTGGTTCATTATTTCTATAAGTAATAAGACTAGTAACACTAACAGGGGTTGCTTGAAATTATCAATACCCATATGGTTGAGACATCATAAGATTGAGGAAATTCACTATATGATTGTCCATATTCCACACAAGATCAATGTGTCCTCTACTATGATGGGGATACATGCCACCTAAGCATCAGGGTAGGATTTATTATCATTTATCTTAAGGTAAAAATCATGACTTTTGGTTTCAAGTTATACTTTGAATGTATGAACAATGGATCTAAATATGAATCCTTATTTCTTGTCATGCTCATTACAAAATATTTAATAGTTTAAAAATTAAGGATCCAAGGAAACTCACATTTGGTTTTAAACCATGTTTCTAAGGTCTATAAAATGAATGTTGAGCCTATTTAATTATACTAATCTATTATATGTGAGATTTATAAATAATTACACTTCATTTTTTTAGAAGTAATCCCTAGGTAAAATAAATATCTTAGGGACTAATGACTTCTTTGACTTCAAATTTTGACCCTCATCTAGATATGCTGGAGTTTGATTTCATAATTTTAACTAGGACATAACCTCTTATGTGTAAATATCTTAATGATCAAATCATCACACATATCCAAAAAAATTATGATATGTTAGTTCTTGACTTAGCTAAGAATGATGAGGCTATTACTAAGTTATTATGATCTTACAATGATATCCTATAATTCCAAAATAAGAGGGGATTCTCCCTCACTTTTTATCCCATATTTTCCCTCTAGAGTGAATATTTTGATTCTTACTACTAGATTAAGGATTACTTGTCCTCTAATGATGAACACAACATTTTGAATATAGAGGATGAAAATATTTATCTTCCTTTAACCCCTAATGTGATTGAAGATGGAAATTCCTCCCTCATTGAATAAACTATTGACATTTACATTAGGACTAAGGAGAGTCCCAAACTTCTTAATCTTGGGTCTTCACTCTCTATGAAATAAGTAGAATACCATAGATATCTCCTCACAAAGATCTCAAAATCTTTCACTTTCTCTTACATTGATATTGTACGAATCAAACTCGATATGGTTATCCAAAATATAGTTACAATGCCTAAAACAAAACCATTCACGTAAAATATCAAGCTTATTAATCCTAGGTTCACATTCAATTGTAAAAGAGGAGGTTATCAAACTTTCAAAAGTTAGATTTATTAATCTAGTGGACTATTCTAAGTGGATGTCCAACATTTTCCCCATTCTCAAGAATAATGGTAAAATTAGGATATATATATATATATACTTTTGAGATATAAACAAAGCATGTCCAAAAGGTCTCTTCCCTCTCCCATAAATTAACTTCATTGTTATCACTCATGAATGGTTTCTAAGGATATAGTCAAATCCAAATTTTTTATGAGGATCAAAGAAAGACCTTTTTTACTATGTCATGGGGGACCTTTTGTTACATCATGATAAACTTAAATGTCAAAATTTTATGGGAAAAATATCAAAGGTAAATTACTCACACATTTCATGATATAATTCAAAATATATTTGAGGTATCTTTACATGATTTTTTAGGGAAATCAAGATAATTAATAGACCATTTAGATGTGTTACACACCATCTTAACATGCCTAATCAAATATGGTGTTACTCTTAACCCTAAAAATGTGTGTTTGGAGTCATTGGAAAAAAAAATTATTTGGTATATCATCTCCCATAATGGAACTTATATCAACCCTACCAAGATTTGATAAATATTATAAATGCTCCTATGCATAAATAAATCAGGCATTAGAACATTCCTGGGTAAGTTGGGAGCCATTTGATGGTCATTCTTGATCTTGATTACACTGTTCATCCTATCAATAACCTAATTAAAAATACAAGTGGATTAAATTAGAGAGATTATTTTAAGGAGGTGTTTGAAGTTGTGAATCACTTCATTATGTCTTTCCTATACTCATGGCACCTAATCCAAATAAAACCTTGATACTTTGCATTAGAGAAACTAATGTGTCCCATGCCTACATGTTGTCTTAAGAAATGATACCTTGATATTTTATTAGTTACACCCTTATATATTATAAATGTGATACACTCAATCAAAAAAGGAATTTATAGTTATAGTGTTTATCACCAAATAGTTTCAAAAGTATATGATCAATTAAGAAACAAGAGTTATCATGAGGTCTCAAGCCCTACATAATTTTCTAACCAAACCAACTCTCTTTAGGAATCTTAAGCCCTTAATTTCACTCTTAAGTGAGTTTGATTTAATTTACATAAAAAAAAATACATTAGGGGATAGATCATTGTTGATTGGTTGGCTGATTTTCCCTTAGAAGTTAATGACCTCATCAATACCAGTTTTCCTAATGCATTGATCTACTACATATAAAAACCTATTATTAGTTCTTCTCCTTTTTACACAAATATCATCAATTACCTAATCAACCATACTTACCCTAAAGTTTCAAATTCATAATATAAAATATGACTTTATATCATCACATCCAAGTATATTATTATAGACATGGTCCTTTATTACAAAGCCTTTGATGGCATGTTACTCAGGTGTGTTGATCATGAGGAGTTAGAAAGGGTCCTATTTCATTATAATAATAGTGTTTATAGTTTTAAATTCAATATCCATGTGAATACTAATAAAATCCATAGGATGGGATATTTATGGACTGCTTTAGACCATAACACCATTGAGTATATGTATAAATACAATAATGTTAACATTTTTATCACAAGATACATATTCCCATTAGGGTGTTAAAACCCATAGTCACTCCATGGACCTTCTCCATGTGGGATTTATATTTAGTCAGTAATATATCCCATACTTATTTTAATTGTCATCATTTCATTATCATAACCACAATATTTAGTAAATGGGTGGAGGCTTTTCATAAAAAACTATCATGGGTTCTATAATCACAAAAATTGTCCTAATATAAATAATTTTTAGGTTTAGGATACCATAGTTTATCATTAATTGTATTGGATCCCCTTTAAAAATTATTGATATTCATGAACAATATTAAAACAAATCCATATCACACCACTCAACCTTGGTGTATTACCTACAAGACAATGACTAGGCTGAGGTCACTAGCAAACCCTCAAGTCAATTTTAGTCAAAAATATCATAGATTATAAATTGGATTAGTACTTAAAACTCTATCTATCACTCTGGGATATGACACCTATATGGGAACTCCATATGCATTTGTGTTTGGTTCTAAAGTCATGCCACCTTTAAAGGTAGAGAAAACTAGCCTTCATATTTCCATCCAAGGTATATGTTGTCACTTAGATTTTCAACCCTTGTTTTGATTACTATCTCTCCTCATCCAATTTTCATAATGAAAACATCTCACTTATTATGGGTAATCAATTTGGTGAGATGAATCTCTAGAATGAAGAGCTAGTCCCCTAGATGTGCCTTGAAATGCTTTCACCTATACTAATTAGTTGATTATGAGTAAAAGGGTCAAACTTTGCATGAAATGAAACCTATTATAGGGGTTGATGCACCAATTTTCTTACCATAAGACTATTATACTCCATCACTTTTGATACAAGGCATATAACACTAGTCTATGAATCCTAGAATGCACTAACATTAGTATTTCAATATGAAGGTACCATGTATTAATAATATCCAAGGTAAGTAGAAATATAGATAATTTTAAAGATTATAATACTTATTTGTACACTTAATAACATTTCCATACACTTCACAACACTTCATATGACTTTATAGGCATGGAATCACCCGTATCAAACATGGAAGGACTAAGAGAAAGTAAGGATAAATAAATATCTCTTAACCATTCACTATACATCTATTCACACACCTTAAAAAGATGATGTATGAACTCGAACTATATTTATTTTATTTTATAAGTTAATTAAAATGTCAAAAACAATATGGCTTCACCATACTTGGTGTGGTATTAAATTACTAAGGCCAAAATGGCTAGTTTTTATAAAATTTATGAGAGAGAGAGAGAGAGAGAGAGAGAGAGAGAGAGAGAGAGAGAGAGAGAGAGAGAGAGAGAGAGAGAGAGAGAGAGAGAGAGAGAGAGAGAGAGAGAAGTCAAAGGTTCAAAAGGACACTTATAAATCTAAGATAATTATTTAATTTTAAATTATAATATGATATTGGATGAACCATGCAAGTTTAAGAGGCCCAAGTGTCCATCGAAGTCATCAAACTCTTACAAAGTGGCATAAAAAGTCCTCATTCTAGCTTAGAAAAATTACCTTCATGATTGGCCTTGTTTTAATGACTCATAGATGACTAGGACCAGGTCCAATAATTAGAAATGAGGTAAATTGTCTTAGGCATTACTATCCATGCATTATTTGTATCCCTAGTCTTTTGGAATCAATTATAAAGAAGTTATCATCGTCTGCACTCTAAAAAGCTCCTCTTTCATCCACCTTGCACACTTTGCCTCAAAATTGGTTTAAATTTCTCATTAAAATCCATGGGATGGAGTGGATGACAATTTTGAATACTCTTTATTTCATTATAATTATTAGACACACCTTAAAATTACCCCACTTGAAGTTTTCCACCCTTATCACTAGCCTATCTAATATGCCAATTTTGACTGGCTAAGATGAGAGCTCTAGTTTAGGACAATTAGAAGTTTTTTATTGGAATTAAATGACCATAATGAGTTATTAAAATTCATAATATTCCCTCCAAACTTTAATTCATCATTATACTCCTCCTGTAGCCTACACAATGCACAAAATTATCAAAAAAATCCTATTTTGTACCCTATCCATATAAGTCCTTACAATTAAAAATAATTTGGAGTAGTTTTATGTAGTAATTTCTAATTTCTAATAGTTTTCTTGTTCAAACTATTCCATTATATTGTCTATCCAACTCCATTTCTCCAAACTAGTCCTTGTAAGGGTTTAACAAAGGTTTTGAAAAGTTTGACCTCTTAAGGTTAATTCATAAAATTATGACATTGGATTTGTAGGAACATTACACAAAGTGGCTGTTAAATACCTATTATAACTTTTAAAAACTCCTCTGGCCTCCATGCAAAGCATCAAGAGAGATATGAGTGTCGAAACTTGACCTATCAAGGTCTTTTTCTCCTTTAATGCATGCTTGAGTTGTCCCAAGGTCTAAAAATGGATTTATTTTATTTTATTTGCACTCTAAAATATTTAAAACTTTTTAATTCACCATAAAAACATTCCAAAATGAATTGGAATGCACATCCCATGCTAGAATGGTGAATAACTCCCCATTTGTCCTTGGTTTAAACCTTGTTCCATAGGCCTACATACAAATTTTATGTTTTAGATCATCCTATTAATATTATTTTAATGTAAATGGATAATAAAACTCTATATTAATCCCAAAAACATTTTCCAATAAGGTATAAAACACTCCTACGGATAGAAGTGAAGTTGAACTATTGTTTGAGCTCTAGGCCAAAATACTACTCAAGAGTCATGATTGCAATCTTGGAGTTCTAGGACACTCTATTTAGTTTATAAATTTAAATATTAGTTTATAATTTTTTAATAAATGTTTTATAACTTAAAAAAATTCTTTAATGGTTCAAACAACTCCATGTTCACCCATTCATCTTCCTTCTTTGAGGTTACAGGTTTCATGTACAAGGGGAGTGCCCTCTATCTAAGATAAAATAGAGGGCAATACCTTATTTAATTATACAAAATTTGTCTCTTTATGAGGTTATAAAAGTACCAAAGTATATATGGAAAATTTTTGAGCTCATGACTAGGCCAATGGACCTCTCAACTCACCCAAAACCCAAGACAAGCTTATGCAAAAGGACTGTGTAGGAAATCTCAAAGTAGACTATGTTTAGTTTATTAGAGCCACTTATTTTATCTATATAAATTTTAAAATTCATATGTACATTTTCATATTCATTATTTAGTGGTTCATATCTCCATTTAACACCTTAACCTTTCATATACCCTTCACACTCTTGAACCTCTCAAGACTGGGTTTTAACATTGACTATGTCATGTTTCTAGGGAAGATACATGTAGGTTATTTTGTAGTATTTATTCCTTAAAGGGAATGATATAATACCTTATTTATGTTTTATTTTTCAAATTCACATTTATCTTATATATCCACCCCATATTATGCATTACCAATCTTAAAAGTATTCATCCCTTTGTTCAATGTTTGTTGACTATGTCTTCCTCAAAAAGTAACCCCTATAGGTGTTTATTACCTATTTGGGATTTTAGAAACCTTTAATGAAATCCTATAAAACCATAGGGTCATTTTATCTTATTTTGGATCCCATTATCCATCTCTAACCTATCCTAAACATCCCTTGAATCAGATCTCTTTCTTGGGTCACTATCCTTCATAGTCACCCATAGTGTTGTAGGTGTACATTGTCACTTGAATGAATAACTGTAGGTGTGAATCACACACTAAAAAATATATAATGATTATTTGGATATCCCCTGAAGTTATTGGGATTTAGTTTTCATCTACCAACTGATATTCTCATACTTAATCTTCCATATAGACTATGTAGGATTTTGACCCCTACTGTAGTTGTGTATTTTCCATACAAGGGACACTTGTAGGTTCTTATGAAAATTGAAAATCATGAATCAATCCTATAATGATGATATCATTTTATCATGAATTAAATTTTTAATGTTTAGGACTATTTTACTTTGATGTCATGGTCAATATTTGCACTTCTTGGATAGAGAGTCACCTTAGGCTCAAGACTATAGAAGTCACTACTTGTTCACAATCATAAATTGGCAATTTTGGGTCTCCAAGAGAATAATATCCACTTTATTTCTTCCCTTATAACTTTTTATATGTATTCTATATGATAGATAATATAAGTAATTTCCATTAGGATGTATCAGAATCTCTTTATACTATGTCATATTCTATTCATAAAATG
>JARHVA010006527.1:500000-852500 GCA_037957365.1 Torreya grandis | reverse complement strand
AATTTATGGGATGGAATGTACTATGAAATTTGTCTTTGTACCAACCTTTTTAGATGTCATTGTTTTAGTAGATAGGGTGGTAGAAGAATTTGGCATGGGAAATCCCAAATAAACCATTTGGATTAGTTGTTTAGTGGTAAGGGTTACTTAGAGGTCTTCAAATGAACTATCTTAGGCTTAAGAGAAGTAGGGTTAGTATATTTGAAGAAGTAATAAAAAACATTAATTAAGGAAGTAATGGGGAAAAAAGTAACAACATAATTAAGGGATGCCATAAGGAGTGGGAAATAATGGGGATGGTAGAGATAATGGGAATTAAAGTAATAATATTAGAAATAAAATTAGGGTCACATGATGGTTAGAGATCCATTAATGATTTTACCTTCAACTCTTTAAGGCTCAAAACATTGGCCCTTTCTAGTTTTACCTCCTTATATTCATCCTCTAGATAATCCAAAGAGAAGCTACCTCATTTTACATAGTTACCTCTACCTCTAGTAGATCCTCAGCTTGATCATCAGTTCCCACTTTTGATGATGCATAAATGCTTAAATTAGTAGGGGTATCTAATGACTGAATAGGATATTTGGGAGTTTTGGGCCTATTTTTATAGTGAAACACTAGTTTCCCTATTTGAAGAATGGTTTGATGAGGAGGAGGAGGTAGATCAACTAGGATTACTATGATGAGATCTTACCTTATAAACTAAGGTCATGTATCCTTATCATATGATGAATTGATATTAATAAGTTCTTGCTCTCCTCCCTGAGAGATGGTGGAAGTATGGGTTTATTCAACACTTATTAGGAATTAAAACTTTAAACCAAATTTAATATGACCATAAATCATATACATATTATGCACTAGCATGCATCATAGAAACATTCCTCAAATCATAGTTATTATGAAAGAATAAATGGAGAAAACAAGATAATAATCACACATCACACAAATCCACTATGGTTCACCCAACATGGGATAAATCCACCAAGAATGTCCTTAATAAAAACTATAATAAAAAAAAGATTACAATGAACTCTCATAGAGATAGAATATCTCTTGTAAAAAATACTACACAAATGATATGCTATACTTTTACCTACACCTGCATAATACTGTATCTCACAAGTTGTTATACCAAACCTTACAATAAACACCTACACTTTTCAAAATATCTACACTTTGACTCTATCTCTCATAATCCACAACTTGCAAATAAACTCATCAACCTCTAAAGGTCACATTACACTTGTATATATAACAAACTAAGGGAAAATCCACCAAATGAGGAGAAACTCACCATTCTTATCTAAGATAAGCATCATCCACTACAAGACACCTTATTTCCACCTAAGAAATATTATCCAAAAACTCCATCAATAAGGAACATGCCAATTCTATCTCTTATCCTTCAAAGGACACATTTTCTAAGGACATGTGATCAAATCCAACTCCTTGAAACAAGGAAGGCATTCCCTTTTCCCATAAATAACTAACTCCATAGGATCAAGTAATTCAACATGGAAAATAGGTATCTAATAACTAACTCCACAAAATATGGAAACATAGAAATTAGAAATAAAAAGAATATTCCACTCACATGTGGAACAAGGTTCCATAAAAGGTGGAGTCGGGAAAAATTCACTCCCCACATTTTTGTAGCTCTCTATGCCCTAGAAATATATCCCTATGGTCATGTGATAACCATAAAGGGATCCACACTCAACAATCTCCCACTTTGATATTTTTTATCCTAAATAGAATCTATCACTGCTCCATGACCACTAAGGCCAACCAAATCTAAACATAGTCTCAACTTGTCCAATGTTACCACCTAGGTCATCATATCCATAGGATTTATGGCTAGTATGAATCTTCTCCACCTTCACCAAGTTCTCCTTGAAATCTATCTTGATGAAGTGATAATGCAACTGAATGTTTTTCATCCTCAAGTGGAAAGTGGAGTTCTTTGCCAAATGAATAACACTTTGATTATCACTGTATAGTCTCCCAACTTCTTTCTCATGCCCTAAATCTCAAAACAACTCCTATAACCAAATCATCTCCTTGATAACCTCTATAGTAAAAACCTACTCTACCTCTATGGTTTACAAATCCAAAACCTTTTGTATCCTAAAAATCCAACTAATTTCTATATCTCCAATAGTAAATATATAACCTCTCATACTTCTCTTGTTATCAATATCCCCTTCCATATTTGAGTCCACATAACCATGCAAAGTGGTATCTAATCCACCATAACATAATGAAAAATCCATGGTTCCTCTCAAATACTAAACAATCCATTTTGTTACTTGTCAATGCTCATAACTAGGATCACTCATATACCTTCTCACAACTCCCACTACTTTGGAAATATCCAGCCGAGTACAAACCACATCATACATCAAGTTTCCAAGTATCGATGATTAAGGTACCTTGGACATCTTAAGATTTTCAACTTCTATCTTAGGACACTACTCCTTTGATAATCTAAAGTTGTTTTCCAAAGGAGTACCCACATATTTATCATCCAACATGATAAACCTTTCAAATACTTTATTCACATACTTTGATTTGGATAAGATTATCTTCCTCTCCTTTTTATCACTAGTAATCCTCATACCAAGGATTTGTTTTGCAACACCCAAATCCTTCATAGAAAAGGAGTTATTAAGCTATTTTTAGCATATGAATATGTTATATGTTCTTTCATGTCATTAACATGTCATCTAAATACAAGCATAAATAATAAAGGAACCATCATCAAAATGTTTGATGTACATGTAATGGTCAGAATTACACCTTTCCTATTCTTATTCCAACATAAAACAATAAAATTTCTTATACCATTATCGTGGAGCTTGTTTCAAGCCATACAAGCTATTATTTAGTATACACAAACAGTTCTCCTTCCCTTTGACCTAATATCCATGTGGTTTCTTCATATACAACTCTTCATCCAAATCACCATGAATAAAATTAGTTTTTACATCTAACTCTTCTAAGTTCAAATCCACAATTGCAACTAAACCAAGAATAGTCCTAATATAAGTCATTTTTACAACAAGAGATAAAATCTCATAAAAATTAATAATTTATTTTTATGTAAAACCCTTGACCACCATCCTGGCCTTATACCTTTTTTTCCTTTCATCTTCTTCTTTTATTCTAAAAATCCACTTGTTTGGCAATGCACTCTTGCCCTTGGGTAGCCTTACCAAATACAATGTTTGGTTCTCTAGGAGATATCTATGCTCCTCATCCATGGATTTCTCCCATTTCATCCTAGAATCTACCTCCATTGCTTCCTCATAACACTCTGTTTCTCCATTGTTAGTGAGTAACAAATAATTCAAAAGAGAAAAATCTTTAGGTGCTCTTCATATCCTAGAATACCTTCTTAACATAGGAGCTTAGGGTCCTTATGTAGAAGGTTCCTAAACTAATTCATTAGATACTTTTCCATCTAAAATGTTATCCAATATTGTGTACTCTTTATGTTCATTTCCTATTCCTAAAATTGATTCTTATACATGAATTTTTCATTAAAGACTACATTTCCAGATTGAAATATTTTCTTATCTTTAATGTTCCATAAATGAAAACCAAAGTCATCCTCACCATATCCAACAAATGTGCAATTTTTTGATTTTGCATCTAGTTTGGTCCTATCCTCTTTATTGATCAGAGAAAAAACCTCACATCCAAGGACTCTAAAAAAATAAAAATCAACATACTTACCAGACCAAGCTTGTTCAATAATGCCTCCATCCAAAGGCATAGAAGGTCCTCTGTTAATCAGATAAACTACCATGCTAACTACTTCTACCCAAAAATATAAAGGCAACCTTACATGTAGCCTCATGCTCCTAGTATGTTCCATCATTGTTCTATTCATCCTTTCAGATACCCCATTCTTTTGTGGAGTTTTTGGAACCATCCTTTGCCTATGGATTCCATTGTTAGAATAATAATCAAATAAATCATTACTATAATACTCACCCCCATTATATAATCATAGACATTTCAACTTGAGACCTATTTCATTCTCAACCAAGGCTTTCCACTCTTAAAGGTGTCAAATACATTATAATTATTTTTAATACATTATATCCAAACCTTACTAGTTGCATCATCAATTAAAGTGACATAATAATTGGAACCACCAATAGAAGATACATGAGTTGGCCCCCATACATTTGAATGTACCAACTCTAACTTATGCTCTTTCTTTGTGGGTCCAACCTTCAGGAACTTAACCCACTTCTATTTCCTATACACATAATTGTCATAGAAGTCTAGATATATGTCTTTTAATGTAGGCAACTTGTCTTTTAAGATTTCCATGCCCTTATGGCTCATATGATTGAACCTATAGTGTCACATAGTTGCATTTTCATTTATAAAAATTAAATCACAAGAATCAACACTACTAGTCAAATATAAAGTACCAATTTATTACCTCTTGAAATCACAAGAGCACCTTTGGTAACTTTCTAAGAATTTATAGTAAACATTACCGAACAACCCTCACTACCCAATTTCCCCATTGAAACTAAATTCCATCTCAATGTAGTCATGTAAAATGCAAAATTGGATGACCTAGGCATGGATAATGACAGCCAACCCATAGGTCAAACTTCTTGCTTACACAACCCTTCTAGGCTATTCTTTCACTAACTCCCAATAATCTATAACCTTTTAGGCATAGCTCTTTTAGACCCAAGAAACCCCTTCAGGCTCAAATCTATCCCCCAAGGTCCCATCCCCTTAGGAAAACAATGCTAAAATTGGATAGGAGTGTTGGAACCTAGGGTGTCCTATTTTCACTACTGTTATCCAAGATTATTTTTACCTATAATGATTAGATTTTACTGAATCCTTATCTTTTTTCTTATTGGCCTAATAAAATTTCATTTAACCCATGATCATTAATTACCCTATAAAATTCCATTCAAAGTCCATTTAGAAGGGTTAACACTCATTTATAGAAAAAGCAAGAATACAAGCAAGTACACTCAAGCACTCTTCCCTATTCTCTGTATACAACCTTCCAAGAGCATTTAAAGCCTATTTAAGCACTCATACCAGTGCCTAGTCATCCAAAGTACATATATTTTCACATATATTTGAATACATCACACATAATTACACCAAGCACTTCAATGGGAGAACTACATTACCTTGATCCCTGTTTAGAGTATTGGTATGTAGGCAATGTTCCCACACATAGGGTGTATCTAGTGTATCCTTTATACACTAACCCCTTATCTCTCATTCCCAAGTTTCCATTCAAGTTCAAGAATAAAGACCTCCTAAGGGTTTTTAATTCTAAATCAGACACACAGTGAGCTTCATAGATTTCTAAACTTGAAACATTCATAGATAGGGTAACACAGACCTACCGAATAGAACCTAGAAAGATTTAACTTTATGACAATAGCACCAAAATAGGAATACAACACTAGAAAATAGGGTGTCCACTTTTGGTGCTCTTATCAAACCTAAAAATGAAGTTTAGGAACTTATTCTAGCCTATTTTCCAATCTTGCTCCTCTAATATCAGGGCCTGTCTCAGTTTAGATCAACCAGAATAATTTAAGTTCTATTTTCTTTCACTTCCTACTATATTTAGAAAAGACAAAAATACAATCTATTTCAAAAATTAGTAGGTTAATTTAATCATATTATTCACCTATTTCCATTGCCCAGACCCATTTATTATTTAGGAATTAAACACCTAATTCCCTAAAATAATAAAACATTTGGTGAACTTGACTTACTTCAAATTTTTGTATAAAAACCCTAGAAATATTAGGGATAATTATTTATTATTTTTTCCCATAATTTAATAATTTTTCCCAAATTCAAAAATTATAAATCTACCAATTCATTAATAAAATATCATATATTTTGTTCAAACCCTAGTTTGCACATACTAGGTCTTTTTTGCATACAAACACATTCCAAACACTAGGAGAAATATATTGCTAATTTTAGACATATTTTTTATTTTTCCTAAAATTTTTGAGAAAAATTATTCAAATTTTCTATAAATTGATATCAAATTTTTATAATTATCATACTAATTTTTAAAAAAATAAAAATATCATTCAAACACCCTAGTTGAATCAACTAGCTCCTAGTTATTTTCCACTAATTTTCCAACCATTTTATAAATTTTATATTGCATTATTAGCTCATAAACTCAGTCTAAATTACAAAAATTCATATTATTCTAAAAAATATTTTTGAAAAATCCTTAGTTACATGTACTAGCACCTATTGACTTCTTGAGGTATCACCTTACATCCATAATCAAATTGCGAAAATGTTGCTCATTTATTTACAAACTTTTCTTACATTTCTTGAAAATAATAAGGAAACCATAATGGGACCTATCATGTACATGAATGATTAATTCTATCATATATTATTAAAAAGCTTCATCCTTTGAATTTCATGGTTATGTTTCATAATAAGGGAGGATATTACAAATTTTTTTACTAAAATTGCACAAGATTTCAATATTTCTTTTGCATACTTTCTATCTCTCATATGGAAAATTTTTCAAGTTTATCATGCCAATTACATTATAAATGTTATGTTTCATGTCAAAATTTTATATGCCTTTAGGAAAAAAGTCATACTCTCTATCCTTTGCTTTCTATCTCTCATATGGAATAATTTTCAAGATTATCATGCTAAACATATTAGAAATGCCATGATTGGAGTCAAAGTTTTATATACATTAATGCACAATTCCATGCTCTTTATCCCTTGTTTGATATCTATCATGTGAAATGTTCTTTATAATCATATTGCTATACATGGTTTCTACTTAGATGTATTTAACTCTTTATCTACCTTTAAGCATCTCCCTATCACTACTAGACACAAGCAAACACGAATGATTATATCTATACCTCCTCTTTTCAAACATGTTTCATATATATTTCATCCCACACCTAATACCATCTCTATGCCTAAATTAGATTATGTGTTACATGTTACCACCAAAGTTTACAAAGATAGGCAAGTTGATTACACCCATGGTTATAACTTTGTCACTTAGGTTAACACCCCTTCTGATCCACTTTTAGCTCCTCCACTTGTTACAGTTATTCCTCTAGTAGAGATTTAGCCACATTCAAGACCTTCATTTATAGCATAGAGAGTTCACACACTTCCATAGAGGCCTGTTTTAGAACAACCATAGTTTTAAAATTCTAGATATCTTTTATCTATAGTACTCACACCTAGGGCAATATCATTGAGGTCTCATGACTCTACACATAGAACACATGTTTAGAGAGATTTTCCTACTTCCAAATAGGTATTTGAGAGTCCTATAATTGAATCCACTTTTTAGAGTTATATAGGGACCCCATAATTGGCTTACACTATAGAGATTTTAGAACATTTATAACATATACAAATTTTAGAGCCACAGTCTCAACATGTCCATCATGCTTCACGATCATGCACGATCCTTCTTCTTGATATAGGATAACATGATAGGGAGTCTCCTATGAGACTCATTGGTTAGTATCATATCTTTCTATCTATTCTTGTAAATAGTCTATTTTTATTTATTGTACATAATTGAAATATTCTAAAAATACAAAAAATATATAACATTTAAAAATCCAAAAACATTCAAAAATGTCAAAAACACAAAAACATTTAGATTGTATGCATCATCCATGATTAAAATTGATACTACTATGCTAGACTTACATTTGTTGTTATATACTATTGTTTATCAATTTATCTACATTAGCATGCTTCACTTGATCTTCTTTGAGTGTGTACAGGACATCCAGATCCTTGATTCATTGAGGGGGCATCCTATTTCTACATTTGAGATACACATCGATATATATACCCACTAGGGGCATCTTCTACATGACTGCACCATTCAGGTTATGTCATTCATACACTACACACTCCAATTTATCATGTTGATGTACATTACTTACTAGATTACATAGATTACTATATCAACATTTCACTAGTATCTTGCACTTGTGTATTTCTTAGCATATACCTAGTCTTGTGCTACACATGTTTTGTATACTTTCATATTTTCTTTGATTAATTATATGTAATTATAACTTTCCATTTATTACATGCTTTCTCTTCTTTCTTAGTGTAGCTTATGTGATTACATTTCCAATTTTGGCTTGTCTCCTACTTGTGCCTTAGGACATTTTCCAATGTCATTTTCTTCTATTCATGTGTGTACCTTTGGACATTTACCAATGTCCTTTGCTTGTACTCTTCCATGTGCCTATGTCCCCTATGCCACCATTTTTTGTTTCACTTATATGTGTATGTGGCATATGAACATGCCTTTCTTACTTGTTTTCCAATTTGAGTGACATGTGCCCATGTCCCTTTTTTGTATGGACCCTTGGCCATCATTGTATGCTTATTACTTCTTGTTTATTTCTTGTTTTCTTGTTTTATTTTCAATGTGTGTAATGCCATGATCCATATCATGCATTTCCCTTACTTTCTTGGATGTCATGATGGACATCATGTTCCATCCCTCTAATTAACAACTAACAACTAATATGTAACATTTCTAGTTTAGTACTTTCTACATGATTTCACATTATTATATCTATTTAGGTATACCCCTGTTGATCTAGTAATCTATCAATACAAACATTGTTATATCTTGAAACATATTGTCAAATATCAAATGTTATATCATATATCTATATCACTTAACACACTTAGATGACTCTTTTCTTCTTAGGTCAATCATTGTAGGTTCATCATTCCTACCCTTAGAAGAGGGGGCATTAAATAGGGGTTTTGTCATAGAGACCAAAGTCCCTAATAGTTGAAATAGTAACATTTAGACCACTCAGTACATAATCTAGAGGTTAAACTAGTCAAAATAGAGAAAAAAATAGTGACAGTTCCAGATCACTAACCAATTTTCAAACCAAACAACAGCACTAAAAATAGATAGTAATGACAAACATAGGGGTGTCCACATTTTGGTGATCCTATCTAGATAGAAAAACACTCATGTTTTCTATAAATAGGCAAATTTTTTAGTTCAAGGGTAGTTTTTGCACTTCTATATCAGTCAAATTTAGTAGTTTTAGTATAATTTTCTCAGATATAGAGGGTTATCATATGTGGCATGATGGTTCTCACTTTTATTATAGATTAAGAAGTTGACATAACTTCCAGATCAGAATTCATGTTCTAGACATTGATGATTGGGGGTGATGTGTGCAACACATTGATATTCTTTTATTTTTGAGTTCAATTTATTCCAAGCATTTTTAGTAGTTGTATGCATTACTCCATATGTAGGTGCGTGGCATCATTTTTGAGTTGAACTTTCATACAAGTTTAACTTTTTGAGTACCCAAGTTCCTAAGTTATATTTCATATAAGCTTAGTACATCAGCTTTGGAGTGGCTTTTGTATAAGACTAACCTCCATATTTTGAAATGGCCAAGAGTGGTCTAGTTTCTATCATACATTTATGCTATCCACACCACATTATCATATTTCTAGGACATCCATGGGATCCATGAGCCATTGAATATGACATTTATTATATACTAGTATCACTTCATAGCTTCACTTCATGAGGTAATGATGGAGCTAAAGGGCAAGCCTTTATATTCTTTGGCCACCTATTCAAAGGGATTAGACACATAGTCCAGATATCAATTAATACACACATGATTCATTAACTTCACTTAGTTGGTGATCATAGAGATAAAGGGTCAACCTTTACATTCTTGATCTACCTTTTAGGGAATTGAGTACTTAGTTTTTTTTGTGGAATTACTCTTTATTCAACACATACTCATCACAATCTAACATCACAATAGGTTTTGTATTGGTTCATGTACCCAATGAGGTGTATTCATTACTTTCTCTTTCTATTACTTAGATTTTATACATTTTTATTATAAATATATCATATCTAATAAGAACTGATCAACTTTATGTTTTCATTTTCAGATCCACACTTTACATCATGCTCTCTCTATGCACATCTAGGATCACGCAACTTCATGAGCTTCTCCCTTATAGGCAAGTTCAGGTATGATTTTTACATTCCTTTATCCTAGTATTTTGATTTGGTGCATCACTAGAATAAATGGGGGGAATTTAGTCATGTAAAATACAAAATTAGATGACTTAGGCATCGATAATGACACCCAACCCATAAGTCCTCCTTCTTTCTCACACAACCCTTCTAGGTTATTCTTTCACTAATTCTCAATCATTTGTAGCCTTCTAGACTTAGCTCTTTCAGACCCAAGTATCCCTTTTAGGCCTATATCTATCCCCCAAGGTCTCATCCCCTTCGGATAATAGCACCCAAATTGGATAGGAGCATTGGAACCTAGGGTGTCATATTTCTAGTGTTTTTATGTGAGTGCATTTTTACCTCTAATAGTCATATTTTCTTGAATCCTTATCTTTTTTCTCTATTGGCCTAATACAAGTTCATTTAACCCATGATAATTAATTACCATATAAAAGGCCATTAAAATTCTATTTAAAAGGGTTGACACTTATTTATTCAAAAAATGAGAATACAATCAAGTACACTCAAGCACTCTTCCCTATTCTCTACATACAACCTTCCAAGAAAATTTTAAGCCTATTCAAGCACTCATACTAGTCCCTAGTTATCCAAAGTACATCTAGTTTCACATATAATTACATACATCACACATAATTCCACTAAGAACTTTAATAGTGGAAATACATTAGCTTGATCCCTCTTCAGAGTATTGGTATGTAGGCAATGTGCCCACACATAGGGTGTGAAGTGAATCTAATGTATCCTTTACACACTAACCCCTTCTCTCTCTTTCCCAAGTTTCCTTTCAAATTTAATCACAAAGAGATCCTAAGGGTTTTGAATATTAAATAAAACACACATTGAACTCGACAAGATTCTAAGCTTAAAAAATTCATAGACAAGGTAACATAAGCGTACCAAATAGAACCCATAAAGATTTCAACCTCAGAACAATAGTGATAAAATAGGACTATAGCACTAGACAGTAGGGTGTCCACTTTTGGTGCTCTTGTGCAACCTAGAAATGAAGTTTAAGAACCTATTCCAACCTATTTTCTAATCCTACTCCTCTAGTATCATGCCATGTCTCAGTCTAGATCAACCAAAATAAGCTAAGTTATATTTTCTTTCATTTCTTGTTATATTTTAAAAAGGCAATAATACTATCTATTTACACAAATTAGTAGTTTGATTAAAGTATGATATTCACTAATTTACATTGCTTATGCCAATTTATTAGTTAGGAATTAAACACCTAATTTCTTATAATAATAAAACATTGAACATAAGCATGTGTCTGACATCCTAAAGTAGCTATGTGTTCCCATTCTACATTTTTTCATGAACACAAACTTTATTTACTATCTCACATGGTTAATCATCACCAAGATAAGCATGACCTAAATTCTCTTGAACATAATCAATAAAATAATGCTTATGTGGGGTGGCATGGAAATAAGCCTTTGAGTCTAATACCTAAGACTCAGAATAACTATCCATAGGAAGAATTAAAGCATCCTAACATAATTTACCTGATGTCACATTTACTTCATTAATTTCCTCCTTATTTGCATTCTTATCCTAAAGTGACCAGTAATCCTTCTTTGAGTATCCACTCTTCCCACAATGTCAGCATATCATCTTGGATCTAGATCTACCCCTTGACTTTCCATGGTTGATTTTGATCTTGTCCTTTTTATTCCCTCTAGTATCAACAAAAAATCATTACCTAAAGATGATTTACTATTGTTTTTACTTTCCATTTCCTCACTAATAATCACACCAAAAACATCCTCATAATTTGAGCTTCCCTTGGCAGGGACTGCATTACTCACAGCCATAGCCAAACTATCCCAACTATAAGGCAAAGAACACAAAATCAATAAAGCTCTAACTTCATCATCAAAATTAATTCCAACATAAGTAAACATAATTAAAACCATATTAAAATCATTTAGATGATTATGAATTGAACCATTCTCAAACATTTTCATGTTAAACAATCTTTTCATAAGAATTTTTTTATTTAAAGCAGAGGGTTTCTCATACAACTTTCCAAGTTTATCCATGAGATATTTTGTAGTTTTACCATAAAAAAATTCAAATGAAACAAAAGATGAAAATTATAATCATATGTCTCCCAATTCCTTCCTATTAAGTAATGACCAATCCACATCACTCATACTTATAGGTTGTTATGCTTTCCCCTCCAAGGGGCGATGAAGCTCCTTCTGATACAATTAATCTTCCATCTACATTTTTCACAAACCAAAATTATTAACATCAAACTTATCAAAATTTAATATAATCTCTTCTCCCATAGAACCCAGTCAAGCTAATAACCTTTCATGTGATTTACCACTTTAGCAAAACACAACCAATAGATTTGATACTAGTTGATAGGAATTAAAACTTTAAACTAGATTTAATATGACCATAAATCAGATATAAATTATGCACTATTATGCATCATAGAAACATTCCTAAAATCATATTTATTATGAAATCATAAATATAGATAACAAGATAACAATCACACATAACATAGATCTACCATGGTTCACCCAATGTGGGCTACATCCACCAAGAAAGTCTTAAAAAAACTATAATAAAAAACAAGATTATAAAAAAATCTCATAGAGAGAATATCTCCTATATAAAATACTACATAAATGATATGTTTCACTTTTACCTATAGTTAAACAATATTATATCTCACAAGTTATTATACCACACCTTTTAATAAACACTTGCACTCTGTAAAATATCTACACTTTGCCTCTATCTCTCAAAAGATGCACCCTAAAAATAAATGCATTAACCTCTAAATATCACACCACACTTGTGTATATAACAAACCAAGGGAAAATCCACCAAATGAGGAGAAACTCACCATGCTTATCTAAGATAAGCATCATCCACTAAAAGACTCCTCAATTCCACCTAAGCAAGCTTATCCAAAAGCTCCATAAAAAAAGAACATGCCAAGTATATCTCTCCTCCTTCAAAGGACATGTTTTCCAAGGACATGTGATCATAACCAACTCTTTGAAACAAGGAATGGATTATCTTTTCCAAAAAATAACTAAATCCCTAAGATCAAAGAAGTCAACATGGAAAATAGGCATCTAACAACTAATTCCACAAAATATGGAAACATAGAAATTAAAAATACAAATAATTTTCCAATCACATGTGGAGAAAGGTTCCAAAAAATGTGGAGTAGGGAAAATTGAACTCCCCACATTTATGGAGATATCTAAGCCCCAAAAATATATCCCTATGCTCATGTGATATCCCCAAAGGGCTTCACACTCAACAACACAAGGATCCTACCTAACGGCCTTCATCAAATTTGGTACTAGCTGAGAGGGTTTCCCATGAACTTTTGTATATTATGGTGACCTTGAAGAAAAATAATATATGTATGCCCATCCACCTATATTTGGAATTCTATTTTTTGATTCTTCAATAGTGAAAGAAGGATACCTCTTAATTCCATTAAATAGGTCTTTTGTATGGTCATCCATGTTTTCTATCTTAAGGACCTCATCATCATCTTTAGCATTTAAGAAGATGAAATCATGCAAAAATGGCTCATGTTAATTCATCTGGTGAAGATGTATGGTGAGTGGTCTTTGAGATAATTTTAAGGCAACCTAATTTGTCTTTGTTGAGAGAGAATTTGAAGGTAACCTAATGAATATTTTACTGGTTGATGTCAATATCAATGTCATGATTTAGGTCAGCTTGATGATTATTAGTATTATCACAAAGAGGTTTTTTTATTAGGGTGAGAATGTTGTATGGTGAGTACAAGGTGAGACTATTTGAGTGTTAATCCTTGATTAAAAGGTGTCTAAAGAAGCCTAGTCATAAAAATCATATCATATCATGAGCATGTGTATGGTGAGAAATGAAGATGTATGTTTAGATATATGAAATTACTTGAAGAGAATGTAATTTATTTGTGTAAGTTTTAGAAGCACCAATGAGTGTTTTAAGATCATTTGTCAAGTTTTAAGTGCTTGAGAAGCCTAGTCATGGCACTAGTCATAGCTTGTAAAGTCCTAGTGAGAAGGTTAGAGCATGATGGTCTAGTGTAATTGATGCACAAAGGCATAAGAGGCTATAAAAGGTTGATTGAGCATGTATACAAGGCATTGGATCATTTAGGAGAGTTTAAATCTGAGCCTATAGGGGTAAGACCTCAAGTCCAAGTCTATAACTACACTAGTTATAGACCTTGCTTGACCTAATGAGGCATCATGATCTATTGTCAACATATATGAAGGGTGTTTAACATTGCTTGATAATGTCATATATTGTGTGATCATGTAAATGATGTAAAGAGAACATTAAAAGAGGCACAAAGGTCAACTTTAAGGCCTAATATGATTTGCAGGTCAAGGTTTGGAGAGAAAAGAGAGAGATGGTAGCCAAATGAGATATGGGATTCATATTTCAAGATAATAATGATAATGTGAGAATTTTCAGTTGTATGATAGATTATCCTAAGTTTGTGACCAAATTTTATGTCATGGTTTACAAGATAAGGCATGAAAAGTAGTTTTGAGGTCTCTCATGTGCATAAAATAAATGGTTCTCAACTTGAGAAGGAAATTTTAGGTGATTATTGTCACATGTAACCTCTAAATGATAACCTAATATATTCATGTAAGATGGGTAAGGGTCGTAGCTCAATGTTCTACACATTAGTTTCTATAATTAGGGGATAAGATTTATGAATGATTATAATAGTGGAAGATGGGTTAAACCCTCAAAGAACCCTAATAGTGATCCAATATGAAAGAAGTTATTCTAAAGTGATAAAAACATATTGGTATGGTTATTTAAGTGATTATAGGTTATATCCAATGCTCTTAAGCATCTCTAGGTGTGATTGATTTGTTAGGTGTGGGAATAGACCCTATAATAAAGTGTTAGTTTCTAAAAAATTATTGTAGTAGTTAAAGTTGACCAATTCAAAGTCGATAAATAAATGGAAGACAAAGTTTGATATTTTTAATTTGTGTCCATGGTGGTTTTTGGATAGGTTCCAACCTGTATGGGTGATAAACTGATCATCCAAGTTGATCAGTCACTAACACACCTAATGGTGAAAATAGTGAGAAATACAGGCAATAGTGAAAACATGATTAGGGATGTGTTATCATAGAATAAGGATAAATCATAGTACATGGAGAAATTATTCAAGAATTTCAAGACATGTTCATGTTAGAAATTTATCCTATCAAGGTCAAATGACAAAACCTACATTAAAATATTTTCATGTACTAGTTTTTTTGGGTCCTTAAGTGATGTATTTGACCATCTTTATGTCATTAATAGTCAAGTGATGAGAGTGAGCCCCATATCTTGTCACAATCATGCCTTGTGATCTAAAAGTGCTCTGATGGGGATGGTGAATAGAGTAGTTGACAAATCATCATGAGTTCTATAGTATGTTTAATATATTTAAGGTATGTGGATATATATGATCTTTTAAAATTGTGTTTAAGACAAATTCCTATTTTGGACCTAAATAAGGTTCTAGGTTACTTTTCATAATATTGAGTTATAATTCTCCTTATAAAACCTTATATTTTGCCTCAAAAGTGAAGGTTTTGGATTTAAAATCATAAAAGTACACTTTAAAGGGACATAAATTCCTTAATAATACTTTGAAACACTCATATTCATTAAATTTCCTTCATTCAATGTTTTATACTTTGAAAACTGTCTCTCGTGCAAGCTAAAGCATTATTTTGGCATCTAATGAGCTCACACATACCAAATTTAGCCCCATAAAGATCATAAAAGACTTTATTATTATTATAATATCCTTCATATCTTTTTTTATTCCTAATATACCCTAAATTTTCAGTTTTAATCTTGAAGTAAGAAGAATATGTAAGAGAAGGGCCATTTTCTATGTATTTTCATGTAGGAGTATGGACTTGTACAACTTTTTACATATAGTATGGATCATGAGCTTGAAGATGACGTTATTATTGGTGTTATATAAAATATTCAAGGTGAAAATATTTTTTGGCTTTCCCAAAACCAATTCACATACTCCACCTAGCTTTGCACATCAAGAGATTCCTTCAGGTTTGTAGATGGTATAACCATGAGAGAGAAAATCAAGGTCTAAAATTTTGGGCATAGAAATTAGTTTGATAGAGATTATATATATGGAAATTGTTTATTATTTTATCTCTCTCTCCTTCATCAACCATCCTTAACAAGCTAAGGCACTCATTATGCCTTATTCATCCAAGTAAGCAATCAGGTTTCTGAGAATTCTCCTCATTTGGGCACCATGATAGAAAAATAATAGTTTATTGAAATTATTAGGAGAATGATACACCTTATCATGATGTTTTATAGCTTATTTTAAAAGTTTTGAGGTCATATTTATCTCAACAAGACAAATAAATTCAAAATCTATAGTTTATAGGTAATAATATAAATTATGGTTCGTGAGAGCGAAAGAATATTAAGATTTGTTGGATTCTTGTTTGTAAGGGTTTAATTCATGTCATATGTCCTTAATTAAAGTGAAAAAAAATATTTATTAATGTCAATCCCCCTTAAGCACCATCAACCACCTTAAAACCTCTTCACATTCATAGTTTAACATATGTTAAGGAAAGTTAGCATATGTTAAGGTTATCAACAAAATCCTAGGTTTATTTTGCATAATGTATACCTCCTTTAAGGGCCTTAAAACTGTTATATATTGTTAAGGTCTTGATTGTGATTTTTTAATACCCTTAAATATGGTATTTACATACACTATTCATGTTAATTTCACCTCCATCATGTTCATTCCATTTCATAGTTTCTCACTACCTTTAATCATTACATAAGTCTATACTTCTACTCCATTCTTAGTTTCATAGTTTCCCATCATCCATTCACATAATAACACCTTTCAAATCACTTACATATCATGTATACACTATAAATAAGGATTTAATACTATTTTAATCATCATAATCATGAAGGTATGGTTATGTTACCTTACTACACACTGCTAAATAGAGCTTAAAGGCCATCTACAACCAAGGACCAATAACATCTATGGTGTCTTGCAAACAAATAAAGGAAGGTATATGGATTGAGGTATTGTAAGAGATATTTGTACTCTTATTCACTTGGAATAATACCATAGGAATTATGGTGACCTAATCAAGTTATCAAGGCACCCAATCCTTGTCACAATCCTTAAAATTAATAAGAGAATCTCCACCTATAGTCATGCTAGAAAAAGGTGAGATCAAAGATGCAGACAAGGATAAGCTTGGGTGTTTGAGGGAGAGTTGAAATTATTAAATAAATTAAAGAAAAATCAAAGCATTTGAGTGACCTTTTATTTCTTTTGGTATCAAATCTAAGAATTAAAACTCTTCCATAGTTCGTACAAGGGCCTAAATTTGATGCATAGTCAAGCTTATAGTGGAAAAAGGTCCATTGTAAAAAGGTACAAGTAATGAGTTAGAAAAGGTAGTGTTTAAAGGTAATTCATATAAAATTTGGATCAAGGAAACACGATAAATAAGGATAAAAATAAGATTAAGATACATTTCCATGAAAATATACACCTATAGTAAGGTCGTTTCAAACCTTGAAAGATCTCTAAGTATACCAATCCAAGATCAAGATCAAGACTGTGAGCAAAATTATCATGTCTTTATAGTCAATAGAGTTTATAACCATGCTTGAGATCCATTTATAATGATGTGGAAATTTATATCAATCCATGAGGTCCAAATTATAAGGTAACATGGTCATTTATCCTAAAAAAGATCATCTACATTCATGTCACCAAGTATACTCAGTCATAAGCCAAAGATAGTGTAGTGATTAAGGACTTTGTTTGAGCTTAAAGTGAGGTTTTGGAACCTAAGGAGATTATAGATGAAAGTATTATAAGATCATAAACTACATATTTTCCATTCTTAAGGTCCAAATTTATCTCATTCCATACAAACACCTTAAAGCATAGTCAAGCTACCAATCTTCAAGAAAGTATTATGTTTTGCATTTGAGAAAGATCAAAAATATGGATTTTGGGTTTGTGATCAAGGTAAGTTACAAAAGGTTCATATGATGAACCAAAATTCCATGGTTTATTTTTGGTTATGTGATGAGATACATAGTCAACTCCCTATAATCACCTATAGCTAAGGGCATAAGGATGCTTCAAGACAGGCTTAAGGAGTTTCTTGGAGATCAAGACAAGTGGATTAGACAAGCTTTTTTTGGAAAATAAGATGAAATTAAAGTATAAAATAGACATAATTAACTCATTCCAAGTATACACTTCATGTACCATGTTTTTACTTTGTCTCAATTCATACAACAATACAAATTTTCACCTAAAGTCATAATATTACAATCATGCTTAGTGAGATAGGGGAGTTTAAATGATCTTATGCTTGATTTATGACTCATGGATCAACACAAATGATAATATTATATAATATTTGATGTTAAATAGGGTTAAGGTTCATATCCAGTGTTAAGGTGGCCTATGTAGTAAAAAAGGTGACCTATAGGTCCTACTTTGAGTAAACCAACATCAAATCAAGGTGGTCTACAGGTGCAACTTAGTGGGAGTTATACGTTGCTAGAAGTGTTATAGATCTTGATGAGGATTTTAAAAAAATTTAAAAAAAATTATATGTTGTTACTTAGTGGATAAGTCTCAAAACTCTTAAGATCAATCAAGATATTTCAAGGCATACATAGGTTAACAACTCAAGATAACCAGCTAGGCCTAAAGTGAAAGATAAACATCAGGTATGAACATTAGATATATCTAAAACAAAATATGTAGTTTATTGAACCATTTTTAAACCAAAATTATGGTGTGAAGGATGTGAGAAATATATTTAAACATATTCATACCTATACATAGTCCACACACAATCAAACTCATGAAGATAGTCTTTGAGAAAATTATCACTTTAGATCTCTACAATTGGATTTAGACTCTAATTTTTGGTATAAATGATATTTTTATGTATTTTTATTTGCTAATTAAATTTTAAAGGAAAAATAAATAGTGTAAATGATTATTTTTTTACAATAGACCTCATAAATTGTGCTGATAGTTATAATTAAGTCCATGATGCCTATTTGAGGTTTAAAAATTAGACAGAGGGTTTTAACATTATTTGAAGTTTTTTGAGGCTAAGAAAAGGTGATAAGAGTGTCATCATAAGTTTTCAGAGATAAATGACACTCAAATTTTAAATCAACATTCCCTTGAGGGTAAGTAAAGAGGAATAGACATGCGTTTAGTATTAATGACATTTCCATGTTTTTGGATGGTATTTGAAGACATCATGTATGGATTTAGAAGGTTATAGAGGTGATAATAACATAGAAACATTTCATGGTGAATAATATCTTAGAGATTTGAAGTAAGTCACCAAACTCAATCACTTAATGGTTAAGAAGCTACAACTACTTGCAAACCCTAGGGTAGAGAAGTGAAGAGAGTACATGATTTAGAGAAGATAGAGGCTCAAGAAAAAGATTATTATCACTATAATAATTTATTTTAGATTTTTAAAATTCCATAAATATTTCCTTGAAGGAGGGAGTAAATTTTTAGACATTTGTTGTCTCCACACACATATGTAGGTAGACCAAACCCACATGCAGTCTTAAGAGACCATGGATACAAAGTAAAAATTATGAAGCAAAAGGAAAGTAAAAGGGTATGTAAAAAAATTGTAAAAAATGTTTTTTAACCCACCAATATCATCTTATAGGTCACTTATATCTCCAACACTCAAATTTTGCCAATTAGGCCCAAAAACTAGTTTTACGCCTAAAAGGCTTGTATACATTGAAAGCACTTGCAGACTCTATCAAGCAAAGGTAAATTCATGAAAATGTTTAAGTGGATGTTTTAGGTCCTATATGAGATATTTAAATCAAATAAAGATAATATGACAGTCATTCTGGTCCTTTGGAACAAACTCAAATTACATGATTTACACACTCATTTTGACCCAATTATTTGAATGCTCATATATTTCACCACAAGAGGATTTTAACCAAATGATATTATAAGGATTTGATTACCCATATATAATTGAAATAAATTAATTATTAAGGTTATTTTATGGCCTTAGGTTTATGAACCATCACTATGACCATGAGCAGGGCTAGAATGAATGCAAAAACCTACAAATCAACTTCACTACATACTTATATTTGTAGACCTTTTGCATGGGAACCCAATATTATCAAGAAAGTTGAGGGGGTATCCATGGTAAGAAGTTTTGGTTTGTAGGTCCATACTTTATGAACCATCATTAAGAAGGTTCACCTCCAATACCTTCCCAAACCCTCCTACATACCAGTTTTGATAAAAGTAAAGATTATTTCACTCAAAACCCAATGAATCACAATATAAACTATTGAAACATGAATTAAACTCATAGAGGGTACTAAAAATGGTACTATGATGTATGAAAATATATGGACATGGAAAAAAATAGGATTTTTTGAGGAGAAAGTGTAGAAAATAGAGGTATAAGGTAGTTTAATAGATGCAAATAAATGAAGAGTGAATATTGACTCCTTTTATACCTTCCCAATCCATTAGATTCTTAAATACATACCTATAAATTCCCCTGTTGGTCTCTTTAAAATAGCTAGTCTATAAAAATTCAAGATAGATTGACCTAGTCAAGTACTTTGACCAGTTTGAAGGTGTTGGTTACCCAAGTAGACCTATTTCATGATTTGATGAATTGATTAATATCTAAAACTCACTATATTTTTAGTTTATAATTGTTTTATATAGGTTCATATGGATATCAAGTACAAAGAGTTAGGCTATTAGGACTAATTGGCCTAGTAGACCTACTTGGTCAATCAAGTAAGTGAAGAATGGCATAAAAAAGTTGATAAAGTGAGTTAATTAAAAGTGGAAAACTATATACAACTTATCCTCAAGAGTAATCTTTACACATATCTAGTATTTAAGTGGAAATCACATGAGCTAACTAGTCTTCAAGTGCTATTTCCATGCAAATTGGTTCTTGAGTTGTCAATCAACACATAACTTATCCTTACCATGAGTTAATTGATCTAAAGTGGCATCAATTCATATTCCATAGTATTCATGTAGGAAGGGTTCATTAACTTAACTTGATCTCATGTTAGGAATATTAATTTGCCAAGATATGGTGTAGCATGCTTCAAAAGTAGTTTGAAGAAGTTATTATGGCCCACCACCTTGTTTTCAATGCCAAAGAGCTCATTCAAGGATAATGCAAGGAATTAGACATAGAGAGATGTTTTAAAGACTATTGGTAACTATTTTTAACTAAAGTATAGATAGTTTAATGATTATATGAATATTTTTTCTCTCCTCTATGCCATCATCTTAGCTTTTTCTCTTCTCATGTTCTAGATATTCAAGCTTTTAGGCCTATTTTCAGCATCCCTCAATTGGGCATGATGAAACTCTACCAAGATTGAGCTTTTTAAACCTCTTACATGAATAAAATGATTATTTTTAGATTCCTTTATATAGTTTTAGTGTGTTTATGTTAGTTTTATTTTCACATGTGGTAGTATTTTCTCCCTTGACATGTCGTAATCTCACCTAATTACTCGTATGTCATCTTATGAAGGTGATATATAGTGTTTGATGTTGATTGACTGAGTTAACATTGGAAATATTGGCTAGTTAGTACCTTGAATTAGGCCTTCCATAATTTTCCTAATGTTTTGATCACTTGATGAAACCTTTATATGAAACAATATTGCATAAGAGTCCTTTGGATTTTTAAGATTCAGTGATTTGCATTGCTTATCAGTGTTAGATGAATTTCAAATTGAGTGGATGAACTAACAATATAGGTGTATCACCATCATTAGAATATGATTTCCCTTTTAGTTATATTTTTAACTTTTTTCACCTCCAAAGCATAGTAAGTTTTAGTAAATAGAGAAAATTTGATACATCAGAGGAGATAGTCTCATAATTGAGTGGTTTGGTCTAAGATATAGGTATCTCATAGCTTGTAAACCAATCCAATGTTATTCTAGGTTTGAAGGAGATCTGAGAAATCAAATTCACCAAGTTTTAACTTGGGTTTCTAATAATTATAGCATGCATGATGGGATGTAGATCTAGCCATTGGGGTATTCACATCAACATTTTGATCTTCATAAGTAGCTTCAAACATTCATCTTATTCCTTACCTCTAAGGTAAAGGGAAACTCTTGTTCATAAATTCATTGATTTTCATGTGTCTTATGGTGAATTATGGTATCATATGTGGGATAATTTTGTCTCATACATCCTTGTCAGTAGGCCTATGATGCATCTAAATTCTAATATGATCCATATCCATCTCATTATGACCCCTATCAGCCCTATATTCACCCTTATCAATAATATGAAAGATAATATCAGGCCCATGATCCTTGTGAAACTCATTCACTTAATTGGCATCCTAATTATCAATCTAATTAGTCATGTAAATATCTCACATGCCTAATTAGCTCAACTGAGTTCCAAGACAATCCATATCAAGGTTTAAACAAATATTGTTTGGTTATGAAAATCATATGGTGAGCATTGACACAGAAAAGAGCTATGGATAATAGATCCCTAAGCATGAAATTGAGAGCATGAGAGATTTAATAAAATAATCTAAATAAGTGTGTGCATCTTTCATAAGACAAGTCCATCCAAAATTTAGTGGTGATATCTTGGACATAGGTGGTATAATTGTAAGCATTGAAGAAAATTTGGTAGTTCATGAGAGACATCAGTTCCCCATTGAACTTCCCTTTTCTCTTCATGAATATTAAACAAACATATATCACATACTTTAAAATTCCTCACAAACCTTTCCAACCTTTTCTACTTGGAAGCCTATCCAAGAGAGACCTCAAAATATGGAAGAAGTGTGTTTTGAGGAGGGTAAATCACATGTTTCATAGTGGTTCACAAAATGGTCTTCATATTCTATTCAATAAGGAGAAATATCTAATGAGTTGGTTCATGACTTTGATTCTCACCTTACCAAACAAGTTGACCTTGAAAACCAACATCTTCAATATTTAATACTAGCTTTAAAAGCAATTCAATCTCAGTAAGATATTCCTTTAATCATACCCATGGATTAAATAAGTGCAGAAGAAGAGGTTACTAAATCCAAGTTTATGACTTGGAAATAAGTAAAATAATCAAGGGAAAGAGGAGAATAATCAAGCATAATCCTAGACATTGTTATTAAAAGCAAGATTTAAATCATTCAGCCCCCACCCCTCCATCCTCAATATCCTAAGGCTTTCCCTTCATGGAATTCTATTCAAGGACAAATATAATAGAGAGAGGAGGTGAAGGTGATCAAATTTGAGAATCCCCATGATTAGAATCAAGCATCCATGGCAACACCATTGGATTTATCTCATCTTCTTAAGTATTTTTAAGGATATACCATGCCAATTCTTGAGAAGGAGCCTTTATTTAATGAGGAAAATGAAGAATGTTTGGCTCATAATAATTAAGATGATAGTGAATTGAGTGAGCAAGAGGAGGACATCATCATTGGGACATCCCATAACAAGGATGGTTATGATTTTGTCTTTCAGAATGCAAAGGAAGATGAGTATTAATGTGACAATGATGACCTTTGGTAGAAATATATGAATGTTTTCAATGAAGATCAAGCTCTTCAAGGTCTCAAAATTCCTATTGAGGATGTTAAAGACCAATCAACTACTAAACCTATCAATTTTTTCCCATAAGAAGAGCAGGTACGTGATGATATAAATAATGAAGAAGACTTTGTTAAGGTAGTACTTCAAGTTGATAATCATAAAGACAAACCAAGTAAATATTTATTATCCTTTAGCATGCCTAAAAAAGTTTTATATGTCAATTATGAAGGTATTGACATGTCGATTGTCCATATGGAGCATAATGAAAGCATCAATCAAGACATGGAAAATCATCGGTAGCTTATGAATGAGGCAAAATTAATATAGTTAGTGTACATTAAATGGATATGGGAGGATTATAACTAGATCTTGGAATAATATGTACAATCCATGAACCTACTAATGAAACTACAAGGCTAATATATTTCCCCAAGAAGCTAAGAACATGCTAATTCTCCCATATGCAAGAAGAAACTATCAAGAGGTGGAAATCTTACTTCAAGATTCCATGGTGGACAATCTAATTTTCCATTTGACCCTAGAGGAAATATCTTGACTTTAGGTTAGTTATTTTAGTTTTTTATATTATTTTAATAAGTGATTAGTACAAGCATTAATTTTCTACCTTGTTGTTGTGTTTGTCTTGTTTTGTTGTTTCCTTAGGTTAGTTATGCTTGTTTCTTAGTTTAGGTGTGTTATTATGTTGTTTCTTTTGAGTTTTATTGTTATTTAAGTTAAGAGAGGTGTCAAAAATTCCAAAATTCTATTTGGTATTCAAGTTAGTCCTTAAAATCATGTTTTATACTATCATTATTATATGAAAAATTATAAGGTTTTCTTGACCAGTAAGCTGGTCAACTCCTATGAGTCACCAAAAATGTTATCAATTTGGCCTATCAAGGCCAAATGCCAAACCCTACATTAAAAAAATTTCATGTACTAAATTTTTTTGGGTCCTTAAGTGATGTTTTTGGCCATATTGATGTCATTAATAGTCAAGTGAAGAGAGTGAGTACCATGTCTTGTCACTGCCATGCCTTGTGATCTAAAAGTGTTCTGATGGGGATGGTGATGAGAGAAACTGATAACACATCATGATTTATCTAGTATTTTAAATATATTAAATGTATGTGGATATATATGAGATTTTAAAGGTATTTTAAAGACATATAGAATCTTATTTGGGACCTAAAGAAGGCTTTAAGGTACTTTTCATAACATTCAGTGATAATTCTCCTTGTAAAACCTTGTATTTGCCTCAAAAGTGAAGGTTTTGGCTTTAAAATCATAAAATTACACCTTAAATGGCCATAAAATACTTCATAATACTTTGAAACACTCTCATATTCATGAAATTTCCTTAATTAAATATTTTATACTATAAAAATTATCTCTCATGCAAGCTAAAACTTTGTTTTGGCATCTAATAAGTTCACACATGCCAAATTTCACACCATAAAGATCATAAAATAATTGATAATTATTATAATCTCCTTAATAACTTATGTTCTTCCTCATATTCCCTAAATTTATAGTTTTAAGATTGAGTTAAGAAGAATATGCAAGAGAAAGGCCATTTTCCATGTATTTTCATGTAGGAATAAGGACTTGTAAATTTTTTTTCCATATATTAGGGATCATTAGCTTGAAGGTGATGTTATTAAAGGTTTTAAAAAAATATTAAAGGTAAAAATACTTCATACAAGCCCAAAATTGATTCACATACTCCACCTATCTTCTTTGCACATCAAGAGAACCCTTCAGGTTTGTAGATGGCACAGTCATGAGAGAGAAAATCAAGGTCTTCAAATTTTGGGAAGAGAAAGGGGTCTGAGAAAGATATAATATATAATAATTTGTTCTTATTTTATCTATCTCTCCTTTATTAACCATCCTTAATAATCTAGGGCACTCACTATGCCTTCTTCATCTAAGCAAACGACTAGGTTTTTGAGATTTCTCCTCATCTAGGCATCATAAAAGAATGGTAGTTGGTTGAGATTTTCATGAGTATGATACACATTATAATGATGTTTTTTATATTATTTTCACATGTGTGAGGTCATATAGATCTAAATAAGATAAATAAATACAAAATCTGTAGTCTGCATTAAATAAGAGAATTTGTACAGTTCATGAGAGAGAAAGAATATCAAGATTTGTTAGATTATTTTTTTCATGGGTTTCATTCATGTCATATGTCATTAATTAAATTCAAAAAAATATTTATTAAGGTAAATCCCCCTCAAACACTATCAATCACCTTCAAACCTCTTCATAGTCATAGTTTAGCATATGTTAAGGTTATTATAAGAATCTTAGGTTTCTTTTACAAAATGTATACCTCCTTTAAGGGCCTCCAAACTATTATATCTTGTTGAGGGTGTGATTTTGATTTCTTAAGACATTTTAACATGGTCTTGGCATACACTATTCATTCTCATTTCACCTCCATCATGTTCATTCCGTTTCATAGTCTTCTCACTACCTTTTACCATTACATAAGCTTATCTTTCCACTCCATTCTGAATTTCATAGTTTCCCATCATCCATTCACATCATAACACATTTAACCTCATTTCCATCTCATGTATACACTATAAATAAGGATTAAATACTATTAGAATCATCATGTTCATGAAGTTATGGTTATTCTACCTTACTACACACTACTAAATAGAGCTTAAAGACCATATACAACCAACGACCAAGACAATCTATAGTGCCTTGCAAGAAAATAAAGGATGGTATATGGATTGAGATATTTTAAGCAAGGTTTATAATATTATTAACTTGGAATAACATCATAGTCATGATGGTGACCTCCTCAAGTTTTCCAAGCACCTAATCCTTGCCATAGTTTGTACAAGTAACAAAAGAATCTCCACCTACAACCATGATAGCAAAAGGTGAGATCAAAGATACAGACAAGGAGAAGATTGGGTGTTTGAGGGAGAGTTGAACTTATTAAAGAAATTTAAGAAAAATAAAATCCTTGGAGTGACCTTGGAGTCTATTGGTATCAAATCGAAGTATTAAAACCTTGCCATAGTCTATACAAGGGCTTAAACTTGATGCATAATCAATCTTATAGTGGAGAAAGGTCCATTTTCACAAGGTACAATTTTCAGTTAGAAAAGGCAGTGTTGTAAGGTAATGATTATAAATTTTTTATCAAGTTAAAACCATAAATAAGGATCAAACGTAGATTAAAATACATTTACATGAAAATCTCCACCTATAGTAGGGTCATTTTAAACCTTGAAGGCTTTTGAATTATGCCAATCTAAGATCAAGATCAAGTTTGAGTAAAATTTTCATGGCTTTAGAGTCAATCGAGTTTTTCCCCATGTTTTCAAGCCATTTTTCATGGTGTGGATAGTTATATCAAGCCATGATGTCTATGCTTCAAGGTAATATGGTCATTCATCCTAGGAATGATCACCTATAGTCATTTCTCTAAGCACACTCAGTCATAAGCCGAAGATAGAGTAGTGATTAAGGACTTTCAACGTGGGTTTGAGCTTCAAGTGAGGTTTTAGAACCTATGGATATAATTTATTAAAGAATGAGAAGATAATAAACTACATCTTTAAACTTCTTAAGGTCCAAATTGATCTCAATTCATACAATCACCTTAAATCATAATAAAGTTACCAATATTCAAGAAGATTATATGTTTTGAGTTTGATAAAGATGGAAAAGATGGATTTTGGAATTGTGATAAAGGTAGCTTACATTAGGTACATATGATAAAATAAAAGGAAATGGTCTATGATCATTTATGTGATGAGATACATAGTCAACACCCAATCATCACCTACAGTTGAGGGCATAAAGATGATTCAAGACAGTTTTAAAGAGTTTCTTAGAGATCAAGACAAGTAAATGAGAGAAGATTTTTTTTGGAAAATAAGATGGAATTCAAGTACCCAATGGACATTATGAGTTCCCTCCAAGTAATAAACTTCCTGCACCATGTTTTACTCTATCTTAGTCTATACAACTATACAAATTTTCACCTATAGTCATAAGAATGAAATCATGGTCAGTGAGATCAAGGAGTTAAATTGATATTTCACTTGATATTTTCTTCATGGATCAACAACAATGATAATAGAATATCATAGTTTATAGTTAGCAGGGTTAAGGTTCAAATGTGATGTTAATTTGGTCTATGTAGTCAAAAACATGACCTACAAGCCCCAACATATTGGTCCTTCTTTTGAGAAAAACAACATCAAATAAAGGTGGTATACAAGTGCAAATTAGTGGGAGTTATAAGTTATTGGAAGTGTTCTAGAGATTTATGAGGATTTAAACAAGTTTAAAAATATTTATAGGCTGTTACTTAGTGGATAAGTCTCAAAATCCTACGGGCAGTCAAGACACTCTAAGGCATACACAAGTTAAAAACTCAAGATAATTAGCTAGGCCTAAAGGGAAATATAAAAATGAGGTATTAACATTGGATAGACCTAAAAAAAACATGTAGTTTATTAAACCATTTTTAAACAAATATTATGGTTTGAAGGATGTGAGAAAGAGATTCAAACACATTCATATCTATACATAGTCTATATAAAGTAAAACTCATGAATATAGTCTTGGATAAAATTATGACTTTAGATATATAAAACTAGAGTTAGACTCTAATTTTTATTTTAAATGTTCTTTGTATGTAGGTTCAAGTACTCATTCCATTTTAAATGTCAAATAAATAGTGAAAATGATGTTTTTTCTTTATCACAGACCTCATACAATATGTTGATAGTTATAATTGAGGCTATGAGCCTATTTTAGGTATAAAACATAAAAAAAAGGTTTTTAACATCATGTGAAGTTTTTTGAGGATGATAAAATTTGAGAAAGTGTGTTTTCTTATTACACTCAAATATCAAATCAACAATACCTTGAGGGCAAGTAAAGAGGAAAAGGCTTGTGTTAGTATTAATGACATTTCCATGTATTTTCAATGGTATTTGAAGATATAAGAAACGTATTTATAAGGTTATATAGGTGATAATAACATGGAAACATTTCATGATGAATAATATCTTATAATTTTCAAGTCACCAAACTTAGTCATCCAAGGGTTAATAATCTATGACTACTTTCAAACCCTAGGGTAGAGAAGTGAAGAGAGTATAAGGTTTTGAGAGGATAGAGTATTATGAAAAATATGATTATGAATTTTATATTTTATGGTATAGGTTTCAAACTCCATATACATTTCCTTGAAGGAGGGAGAAACTTTACATACCTCTATTGTTTCCACACACACACAGATAGGTAGACTAGACCCACAGATATTCTTCAGAGACCATGGAGAAAAAGTAAATATTTTTAAGAAAAAGGAAGTAAAATAAGTTTTAAAATAATGATAAATAATTAATTTTTCCCCTCCATATCATCCTACAGTTCACTTAGACCTCTACCACTCAAATTTGGCCAATTAGGCATAAAATCTAGTTTTAGTCCTAGAATACTTGTATCACATGAAGGCACTTGTAGAATCTATCAAGAAAAGTTAAATTTATGAAAATTTTTAATGGTATTTTTAAAATCCTATATGATATATTTAAATCAAAGAAATATAATTGAAATTTAATTTTGGTCTTTTGGATCAAACTCAAATTACACAGTCTACACATTCATTTTGACCCATCACTTTGAGTGTTCATATATTTCACCATAGGAGTTTGACCAAATGATATTATAAATATTTGAGGACAAATATTTAATTAAAATACATGAGGTATTAATATTTTTTGAGGGGTTGAAGTTTATGAACCATCACTAAGACCATGAGCAAGTTTAAAATGCATGCAAAACCCTACAAGTCAACTTTACTACGTACTTATCTTTGCACACTTTTTTCATGGTAACATAAGATTATTAATAAAATTTAAGGGGTATATGGAATAATTATCCATGTAAATAATTTCTAGTTTATACATATATACTTTATGAACCATCAATAATAAGGTTCCCCTCTAAAACACTCCCAAACCCTCCTACAAACCAGTTTTGAGAAAAGTGAACTTTATTACACTCAAAACCCCATGAATAACTATATAAAATATTGAAACATTAATTAAAATAATAGAGGGTCCTTTATATGGTACCATGATGTATGGAACAATACATATATGGCAAAAAATAGGACATTTTGAGAAAAAAGTGCAAAAAATAGAGGTACAAGGCATTATTTATGGATGCCAATCAATGGAGAGTGAATATTGAAACTTTTTATACCTTATAAATCCATAATATTCTCAAATAAATGAATGTAAATTCCCCTATTGGTCTCTTCAAAATAAAAAGTCTATAAAAATTCAAGACATATGAACCTAGTCAGCTAATTTGATCAATTTATAGGTGTTACTTGCCCAAGAGGACCTATTTCATGATGTGAGACATTAATTAATGTCTAAAAATCAATATATTTTCAATTTATAATGGTTTTATGTAGGTTATTATGGCTATCAAGTTCGAAGAGTTAGGCTACTAAGCCTAATTGGCCTAGTAGACCTACTTAGTCAATCAAGTAAGTGAAGAATGGCATAGAAAGTTGACAAAGTGAGTTAATGCAAAGTGAAAACATATATATAACTGACCTTCAAGAGTAATCATGAAAAATATCTGGTATTTAAATGGAAATCATATGAGTTAACTGGTCTTCAAGTGTCATTTTCGTGCACAATTGGTCCTTGAGTTGTCAATCAATACATAACTAGTCCTTACCATGAATTAACTTTTCTAAAGTGGCAAAATGCATATTCCATAGTCTTCATGCAAGAAGTAGTCATTAAATTAAATTTATATCATGTTAATAATATTAATTTTCCAAGATATTTCATACCATTCTTCAAAATGATTTTGAATAAGTCACTATGGCCCACCACCTTGTTTTCAACACCAAAGAGATCATTCAAGGAGCATGCATGGCACTAGACATAGAGAGATGTATTGAGGACTATTGGTAATTATTTGTAACTTAATTATATATAGATTAATGATTATATTACTCTTAATTCTCTCCTATATTCCATCCTCTTGGCTTTTTCTCTTCTCATGTTCTATATATTCAAGCTTTTAGGGCTATTTTTAGCATCCATCTCTTGGGCATGATGAAACTCTACCAACATTGAGATTTGTAAACCTCTTAAATGAATAAAATCACTATTTTTATATTAATTTATATAATTTTACTATGTTTATGTTAGTTTTATTTTCACATGTGGTAGTATTTTCTCCCTTGGTCATTCCTAATCTCACTTAGTTACTAGTATGTCATCTTATGTAGGTCATATATAGTGTTTGATGTTGATTAACTAAGCTAATAGTGGAAATATTGACTTTTTAGTGATTTTATTTAGGAAATCCATCATTTAAATTTTTATTTTATCACTTGATGAAACCTTTATATGAAACACTATTGCATAAGAGTTCCTTGGAGTTGTAAGATTCAATGATTTGCATTGCTTATTAGTGTTAGATGGAGTTGAAATTGAGTGGATTAACCAATAATATAGGTGTATCACCATAATTATAATAGGATTTAAATTTTATTTATCTTTATAAATCTTTTCATGATTTTTTTAAATAGAGTAAATTTGATAAATCAGAGGAGCTAGCCTCATAATCTAGAGGTTTGGTCTAAGATATAGGTATCCCATAGCCTGCAGACCAATCCAATGTTAGTCCAAGTTTGAAAGAGATATGAAAAATGAAATTTATTAGGGTGAAACTTGGGTTGATAAAAAAATTTGGATATAATTTTTTTAGTTCAATAGATATGACAAAAATATTTCTCATAAGTTAACCTATCTGGCTTGTTGAGGTTTGTGTACAGTGAGGTCATGAGATTGGTCTGTAAGACAAATATTACAATTTGAACATATTATAATTTTATTTTAAAATGGTATAATTACCTCATAATATAATACATATGAAATATTATTCCTTCAAAATGGTCATACAAGTGATTAAATGTCATTGTCACCATGACTGTGCTTCAAGACAAATTAGCAATTACAGGTAAGCAAGTTATAGTGATGAGTTTGAGGCTCTATGATCTAAATTGATGTATCTAATGAATATTGTGTTCTTTTTTGTCACTTTAAATTAGTGATAATTATTTTATAAATATTTTAATTTATTTAAATTGGTTTACATGTTGAAGCCAAAATGGTTTGTCTAGCTAAGTGAGGTCTGTAAGTGAGAAGGTCAACAAATTAGTTTGTAAGACCAATCATTTATGTTAGAGATTATGATATTTATTGTTGGCTATTGTTTTGATGATGTTTTAGGATTATTTTCATGAATATTATGTCATTTATTATGTTATTTTGGGTGTTATAATTTCAAGTTTCCATGATTCTATTTTGAGGCTAGTTGGCACTTCAGAGTGAACATCTTATAGAGAAGAGTTTGAGCCTGTATACCCTGATTTGAGCTATATAATGAAGTTTTTGATGACCCTAAGGTCATTAGGTTTTTTAATATGTTATTTATTTATATATTTTTTAATTTAATTCATGTTTTATCTTCATTAGTTCAAGACAAACTTTCTGGGTATGGACATACCTAATTATGAATAGTTCAAATGGGGTGCTTCAAGTGGTGGTTGCAGATAAAAAGTATTATGGAGCATATATGAGATTATAAGGTGTCTATATAAGTGTAATATCATATTTTACTTCCATTTCATGTGTTTTAATTTTTTATAAGGAGGGCAAAGTGTAGCGTGTCCTAAAGTACACCTCATGGGATTAGGTCTACATGAGACCTAAAGATGGAATAAGGCCTAATTGAGCTATGTTAGTCCTAAAGGGACTCAAATCATGTTTTATACATGTTTAAAATATGTAATAATATATATAACATGTCATACCTAATAATTTAATGGTTTTTGGTTGACCAAAAAGGAAATGAACAAGATACTTGTATAAATACAAGGCAATTTTAGGCCTATTTGTGTGTGGAGAGTGAAAGAAAAAAAATAACATATTAAAAAGTAGAAGGAGGTATTGTATACCATAATAAAATTATATAGGATATGTGATTAATATTTTACATAGGTTTTATGTATGAGGATCAAGGTCATATGACATCATTAGTCTTGAAGGGACCTATTTGAGTGAAAAGACCTAAAACGCAGTTTGAAAGGGCTAAGAGTGTGAAGAGATGAAGGGGTGGTCATAATAATTTAGTTAATAAAAAAGTGTATTGAAGGTGATAAAATTATTTATGTGTATAATTTGGTGATAAGTCATGTAAAGGGTTGGTGGATACTTACAAGTTAGTGCTTGCTAAAGCCTAGTTGAGTTGGTGTTTAGCTAGTTGGGGTTGGTGCTCCATGTGAAGTGGGAGATTCATTGAATTTGATGTTTGTATTATAGTGTTTTATTCAATTTTTATATATAATTTGTGTTTCTTCCCCTTTATTATTTACCACATATGAGATGTGTTCTTTTGTTACATGTTTATGTTGATAGGTGTTTATGCATGCTAGATCTATATGCTTATTTGAATGGTCTATGATTGTTTAAGTGAAATTGATATGAAATTTTTTGAAGTATTATTCAACCCCTAATATAAATAATTTTTCTTCCAACATATCCCAATCCCTATGTGGTACTGAGGCCAATGGGTAAAACTTTTAGTCTCTCCCAACATCCCTAAAGTATTTCTTGTTGGTGTAACTCCTTATGCCAATCATTAATAAAGAGCCTTGATATACATATTTATTATTATTATTATTATATAGGTATTGTTTATTTTCCACTATATGTGGATGGATATTTCTTGTTTTGATAATTTTTTATGAATGTACTTGGGAAGATATAGGGGTGATGACTTTATTCCACACACCATGGTCACTATGTAATTGGGATATAACCAATAATCTCCACTTAGACCTAAATTATTACTAATAATTTAAAATACTATGAGGATGGGAATATAATGTATTACCTTTTAAACATATAAATATGCATACTTAGTTATCCTAACTATGTTTCTTGCATATGCATAAATGTGCAAGAATTAGATATAATCACATACCTTGTCTTAGATGCAATCATGGGTTGGAATCTAGAGTGTTCCATTATGGATATAAACAGTGTCTATGATATCATACAAGAGGTATGGTATCATGAAAAATTGTCCTGGCATCTTGTCTTTTTGGAAAATTTGTTCCACTAGCTTAACACTGATGATTTCTCTAAGGGAAAAAGCTAGTTCAGATGTTAGTAGCAAATCAAGTAGTGGAACCATTCCAAATGGAGTTAAATAATGCTTGGATACCCAAATCATCAGTTTAATAGGGCCATCCTAATTCAAATCCCCATCTTGAACTTCATAATTGGCATGAGGGTGTTGGTTTTTAGAGTTACCATTTCCTTTGGTGAAATCCATTTTTGTAGGTCATATTCAGTTATATTCATCTACTTCCATGATACCACCCAATGGATATCATAGGTGGTGTCTTTAAAATAAAGTTGCAAGTACATATATAAATCATCATCATTTATGTATTCCATAACTATATTATGGTTTATGTGGTGAAAGAAACCATCAATCTTACTTGCAACGAAGAGGCCTCTAAGTAGATCAATGTATGACATCACTTTTGGTTTATCTACTATAAAATGGAGTGATTGTCATTTTAGTGGCAAACAAAATTGTCACTAGTTGATTTTTTTATTTCATTTTGTTTTCCTCCTTTGAGTGTGCATTTACATCATTAATCCCATCCCATAGTGCAGTGTAGTTGGTATACTAGTCTCAAAATGTCATTGAGTCAAATGTTATGTTTATTTACTTCATGGAATACTTAATTGAATACTTTGATGGTGAATAATATCCATTAAAATTTATAGAGGATGAATCCATTGTATCATGATTTTCTTGTGTAATTCTAGTGGTAATTCAATTGGTAGGTCATTCTCTAAAACTAATTTATAGGCAAACACAGGTAGCTAGGGCTTTTTTAGTTCTCTTAGAATGCAAACGAACTCATTTATTTTGGAAATTGATAAATCAAAATTTGTTTTTTTAATTAGATCATATATCTTGAGTTTGGGACTTTACTTCTAGTTCATGTACCATTAATGCACAATTGATAGAATTTTGATTTCTTTTAATTCAATTTGAACTTTGTCACTTTGCTTTGATAAGTATGCCACATAGGCTTCAAATATGATAAGAGGACTACATTTATATCATCTATTTTCCAAGTTTTATTATGTCATTAACATTGAAAAGAGGATTTTTATGCCATGTGGTACTTTATTAGATAGTCAAGTTTTAGGACTTTTGTTGAAATCACCACTCACCATTTTGTCCGAAGGAAAAATCAGTGAAACCCAAATGTGCCAAATAAAATTTGTGAAGATACTATGTTTTGTGGAAGTGTAAAAGATTGAAAGTTCATGAAGAACCACATTGAATTAAAAATTTTATGAAATACCATGTCGAACAAAAGTAATGAAGACCAAAAGTTTATGAATCTGTACAATTCTAGAAGAGCAAAAAATGTTGACAAATAAAAATGATGATGAATAAAAGGTCATGTAGTACCACATCGAAAAAAAATGTCTATGACATACCACGATGAACAAAAATATATATTAGGTACCATGCTGAATAAAATTTCTAAAGTTTAAAACTTGTGTGAATTTGGAAAACCTACATATATTTAAAAACTTCTAAAAATGTACAACTACTAAATTTGGACCTAAGAGAATTATTTTCCCTATAGATGCCATGGAAGAGATCAAAACATGTTGTTATAAAAAGAAAAAAATGAATTATACTTCATCTATATTATACTCAAATTAATTTTGAAATTTAGATTTCCATATAAGTGCATTTATTGTGGGTCAAAGTCATATTTTTTTACTATGTTTTTACTTAGAGAACCCAAGTTGACTAAAATGGATTTAGAACCTCTTTATTGGTCTTGAATTTGTGTTATGAGTGATGGATGATGTTTCACCTCATTTGTGTCTTGTTAAATTCATTTATTAAGTTTTGAAAGTGTGCCTTTGTGTAAGAAAATCTCAATGAAAGAGGATTGTGCCTAATGTTTGTGTTTTTGGTAGACATGAGTGAATTGACGAGTGGTGTGGAATTTTTGGTCACTTTAAATGGATAATTAAAGTGATTGGATGTATTTTTAAGGTCTTTAAGCTCTTGTTAATGATTTTAAATGGATAGATTAATCCTAGTTGTGAATAACTAGCTCAAAGACATGATGAATAGGGGTATGAGGATTTCAAGGCTTCTTGTGTCTATAAACTCTAATGTGAATGTTCGTGATGCAAATGGATCTATTTGACATATAGATACCATTGGAGTGTTCTATGGATTTTTTTAAATGTTTCATATAGTATTTATCATGTTTTGAATGCTTATTTGAGTGTAATGTGATGTCTATGTAGTAAAGATAGAATAAGTGGTGTGAGGGTTGAAGATTGGTCTATAAGACTAATGCCTTTGAAGGTAAAAAGTGTTGATCATGTGATCCATGGCCTGGAGTTTGGTTATAAGAGTAAGATTGAATTTTTTTTTGTGACCTAAAGATCAGAAACAAAGTTTTGAAGGTGATTGTTCTTGTAGCATCACAAGTTTCTAGTAATCTCAAAGAATGTTGAAGTAGTGTTTCTCTAGAGGTTGTGTCATGAGTTGAAATATTATTTTTATGTCAAGATGATCTCATAAAGGTCATAAATGGATTTTATCTCATGAATATGTTTAAATAATTTAAAATAATAAAATTTATATATTTTTTCAAGAGTTTTCATGAAGTTTTAGGTCTTATATTGAAGGAAAACAACATAAGTATTGAATTTAAGGTCACTCAAGTGCTAGAATGAGGAGTTACAGACTTGAGAAGGAATTTTTGATGATTATTGGAATGTGTGACTATTTTATAGTAATATTATATATAATGGAGAGATGGAAAATGGTCCTAGCAATATATTCCAAGAATTAGTATTTGGTTTTAGGGGAAGAGTTTTATGAACAAATGTTAAGAATGGAAACTAGTCTAAAACTCTCATAGTGACCCAATATGGAAGATATTGATGGAAATGGATCATAAAGGATTTGATGACATAGTTTTATGATTGGATAATGTATAGGAATCTCCCAAGTACCTATAAGTAGCATTGGTTTGTAAGATGAGTGAGTGAAAGCTATAAAAAATCCTTTATTTCTCAAAAATTTGTATATCAAGTGGGGTTGACTGAGTCAAAGTTGAAAAATGGATGGAGGTTGAGGATTTTGACTTATAATTCATGAAAATTATGTTTTATAATCAGTTTATAAACTTAAAATATAATAAACTAGTCATACAAGTTGACCTATCACCAAAAGTCTAATAGTGAAGATAGTGATAAAAACTAGGCAGAGTGGGAATGAGATTAGGGATGAGTTGTGATGGATTAGGAATGGATAGAATTAAATTAGGTCATTTTTAAATACCTATAACACATTTAAATATTTTTTTATATGTTTTGGATATCATTTAAAATGTTGAAAATGTTGTTCACAAGATGACCTGTCTAGTGAATATGAGACAATGAAGGTGTAAGTTTTAGATATTGGTCTATATATATTCCATATTTTCCATTTAACCTATATATATTTGTGTTTTAATATTTTATATATATAAGGATAATATTAATTCATTATTTACTTATTTACTATGTCTACACAAATGTTGGAATGCATAATCATCATGATTGTTCCTCAAGGTAGAATGACAGTTCTAGTTATGCAAGATGGATTGAAGAGTTTGAGACTCTATAATAGGATTCAATGTAACTAGTACACATGTTAACTTTTTTTATATATATATATGAAATATCCATGATCTATAAAATTTTGATAGTTAGTATAAAAAGTTGATATATGGAAGCCAAATTGGATTGTCTAGCTATATAAGGACATTGAGAGAGAAGGTCAATAAATTGGCATACAAGACCAATAGTTTACATTAGATATTGTGATATATCTATTTTATGACGTTTAAAAGTTCACATATGAAATATTAATGTTATTAATAATCTTTTAAGTGTTATTAAAGGATTTTAAAATAGTATTCATTAGGACTATGTTTTTAGGGTTCTTGGTAGTTTTATGTATTAGCAAGATTGATGTTTTAGAGTCATTATACCTTGTTTGGAAGTATTTCATGCAGATGATGATTTCATACATATTTCATGGGTTATTATATATCCATATATATTATTTTACAGTGCCTATACATATGTTTATGGTTAAAGGTTCTTGACTATGTTTTGGAGTTTTCTAGTAGATTAGAGTGATCCTTTTGTAAAGGTGCTTTTGAGTCATTAGAGTCTAATTGATGGTGTATAATGAGTTTTATGATTAACGTAAGGTCATGAAGTTTCCATAAATATATGTATTTTTCCTATATTATGTTTATACCAGTGGTTTGAGCTTCATCTTTGAAGACAATGTTTTTGCGGTAATTAGGCCTAATAGGTCTTTAAGTCCTAATGGTGATTTCAAGGTGTGAGATAAGTATTTATGACTTATTTAGCATTTATGATGTTATTTTATGTTTACATATAATTTTTTTTAGAGGTTTGAGTTATTTGGTAAGGTCCATATGGGCCATAATGGTTCAATTTGTTCTATGGAGAGGATAAACCTAATGCATTAGGTCTCTATGTAGGGCTAAAAGAAGAAAGAGGTCTAAATGTGTTTTTAAAACCTAATGGTGATGTTATTTTGATTTATTATTTTATGTAACATGTCCTAAGATATTTTTTGGGTTTGAAACTAATGGAATAATTTATTAACCAACCAAGATTATGAGTGTTCTAGTGATTGGTATAAGTACAAGGCATAATAGCCCCATTTAGGCTAGTTAAGGAATGAGATTGAAATAGAATAAAATAGCACATTAAGGATAAGAAGGAGGTCATGTAGACCATCAAAGGGGATTAGAGAACTAGTCATGATTATTATGCATTCCAAAATCTATATAGACATAATAAAGAAGTCATAATGCATGAATATGATCCTTAGAGATATTTATAACATATTAAAACACAAATATATAGAGGTATAATGGAAAATATGGAATAGATATAGACCAATTTTTGAAACTTACACCATTATCTCATATTCACTAGACAAGTCATCTTGTGAATAATATTTTAAACATTTTTAATGATCTCAAAAACATATAACTAATATGGACATGTGTTTTAAATATGGACATGTGTTTTAGATATTGAATAAAAACCTAATGCAATTGAATCCATGCCTAATCCATGACAAATCATCCCTAATATCATTCCCACTTCTACTTGGTTTTCCTCATTGTCTTCACTATTGGAATTTTATGGATAGGTCAGCTTGTATGACCAATTTAGTATATTTTAAATAGATAAACTTATCAAAAAACCATGGGAATTAACTATAAGTCACAAGCTTCAACCTCCATCCTTTGTGTAACTTTGACTCAGTCAAACCTTCCTTATATATAATTTCTTTTAGAAATAAGGGATTTCCTATAGCTTCCACTCACTCATCTAATAGAAAATTTCACCTTAGAGGTAACTAGGATAGTATTCTATATGATCCAATCATCAAACTAAGTTATCTAATCCATTCTAAGCCATTTCCACCAATATCTTCCATATTGGGTCACTATGAGGGTTTTAGATCAGTTTTCATTCTTAACATTTGTTCATAAAACTCTACCCCTAAAACTAAATCTTAATGATTTAAATTTATTTATATGATCCTTTTCCATCTCTCTCCAAGATCTTAGCTACCCATGTAATATTCACACATTCCAACAAGCATCAAAAATTCCTTCTTAGGTTTGAAACTCCTTATTTTAGCACTCAAGTGACCTTAACTTAAATTTTTATGTTTTTTCCTTCAATACAACACCTAAAAAGTCATGAAAACTCTTTAAAAACCCTATAATACCTTTCTCAAAGCTCACATGATCTCACTATCTTGTAAACCTGATCATGATGCCTCATCATGCCACCTAGGGTCTTAAGACAAGGTCTATGAGAAGACCACCAATGAAGAACTTTCCCCTTTGGCTCACTCTAAGAGCCATGTGACTGACTCTACATATTTATATCATGATCTAAAACTATATTTCATAACTTAAATTCCATACACATCCATATGATCATCATGCCTCTACAAGCCATATCCATACTCAAGAACTAGTCCATCAAATAGACCTACTAGGCACCATACCACTTTGAGACCTTCCTATCATTATGTATGAAATGTAAAAATAATTATCATTCAAAAAAACCTCATACCATTATAAAATAATGACACACTCTTATGAACCAACAATTGACATCAAGCTTCCTTTTTCATTAATGACCTCATGCATATAACATTAATGACTTCATTGTGACCTCACCTTATTGATCTTTCTTGACATTAATGACAACCATAAATAATAGTGGGAATAAATACCACTAAGAGAGGGGTGTTAGAGTGTCTTAAAATAATATTTTCTTCCCACTTAACATGACTAACTTTACAAACCAATATAGTGATCAAGCAATGGATAGAGAAGCAATCACATAAACATGAAACAAGATATCAATACATAAACACAAGAGATATGTGGCAAACCCTCATGGGGATAAAACCCATTGAAACATAACTTATACTACAGTCTTATAAAACCATGAATAAATATTTAGTGAGGCACTAAGCCCACAAGGATCAATAACCCCTTAATAGTCAAGTACCAACTCAACTAGCCCTTTAGCAAGATCTAACTTTCAAGGAAGCACCAAACCCCTAAGTGACTCAGCACCAATTTATCCACTTCAAGAACACTTTTTAAACCACAAAATTTCAAGGTGTATCACAATCCTTAACAAAGCACCAACTCAGCTAAGTCCAATTTGATCACCTCAAGATACCTTGTTGCTCAGCCAATAGATAGTGACATCTTCTTCATGTCACTATCTTCTCTATCTAAATTCCACTCATTATTATACATCAAGAACACATCTATGATGCATCTTTGATAATCTCTTAAAATATAATCAACTTATTCAACTCTTATCAACCTTTTATCCCTCTCAAAATAGCTTCTTAGGCTTCTTCGCTCAATATGCCTCTTACTAGGCTTATTATGTCAACTGAACTTGTCATCATGCTCATAACTTCTATTAGATATTCATGAATGACACTACACTCTATTTTTATGGTCTAAATGAACTCCTTCTCCTTAAGTTTCTCTTTTATTCACTTGAAATCTCATTCGTTAACTAGTCTAAATAGGCCTATTATGTTGTGTACTTATACCAATCACTAGAAAGCTCACACTCTTGGTCAGTCAAGACATTAATCCATTAGGTTCAAAAATAAAAAATGTAATATCACATTTCAAATAAAATAATCAATCAAAATAACATCACCATTAGGTAATCCAAAGACACTTAGACCTCTTTCTTCTCTTAGGCCTACTTAGAGACCAAATGCATTAGGTCTATCCTCTCCATGGAATAACTTGAACCACTATGGACTAGATGGTCATTACCAAATAACTCTAACATTTCAAACACATATCTTCAAACCTCAACTAACCTCCTAAATTCTTAATAAGTCATAAATCCTTCACTCACACCTTTAAAACACCATTAGGCCTTAAAGACATATTAGGCCTAATTACCCCAAAAACACTATCTTAAAATATGAAGTTCAAACCACCTATAGAGACACATTATATGCAAAATAAATATATGGATGGAAACTTAAAGATATTATGTTCATAATGAAATAAATTGAACCACTATGGAATAGATGGCCATTAACAAAGAAATATAATATTTCAAACACTTATCTTCAAACCTCAACTAACCTCCTAAATTCTTAATAAGTCATAAATCCTTCGCTCACACCTTGAAAACACCATTAGGCCTTAAAGATGTATTAGGCCTAATTACCCCAAAAACACTATCTTCAAAGATGAAGTGCAAAACACATATAGAGAAAAATTATATTCAAAACAAATATATGGATGGAAACTTAATGAAATTATGTTCATAATAAAACTCATTTTACTCCATCATTTAGGCTATAAAGACATAGAAACACCTCTAGAAAAGGCTCACTCTGATCTACCAGAAAGATCCAAAACATAGTCAAGAACCTTTGACCATAAACAGTTGTGAAGACACTTTCAAACACTCCATATTAATGTATAATATCCCATTTAATATGTATGACATAATCATATTAATTAAAAACTTCCAAAAAAGGCATAATGACTCTAGAACATCAATCTTTCTAATACATAGAAAATTACCAAGAACCATAAAACATAGTCTTGATGAATACTATTTTCAACTATTGTAAGAAAAATTAAAATAATTATTAATAAAATTAATATTTCCTATGTGAAATTTATACATCATCAAATAGATATATCAAAATATATAGTGTCAACTATTGGTCTTGCATACTGATTTGTTGACGTTCTCTCTCACGGTCCTTATATAGCCAGACAAGCCATTTTGGCTTCCATATATCAACTTATTATAATAAAAATAAAAATTATATATATCATGGATAGGTAATATATATCCCAAAAAAACTAACATGTGTACTATTTATATTGACTCCTATCATAGAGTCTCAAACTCTTCACTCCATCTTGTATACCCATAACTACCATTTTGCCTTGAGGACTAGTAATGATGATTATGCATTCCAACATTTATGTAGACATAGTAAAGAATTAATAATGTATTAATATGATATATATATATATATATATATATATATATATATATATATATATATAACTTATTGAAATATAAATATACATAGGTATAATATAAAATATGGAATATTTATAGACCAATCTCTGAAACTTACACCTTCATTTTCTCATCTTCACTAGACAGGTCATCTTGTGAACAACATTTATAAAATTTTTAATGATATTAAAAACATATAAATAATATTTACATGTGATATATGTATTTAAAAACAACCTAATTCAATTGGATCCATTCGTAATCCATGAAAAATCATCCCTAATCTCATTCCTACTTCTACCTAGTTTTTCTCACTATCTTCACTATTAGACATGTAATGAAAGGTCAAATTGTATGATCAATTTTTTATATTTGAATCATATAACCTACTAAAAAAACATAATGGTAATTATTTATAAGTTAAATTATTCAACCTCCATCCATTTTTCAACTTTGACTCAGTCAACCTTGCCTGTAATACAATTTTTTTGAGAAACAAGGGATTTATTATAGCTTCCACTCACTCATCTGACATAAAAATTCCACCTATAGATACCTATGAGAGTCCAATAAATTATATAATCATAAAAATATGTCATCCAATCCATTCTAATCCATTTTCATCAATATATTCCATATTGGGTCACTATGAGGGTTTTAGGAGGGTTTTAGACCAATTTCCATTCTTAACATTTGTTCATATAAATATACCACTAAAACCAAATAATAATGCTTATAATTTTTTTATACGACCATTTTACATCTCTCATAAAGATCTTAGCTTCAAATGTAGCATTCAAATGTGCTAACAAGCATTAAAAAGTCATTATTGGGTCTGCAACTCCTCATTTTAGCACTAGAGTACCCTAACTTCACTTTTTAGGATTTTTTACTTCAATATAAGACTTGAAACTTTATGATCACTCTTAAAAAAACCTATCACACCTATATTAAATCTGAAATGAGATCAAAATCCTCAAAACTTGATCATGATGCCTCATCATGACACCTAGGGTCTTAAGACAAGGTCTATGAGAAGACCACCATTGAAGAACTTACCTGTTTGGCTCACTCTGAGAGTTATGTGACTAAATATACATATTTATCTCATGATCAAACATTTTATTTAAAAAATTTAATTCCATAAACATATATATCATCAGCATGCCTCTATAATCCATATCCTTGTTCAATAATTAGTCCATCAAACATACTTACTAGGAACCTTACCACTTTGAGACCTTCAAACCACTGTAGATGCACTATAAAACTCATTCTCATGCCAAAAAACCTCATAACATGATCAAATACTACCACACTCTTTTTAATTAAAACTTGACCTCGATCTTCCTTAGACATCAATTACCTCAGGCATATGACATCAATGACTTCATTATAACCTCACCTTACTGATCCTTCTTCACATAAATGACAACTATCAAAAATCTCCCCCTTTTTCATTGATGTAAAACCACATTGATGTAAAACCACAAATTAACTAATCCTTATCAAACTAAACTACTCTCAACAAGTTGCTTCTTTCTCAAACTAAATAGTTTCATCAAGAACTTTCTCCCATAGGAAATTTGACCTTCAAGAATATTCTCCCCCTTTGACATTACTGACAAAGGGTCATATACACTTTCAAAAGGTCATCCACATATATTCCACTAATCTTGGACCTAAACACTCATAGAACCAATAAGATCCCCTTTCATCCATACATACTTCTCTTCAAGCTTCTCAATCAATTATGGCTTAGATCACTTCATAACATGTTCATGTGAACACATGGTCAAATAGGTCTTGTTAAGAACAACAAAAAAAATCTATTATCTTTATGAATATGAACATATTCATGATAATAAATCCATTTATGAACTTTATGATATCATCTTGACATCAAAATAACATTTCAACTCATGACACAGCCTCTAGAGAAACACCACTTTAACATTATTCAAAATTACTAGAAAGTTGTCATGTTATAGGAATGATCACCTTTAGAACTTTGTTTCTCATCTTCATCACACAACCAAATTTTAATTTTACTCTTAAACCTAACTCTAAACCATGGATCACATGATCAACACTTTCTACCTTCAAAGGCATTGGTCTTATAGACCAACCTTTAACTCTCACACCAATTATTATGTGTTTGCTACATAGACATCACCTTTCACTCAAACAAGCATTAGAAACAAGATAAATAGTGTACAAAACATTAAAAAAAATCCATCTAACACTATATATATATATATATATATATATATATATATATATATATATATATATATATCAAATAAGATCCATTTACATCATGAACATTCATATTAGGTTTTATAGACACAAGAAGCCTTGAAACCCTTATTACCCTATTCATCATGTCTTTGAGTTAGTTCTTCACAATTAGGATTAATTTGGCCATTTATAACATTAAAAGGAACTTTAATACCTTAAGAACATATCCAAGAAGTTTTATTATCCATACAAAGTGACCAAAATCTCCACACCACTCATCAAGTCACTCATGTCTACTAGAAAAAATAACCTTAAGAACAATCCTCTTTCTTTGAGATTTTCTTACACAAAGGCACACTTTCATAACTTCTTCAATACATGGAACAAGATTACAATGAGGGAAAAACATCATCCAACACTAAGAACACCAATTTAATACCAATATAGAGGATATAAATCCATTTTAGTCAACCCATGTTCTCTAAGAAAAACATAGTTAATAAACTTTAAATTTGACCCATAATAAATGTACCTATATGGACATCCAAGTTTCTAAATCACTTTGAGGATAATCTATAAGAAGTCTACTTCATCTTTGATTTTTATGCTAACATATTTTGATCTCTTCCATGTATTATAATAATTATACTACTAAAAATATATAGCTAATAAGAGGGGGGAGGGTGAATGAGTTGCCTTAAAAAAATCTTTAAATTTGAATTTTAATCCATGAAGTGTTTGTTCACATACATACATTAATCAATGCATAAACAAGCATTTATAAAAGTAAACAACATAAAAACATAGGATATATGTGGGAAAACATCTTGGGGGATAATAACCATTGACACACAACTTGGACTATAGTCCTATAAGCAATGAATTAAAATTTAGTGAGGCACCAACCCCTCACTACACAAGCACCAACTTAACTAGTCCTTTAACAAGCAACAACTTGTAAGGAGGCATCAAACCCCTAGGTGACTTAGTACCAAATTAACTAAATTTAACATTTGATCACCTTTGTAAACTTTTTCTCACTCAACTAAATATGACCACGTTTTATTGCTCTTCTCACTCTTTTATCTCTCTCAAATAGCCTATTCGGCCATCTTGCTCAACTAGCCCTTTTCTATGTAGAATTCGGTCATATGAGCTTGATCATCACCTATAGAAACATAGTTATATATTCATGATATATTCAATACTCCTATTTTATGGTCTTCAAACCCTCTACCTATTTTCCAAAACTTTATATCATTCATTCATATCCTCAAATATTCTAACTAGTTAGTTAGGCCTATTAGACCTTCTCTTTATACTTGACTCTTGTTCTCACCCATATTGGTTAGCCAAAAACTTATCCATACTCATATTACCTTTGTAATAGATAAAAAACAAGTGAAAAAACCACTACATAGGTTAGTCATTACCCTTAAGGGCTAAAACCACCATTAAGCCTAATAGAGCGCTACTACAATTAGGCCTTCTCAAAGCACACCTATCACTTTGGCCACGTTGGAACATCTTGAGCATCCAAAAATGGATGAAAAACTTCATACATGAATTACTTATACCCATAATAATCTCACATTTTATCCCCAACATTATCTATCTCATTTCACTTCTTGAACCACATAATTAGTTCTACTCACAATAAGGCCTTCTCATTGTTAGAAAGTATGTCTTGTAAATCTAAAGCATACCAAAAACATTGAAACATAACCTAATAAAAAAATCACATGTATATAACCTTCATGACCATAGGGTCATCATCATGTTTATTGGATTTAACCAAATAGGGTACAAGTCAAACCAACTATTTTCATATGCTTATTCAAAACTGCACACATGATTCAAAAACCTTGTCAAGAACCTTTGCATTTTTACACCTTCATAGGAATTTATAATGTATAAAAATACATTAAAATAACATATTATACCTATGTAGACACCTAAATCTAGCCACCAATAACCTTCAATCAATATTTTGGCCAATTTCCACCCAAAATGCACAATTTGGCCTAAAAACACTAAAACACGATAAATGATGTGAAAATAACATATTCAAGTGCCAATTTTCACTAGGGTATCCATAAATGGGGTAGTATAATTTATGGGACAACTAACTTTGATTAGATCATTCTAAGTCAAAATGCCAATTTTGCACCTAGGTGCTCTGGATTGATCTTTCCTATCAAATCTCTTGCACATGACATGTGCCTTCATTATTTGTTGTTGGTAACATCTTATATATAATAACACATACAATAAATTTGATAGTGACTTCCAATTCTAATCCAGTCAAAATTTGGACCAATAACAAGGCATTCTGATCAATTTGAGTAATTTGTGCACAAAGTGCTTAATCATGCTTAAGAGCTAATTAAACCAAATTATATCCTAATTAAGAATTCCATGGAAACTTGTTGAAAACTTATTTCTATAAATGTATATTGAATATCTACATTATTAGGTGAACTCATTTCTTGGGAAGACATCCCTAGGCCATAAATGCCATAAATATCATGATTCATGCCTCCTATGCCTCATCAAAGCCCTCCATGCCTCTTAATTGCTCCTCTATCCCAAATATTGATAAGCCTATTTATAAATTTTAATTTCATAATTGGATTAATCACTAGCCACACATATCAATCTTGAAATGGATGATTTAGGTTGATTCTAGACATTTGCAATAATCTATAAATAGGAGGCCTTACCACATAATTTCTAAGCTATTTTGGTGCAAAGTTATTATGTTCAAATATCTTCAAAAATAAATGATTATACAAATATATAATGCAAAATTTATTAAAAAGGTTTAAGTAATTACTCTTACCATTCCAAATTGATTCCAAGCCAAGCCAAGCCACAAGCCAATGGTGCCAAGGAGAGATGAAGGTAGACAAGCTTCCATTGCCAAGGACTTCACGAGCACAAGCTAAGAAAGCCACTACAAAAAGAATTTTAGAGAATCAAAGGTAAAAGAGGGTTTATTTTGCATTTTAGTTGTGTGTTTTATTCATGTTTGTTAACTAAGCTCTCCCTAGTGTCTAGGCCTAGAGATATTATGCTAGTTAGTGTGTTTCTTTCATTTTGTTTTTATTTTGAAACTAACACCATACTAACCATCCTCTCTTGAGTTAAATTCTTAGATCACAACTTATAGATAAAATTAATTTACATTTTATTCTTCAAATCTATAACAAAAAGACTTAGGAACATCATTCTCACTCACACACAGAAAACTACCTATAACTCCAGAAACATAGTCATGAAAACCAAGACATAGAACACTAATGTAAACATTTTATGGATCTTAAAATGTGTTTATATATTCCTTAGGCATATTTAGAACATCTTGAAATATTTAGAACTTCTATTTTATGATAATATAATTTTTTGAGTAGTTTCTAAACCTTAAATATTCTAAATTGTTCATGGAAGATGACCTATCATTAAATAGGCCTAACAAGGAAGATAGTGAGAAAACCTAGTAAAAGTTAGAATGAGACTAGGGATGAATTGTAGTGGATTAGGTATGGATCCAAACGCATGGGATAATTTTTAAATACATATGTCACCTTTCCCCATTGAATATAAGTTTTTTTTATGCTCATATACAAGCAAAAATTTATTCTCAATGTGACTTGTCTAACATAGTGAGGTTTGTGGAGGGTGAATACATGAGATTGGTCTGTAAGACCAATATTGATATGAAACCATAATATATATATATATATATAATGTATATGTATATATATAATGTATATATATTTATATATATATACATTATATATATACATATACATTATATATATATATATATACATATATATATATATAATGTATATGTATATATATAATGTATATATATATATATATATATATATATATTATGGTTTCATATCAATATTGGTCTTACAGACCAATCTCATGTATTCACCCTCCACAAACCTCACTATGTTAGACAAGTCACATTGAGAATAAATTTTTGCTTGTATATGAGCATAAAAAAAACTTATATTCAATGGGGAAAGGTGACATATGTATTTAAAAATTATCCCATGCGTTTGGATCCATACCTAATCCACTACAATTCATCCCTAGTCTCATTCTAACTTTTACTAGGTTTTCTCACTATCTTCCTTGTTAGGCCTATTTAATGATAGGTCATCTTCCATGAACAATTTAGAATATTTAAGGTTTAGAAACTACTCAAAAAATTATATTATCATAAAATAGAAGTCTCATATGTCATACTCCAATCATTTTCATGCTTTGACCTAGTCAACCTTACATGTTTCATCAAAAATACAAAAAATAAGGGTTTTCTTATATCTTCCACTCACTTTTCCAATAGATAAATGCCACCTAGAGAAACCAGAGAGAGTCCTCTACATGATCTAATCATCAAAATAAGTCATCTAATCTATTCTAAGGCATTTACAACAAGATATTTCTTATCAGGTCATTATCAGGGTTTTAAGAGGGTTTAGACTACTTTCCATTCTTAGCAATCATTCATAAAGGATTTACCATCAAATATAAAATGAATGCTATGAGATATAATCTAGGACCCTTACCTAACTACCATGAACTACTTGTAAAGGTTTCACATGCCAACAAGCATAAAAAAAGATTTCTCAAGTATACAACACTTCATTTTATGCACATAGAAAACCTCATCACTAATTTTCATGCTCCCATTTAGGATTTAACCTAAAATTTGGTAAACAAACTTGGCACATCCTATCACACCTCTAAGAATGATCTTATGAGCTTTGACACCATGGGAATTGCTGACCAGATTTGACTTTTAGGTCAAATTAGGGTGCCCCTAGGTAAAAACTTGATTTTTAAATGTTTTAGGGGGTTTTATGTTTGGTAATAAGGTATATCATAGGTTATTTAATTCTATTCAATGTTATATTAACCTTAGTCATTAATATTATTATCCAACATGTCCTTTTCAATCATTTTAGGCATAAAAATTGAGTATTTAATGACATATATAGGTTTTTATGGAAATGTGAAGGTTATAATAGGTTATATAACATTCCATGTGTCTTAAAAAGTCTTTGGTAACTACAACTAACTAAAAATTGGTAGGTTCTCTTGAAAAAGGCAATTTTATTGCAAAACTTGAGCATTTAATGAGGTGTATCTAATTATATGACCTAATACACTTTGGTATGTTTCAAGGATGTCCCTTGGTCTTCCACACACTCACTTTAGTAATCATTTTTATTAAAAAATCCAAAAAATGAAGAAAACCCCTTATCTCTCTTTCTACTAAGCTTGGCAAGCAAAAGTAGCCTACAAGTTTGTACTTGGTATGGTTAACATAAGAGGTTTCAAGAAAAATGATATTAAGGGTATATTATACACATATTTATCTTAAATTTTACATTTGGTTGTAGAGTAATGGTGGTATGAGTTTTATGAACCATTCCTAAGAAGTTGACCTTTCAAATTTGCCTACTAATCTATGTACCCTATATGTTCTACCTTGGTTTGAGAAATTACATGTGAACCAATTGCTGAGGTGGATTTAAAATGTCTTTTAATATTCTCTCACATTTTCCCCATAATTTTTTTAAAGTTTGGAGTTGATTTGAAGAGCCAATCACCTCAAGTTTGTAGATTGGTCCCATTCTATGTTGTTGGCAAATTTTCACCATGTTCTATATTTTCATACTTGAAAATGACTCCAAGAGGTTATGATAATTTCATTATCATGTTTAATTTACTTCACCTTTGAATCTCATTTTACAAGTAAATGTCCTTGAGTTACAATCATAAAGTATTATTCAGTCAGTTGGTCCCATGACTATCATACACAATCAACTTAGTGAGATAAGTTCAGGTCATAAATACATACATGGTGTTTTGGTCATGATATTTATATGTTAAATTAACTCCCATAATATCAATATTCAAGTAAAGGTCTTACATTTGGTAGAAGAAAGACTATCTCAGTTAACATAGTCACTTGCACAAAAATTGTGCCATTAACATATAACTACAGGTGTTTGGAGGAAAAGATCACATTGAAATGAAGGATTTGAAACTATTTCAAGATCATCATGATGATAAAATTAATTTATAATAAATATAAGTGGGGATAAATTGATCAAATGGTCTAAGCTATCCTCACTACCCATCATTATTTCACTACCTATACTGTGAAAATAACCACCTATAGGTGGTACCATAGAGAGTGAAGATGCCCAAAGGAGTGATGAAGGATTTTTAAGTTTCCTTTTGGGATGATATCAAGTTTAATATGTTATGAAAAACACATAAAAGTTTTTTGGTGAGCATTTTAACTGTAAAAAACTCTTAAGAGGTGCAATGATTGAGTTTTAGGCCCTTAGTCCCCAAAATTGCAAAATAAAGGTCCTTGAAGGTTTTGAAAATATCATATGACATGGATACATGAGCTAATGGGGCATCAAAATGTTTTTTTTGTAACCTATAGCATATATAAGTAATTTACAAATAATTTAGGCCAAATAAGTAGTAAAATATAGTTTTGAATGGATTATAATAGGGCATTTGTTCACTAGAACTCATTAGTGAAATCTACATGCTTCAACTCCCAAAATTGACTATTCATCCAATGTTACAATTCCAATCCATGCATTCATGTTGAAATTGTTTTTATGGTGCAAAAAAAACATGTATAATATAAAATTAACCATCATAGGAAGTTGGTATGCAATGATTGAGTTTCTTGGCACATATAGGTACCCCCTTCACAAAGAATATTCACCTACAGCCTGCCTATAGGCACTCATAGAAATCTTAAGGTGAACTTGGAAGTTTGAATTTATAGGAATAAGTACATAATATTTAAGGATTTAATAGAGTTCTAAATTTTATCTAAGGGTTATATCTCAATTTTCAAGGAATAATATTCACCTAAAAATCCTAATACTTTGCCTATAGTCAGTTGTAAGTGACTATAAGTAGACAATCAATTGAAACAATATGCCTAAGTGATGGTGTAATCAAAAATAAAGTATCCATTAGATCCAATTATGTAATATGTGAATAAATGGAACTATCAATAGGTATTAAACATTATCTCATGCCTAACCCATGCAAGTAAGCTATAGATGTCGCTTCTCCAAAGCAAAAAATATAGTCAACTATAACAAGATAGATAATCAACTAGAAGAGTGATATTTTTACACTTTAATTAAATAAGTACAAATTAAAATAGTTATAAAATTATTAAAATAGGATTAATTTATGGTTACATACTATTCTTATGCCTAACCCATATACACACATCTTCAAGTGACCTCTAAAATAGGGATACAATTAATAGGATGCACTCAAGTTTGACTAAATCAAGGTGTGTGAGGGGCTTGTGAGAGTTTGGAGTATGAATTGATGTTAAGATATATTAATAAAGTATATAAAAACTTATTTACACCACAATTATGGAAAGAAATGAGATAAATGTTTCTCATAACATAAGACATAGTCCACTTTGGAGATTTTTGCACACAGTCGTTGTGCATAGAGACCAATTTTGGAACTTGAAGGTTTGAAAGGTCATATTTAGATGATCAAGATCTAAAATTTTGTTAAATTATTATTAAAAAATTTAATAATCCCATGGCATATTAACTTTTTTTGAGAGAATAGGGTAAGTACCCCCTATTTTGTCTCAGATAGGGGGTACTTTCCCTTGAGCACAAACTGGTAGAATTGAGATTCAAAGACAAAAGGGATAAAAAAAGATAAGGAGACTCTTCATAATGTTGAGTAAGTTTAAATAAATATCTTAAATCAAGAAAATAAGGAGGATTTGCAATAGGAATTTTTAAACCCTTAGGGGTTACAATTAAGTACACTAGGTAGTTTTGGCCTAATGCCCAAGTGAAGGGTTATATGCAATTATATCCTTAAGTGTGATTAATACCTTGTTATAAATTTTTTATATGCTCATATTATATGTGTTTTAGATTTATTAGGTAGATAAAACAATCAAAAGTTAGTTTGAGCTCTAAGGTGTAGTTAGGCATACTAGGCAAGGATCAGTCCTAGTGCTCAAAGAGAAGGTCATTCACAATTTTGGCCATATATATGCATTTAAAACTATTGGATAATGTTACTATGGTGGAATTATGTATTTTAAATCTTCAAAATTTCATATAAATCTTCAAGAGAATCAATTTTGTCTTGAGAACATTATTAGGCTTGTGTAAATGGGGAAAAAAGCTCAATAGGAGAGTTTCAAATGCTCATATATTTTTTGGAGGCTATAAATGGATGTGAAAGGGGTTTGGGGAAGTTATAATAGGTATTTAATAACCAATTTATGTAATTTTTCTGCATCCAACGTCAATTTTTTATGAAATAACCTTAAGAGGTAAAACTACTTAGAAACCTTGCAAAACCCTTGTAAAAACTAGTCTAGAGAAATGAAGTTGGAGATGCATTATAGTGAAATATTTTGTCCACGAAACCAATTTTAATTTTAATAGGACTCACTCAAGATCCCTCCCATGCTTTTTTCTATAAAAACTTGTATGGATGGGGTGAGAAATAGGCTATTTTGACCATTTTTTGTGTTGTGTAAGATACAAGAGTATTTTTAAGATGAAATAAATTTTGGGGGAAATTTTTAGACTTTTAATAATTCCATATGGTAATTTAATTCTATGAAAAATCTTGTAAGTGTCCAAGCCATGTGCTTCATCTCAGATAGTCAAAACTAGCATATTAGACAAGCTAGTGAGAAGTGTGAAAACTCTAAGGGAAAGTGATTTTAATGTGCCACTGATGCTTCTAAGGCCATGGAGGGTCTTTAAACATGTCATAAAATTATTCCCATGTATTTTCATGCATAAATAATGATAATTTTGAGGATAAGTGTGCAGGGTACATGAAGGAGATTTTTTCTAGATTGTAGATGATGATAACTCCTTTCCAAGTGATTCTAGAGGACCAAACATGCAACCAATGCATGGAGAGGCATTCATGAGACCCTTAACCTTATTTAAAATCATTATACTAGGTCATAATTAGTTACTAGGTGTTAAAATAGGGTCAATCATGAAGGTAATTTTTCTAAGCCAATAAGGGGAGTGTCATGCCACTTTTCATGAAGTTTATGCCTTGAATTAACACTTGTGCTTCCTAATGTTTCATTTTTTATCCAAAATACTTCTATAATACAAAAATTACTACTTTTATCAACTTTACAAATGTCTTTATGACTCTTGGACTTCTCTCTTCCTCTATCTCTTTCAAATTCTATAAGAGCTACCATTTTGGCCTTAGTAATCTAATACCACACCAGGTATGGTGAAGCCCTTATATTTTTCACATTTTTATTGCCTTAGATAATAAATTAAATTTAGTTTTGATTTCATATATCATATTTTTAAAGTGTGTGAAGAGATGATAGTAAATGGTTAAGAGATATTCATTTATCTTTGCTTTCTCTCAATCCTTCCATATTTGATGCAAGTGATTCCATGCCTAGTAGGACATATGAAGTGTATTGAAATGTTATTAAGTGTAAAATAAATTATTAAAATTTATAAAATGATCTATTTTTCCACTTACCTTATATAGTCTTCATATATGGCACCTTCATATTAAAATACTGATGTTAGTGCATTCTAAGACTCTTAAACTAGAGTTGTATGCTTTATTTCAAAGTGATGGAGTACAATAGTATTATGGTAAAAATATTGGTGTATAACCACTTATAATAGGATTAATTTCATGAAAAATCTATACCTTTTATCCATAAATAATTAGTTAGTATAGGTGAAAGCATTTCAAAGCACATCTAGGGAGCTAGCCCTTCATTCTAGAGATTCACCTCACCAAATTGACTCCCAACAACAAGTGAGATGTTTCCATTGTTTCAATTCAATGATAAGAGATAAAAAAATATCCTTAAAGGGTGAAAGTACAAGTGATAATAGTTTTTGGCATGCCCAGTGGTATTTTTGGTTGAAGAAGTTAAGAGATTTTTGGTGTTATCTCTCAATAATCAGCCTTTAGAGGCATCTATAAAAGCATCAATGGTGACTCTAAAGATACATCAACTAGTTGAGAAGCCTAGGTATTAATTTTGAGGTTTTTTATGATAATTCATTGTGTTATTACTTCTTAATTATGTTTCATGGTTGACTTTGGTATTGAGTTTTGCTTTACACAAGTTGGTGAGACATTTCTATTTTGTGCCATTCCCTATCACCGATAACAAGTCCTTAATCAACCATGTCATGAAATATACCATCTCCAACATGAAGTGTATAAGTACATTAAATAATAATAATAGTTATGTAAGTCATATAACCCTTCATTTCCCTCTCCATATGGACACTATGTTGTTGAATAACCCTATGAGTATGGCTACAAAGAAAGTTATCAAGAAACACCTCTCTATCAACCCCAATATGAGCATTATCCTTCATATCATGATGTCTATCAGAATCAAGAGTATTCCTATGAATATTGTCATATGAAATATGATATTTCCATGAATTAGATGAAAGGATATAAATGACAAAGTAAAACTCCTATTGATGTCAATTTTTCTCCTTCTAGTCAGCCTAAGAACTCACTATGAGCTTACTAGTGATTTTGTTTTTTTCCAAACCCAATCATAAACCTTCTCATTCATCCCACACTCCATATCCAAATCCTTCACCTCCCACTAAATCTCATTTTCTAGATCCTTCATCTAAAATCCATGAGCCTATCCATGGACTTTGCACCTCACCCCTTCTTGAATAAGAGCCTATCTTAAGAGAAGCAAGTGAAGAAGAGCAAACTCATTTTAGGGTTATTGAAGAGGATCTCATGAGTGACTATGAGGAAGAGATAATCATAAGGACTTATATTGATTAACAAAAGGATAATCCATAATATTTTACTACCATATTTGAAGGAATGTGTATCCATGAGGAATGTGGCCAAGATTTGAAGGAGGTGCTTGAAGAAGATTAAGAACAAGGTCAAATCACTCCTTAATAAGTGGTAGTCATAAGAGAGTGTCATGAGACTAAAGTAGAGAAAATAGACCTTGAAGATGATATGCATGAGGAACAAGATTTATGTCAAAAGTTCAATGCCATATGAAAGGAATTTAATAGCTTAAGTAAATTTTTTTCTTCTACAAAATATTAATTATCTAATGAAAAGTTTTCTAATGAATCTAAGAATGATATTGAGTGTTCAATCAGACATAAAAATTAAGTTCTTTCTTCTAGTCAAGAACCTAATGTCATGAAGGCACATGATGATTTTAATATAAAAGAAGTTGTAGACATGGATAGTGATATCAAGGTAGACCTTGTTATGCCTAAATGTAATGAAATTACTTCAAGAATTAAGTACAATAGCAGAATTATATCCAAATATGACAACAATATATCCAACTATATGATAATAGATAAGCCACTTCGAGGGGGCAACCTCCAAGAGCTTCAATAAGAGCAGAATTCACAATATGATGATAAATGATTACCCACTACCTCCTATATATAGTCTATCTAGGCCATGGTTACTCCATAGGCTGACCTACTAATCAAAAGAAAGAATAGATAAATGTAATATAATGTCAAAGAGGGATAAGTAAGCCACAAGTTGGCTAATAATATCCTCATACATGTGATAGGTTAGGGGCGTAGCATGCCCTTCCCCTTCAAACCAATGTTGTCCTCAATGTTGAACAACTCTGGATGTTGTTGCAGAAAATATTCACCTTCCCAAGTTGCATCTTCATTGATTTGGTTATTCCACTTGATTAAATATTCCCTAATCTCTCTAGTTCTCAACCTCTTAGTACGTGTTTGGAGGATCTTCTCTAGTTCCAAAATGACTCGTCCTTCTTCATCTAGTTTTGGGAGCTCTGTTTGGGCAAAAACTTTCTGTCCAATGACCTTATTCAAACAAGAAACATGAAATACTAGGTGTATGTGAGATGAATGAGGTAACTTGAGCATGTAAGCCACACTTCCAATTTTTTGTAGAACCTGATAAGGGCCATAATACTTAGGAGCAAGTTTATTGTCATTTTTCTATTGCTTCAAGGACATCTGCTTGTAAGGCTGCAAATGAACAAATACCCAGTCACCCACCTCAAAATTTCACTCACTCCAGTGTTGATCTACTTTTTGCTTCATCCTATTTTGTTCCAAGGCCAAATTCTCTCTCAAACTAGCCAAAACCTCTTGTTGATGTTGAATGTGCTCTTCCACATCTCAAACCTTGGTGTGCACCTTTAATGAAGAAGTGATGGAAGGTGGATGGTAACCATATAGTGTTAGATATGGAGACATTTTAGAAGAGGTATGGAAAGATGTGTTATACCACCATTCTGCAAGTGGTAGCCATTTAACCCAATGTTCTTGTTTATCTGATACAAAACAATGGAGATACCCCTATAAACATTTGTTAACCACTTCAGTTTGTTCATCAGATTGGGGGTGCTAAGATGAGCTATGAGCTAGCTGAGTACCCAAACAAGAAAATAGTTTAGTCCAGAAAGTACTAGTGAAAATAGAATCATGATCACTTACAATTATTTTTGGGGTTCCATGTAATTTGAGAACTGCTTCCATAAAATTAGCTGCTACTGTACTTGCTGAAAATGGGTGTGAGAGAGCACAAAAATGGACATATTTTGTAAGCCTATCCATAATGACCAAAATAACATTCTTACCTTCAAAACAAGGCAACCCAGTGATGAAATCCATGGAAACCTCCTCCCACCTTTGACTAGGATGTGATAATGGTTGTAACAAACTTAGGGTCTTAACTGTTTCACATTTATTCTGTTGGCATATCAAGCATTCTTCCACAAACTTTTATACATATCCCTTGAGTCCTTCCCAAAATAATTCTTTCTTAATTCTATGATAAGTTTTCAAGAACCCTGAGTGTCCCCCAATTGGAGATACATGCAACTCTGCAAGAATCTTATGCGTAAGCTTTGAATTTTTGCACAAGTATAACCTACCCTTATACCATAGGACATTACCTTTCCATTCAAATTTGTCAGAGGATAAATTACCTTGCTAGAGAATCTGAATTAGAACCTGTGTATCCTTGCCTTGCTCCCATTCTAACCTAGCTTCATCCACCCAATCTACTTGTAATATGGACATTGCACAAAGTAATGCTTCTATGGATGCATCCCATCTAGATAGTACATTTGCTACTACATTATCTTTACCCTTCTTGTAAATGATTTCAAAATCATAACCCAACATTTTGGTTATCCATTTTTGTTGTTCCTCAGATGATAATATTTGCTCCAAAAAGTATTAGAGACTATCATGATCCATTTTCACCTTAAAGTGTCTACCCATCAGATAAGGCCTCCATTATTTAACTGCATGAAGAATAACCATCATTTATTTCTCATAGACATGTTTTTGTAGATTCTTGCCTTTGAATTGATGACTTTCAAATGCAATGGGTCTTCCTTCTTGCATTAATACTGCCCCCAATCCAGACTCAGAAGCATCACATTCAATAGTGAATGTTTGTGAGAAGTCTGGATTAGCCAAAACTAGACTGGTGCACATAGTTGCTTTTATTTTCTCAAATGCTTTGGTGGCATCATCATTCCAATGGAAAACATCCTTCTTTAGCAATGTAATGAGTGGAGTTGCTATGCTGGCATAACCTTTCACAAATCTTCTATAGTAACCTGTTAGTCCAAGAAACCCTTGAAGGTTTTTGAGAGTTTCTGGCATGGGCCATTCCATTATCACTTTGATCTTCTGGCAATCAACTTTGACCCCTTCATGGGAAACAATGTGACCAAGGTACTCTACCTCATGTAATCCAAAAGCACATTTAGATGGCTTCACATAAAGTTGGTGCTTTTCCAAAACTATCAACACCTGTTTCGCATGTTGTAGATGTGCTTCCCATGTCTGACTATAAATCAATATATCATCAAAGAAAACTAGCACAAACTTCCTTAAAAAAGGCCTAAAAATAGTGTTCATCAAGCTCTAAAAAGTAGATGGTACATTTGTAAGACCAAAGGGCATTACCAAAAACTCATAATGGCCCTCATGTGTCTTAAAAGCAGTTTTATGAACACCTTCATCATTTATTCTAATTTGATGGTACCCCAAGCGAAGATCCAATTTTATGAAATAATTAGCACCATGCAACTCATCAAGTAAATCATCAATTACTAGAATATGAAATTTATCTTTGATGGTGTATGTATTGAGTTCCCTATAATCTGGGCACATCCTCCATTTGTCATCCTTCTTCTGCACCATGACCACTGGTGATGAATATGCACTTTGGCTATGCTTGATGATCCCTGCCTCCAGCATTTCATGGACCATCTTTTCAATTTCACTCTTTTATGCATATGGATATCTATATGGTCTGATATTTGGTGGTTGACTACCTAGAATTACTTGAATGGCATGATCATGTTCTCTTTTTGGTGGTAGTCCTTTTGGCATGGCCTTAAAAATAGATGAGTGGTCTTAAAGAATTATTTATAGTTCAGGATGTGTAGATACGTATGTGGGTTGAACTTCTATGGAGCATAATCATGTAATAATTCCCTCTACCCCCTTTTTTAGCATCTTGGTCATTTGATGTGAACTAATCAATTGTGGAGATTTTTCATGTAATCCATGTAGTTCAATTTTCTTACCTTCAAAATGAAAGCACATGAATAGTTCTTGGAAGTTCATCTCAATGGTACCTAAGGTTGTGAGCCATTGGACTCCCAAAATAATGTTTGTGTTACCCATGGGAATAGAAAACATAGGATAGCCAAGATTGTAACCACCCATAATAAGCTTAATACTATGGCATTTGCCTGAATAATTAATTGTGCCACCATCTGCAGTCATGACCTAAAATTTTGGTGCTGGGTAGATGAAATAGTTCAATCGAGTGGAAAACTTATGGTTTATAAAGTTATGTGTGCTCCCTAAATCAATCAACACTATCACCTTCTATTTCTTGAGGAAACCCACCACCTTAAGAGTTTATGGAGTGCTAATACCTTTAAGTACATGACAAGAGATTGTAGGTTGGGAATATTCAGGTACCTCCTCTATATCTTCCTCATCATCATTGGAGGCATCATCTACTTCTTCATCTTCATTTGGTCCCTCAATGTAGAATAACTTCTTCTTAGCACATCTATGTCTTTTACTCCACTTGCTATCACAACCAAAACATAATCCTTTTGCACTCTTCTCTTCAATTTGCTGAAGGGTCAATCTAGTAGGTGGAGGAAATATTGGTGATGATATGCTACGATCTTTGAATTCAGTGAATGGCTGCTTCTTATTGGCTATGAATTTTTCCTCAGCTCTACATGCTAGGATAATAGAATCAAAAATATTAAGTGGATTACACATGCGTACCTCATGTTGAATGTGGTCCTTGAGTCCACCCAAAAATAGTCATTCAAGTTTGCTTCAGAAATTGTCTCCACACGTAAGGATAGGTTCTAAAAATGATGAATATAATCCTTGATGGAGCTAATTTGTCACAATTTTTATAGTTGGTTGAAGTAATTCTCGATCACACTATTGCCATAGTGTAATTGTAGCTCCTTTGTAAAAACTGACCAAGTGACATTGAGAGTCATCTTTTTCTTTTGAGCACACAACCATTAATACCAAATGAATTGATCAGGTTCAAGATAGAAGGATGCCATGGTAACCTTATATTTACTTGAAATATGATGTAGGTCAAAAAAACTCTCCATTTGGTTGAGCCAATTGAGTGGATCTTTTCCATCAAATTTACACATATCCACCTTTGGTAATAGGTTCCTCTATGGCCATGGAGTTAAATTTGAAGTAGACTGGTTAGGAGAACCACCCTAGTGGGTTTTTGAAATAGAGTTAGCTTGATGATTTGACTAATTAATGTTTAAAGCTATCATGATATCTCCCAAACTATCTTGTATGGATTGCATATTAGATTGTATGTCTTGCACCTCACTCTGAATGCCTTGCATACTATAGTCAAGCTGGCTCACTTTATGATCTATGTCAAAAAACCTTGGTACAAATGGTCTAGTACATCCCCCTTATGACTCCATCTCTTCCTTGTTATGAGTTTTACCTAGAGTTTTAGCACCCTTCCCTCGGCCTCGAGTTTGTGGACCTGCCATAAAAGGGTTTTACGATGTCAACCCTTATTAGCACTTTTGACCCAACTTTGACAAAGTGATTTTGGAATTATGTCAGCCTCAAATAAAAATATACAAAGAAAATACCATATCCAAATTTTTCTAAGCTTTCCAAAAATGTAAATAACTCAGAACAATTCTTTGAATTGCACACTATAGAGCAATTTTATGAAAAAACATAAAATAGTGATAACATTTGTAAAACAGATCCAAATGAGATGAAATTTTAATGGAAGCTTAATTGGATTATTTTTCACCTCCATTAAAATTTTTGAAAATAAATTTGCAACATTTTTTTATATATCGCAAAATTTAAAAATTTAGTGTTTCACCCACAAGATTGCCCAAATCGCAGCTCTGATACCACTTGTAATGAAATTACTTCAAGAATTAAGTATAATAGTAGAATTATATCAAAATATGACTGAAATATATCCAAATATATGATAATAGATAAGCCACTTCAAGGGGACAACCTCCAAAAGCTTCAATAAGTGCAGAATTCACAATATGATGATAAATGATTACCCACTACCTCTTATATATAGTCTATGTAGGCCATGGTTACTCCATAGGCCGACCTACTAATCAAAATAAAGCATAGATAAATGTAATATAATGTCAAAGAGGGATAATTGAGCCACAAGTCAGCTAATACTATCCTCATACATGTGATAGGTTAGGGGCGTAGCACTAAAAGATAGTCAAGAGATTAATATGATGTAAAACCATATTCAAGAATGTGGGAACATGGTGGAGGGAAGCTTAGTGCTTCTAAAATCAAACACACTATGTCAAGGAAAAGGACAAGGCTAAGAGGACTGTCATATTATTAAATTTACACATCATAGACCAAGTTCATGAGAAGGATGAGACTATTTAGATACAAGAGGAGTTCATTTCCTTAGTCAACTTGTATGGAGATACTTGGTTCTAATTCAACCTCATGCCAATGAAGTTGGCAAATACCATGAAGAATATGGAGACATCAATGCTAAAGGACCAAAGGTTACATGCCTCACTAAATCTTGCATGTCATGAAGCAAGGAAGGTTTCAAAGTTTCCTTTTGATCTAAGAGGGAGTTATTATCTTAGGTTAATCAATGTTTGATTTAGTTGTTTATTTTGGTGTGTGTGTGTTCCTTAAGTATTCATGAAGCACAAGTGTGTTTGCTTAGTTTCTTGTCTTATGTGTTACTTCTCATTATTTTTTCCTTATGTTTAATGGGTTGTCAAATGCAAGTTGTATATCAAGCTTCATATACATGTGACTTCATATCCCAATGGACTAATAAGGCTACTGGTCTAGTTAGTATAGCAAGCATACTACCCCTATGAGTCACTAATTTGTTGACCAAATTTGAATTTTAGGTCAAATTAGGGATCCCCTAGGTAAAATGTTGAGTTATAAGTATTTTAGGGGATTTTATGTTTGGTCATAAGGTATATCATAGTTTATTTAAAGATATTAAATGTTATATTAACCTTGGTCAATAATTTTATTAGCCAACATGTCCTTTTGAGTCATTTTAAGGGTCAAAATTGAGAATTTAATGACATGTATAAGTTTATATGGAAATGTGAATATTCTAATAGGTTATATCATGTTAAATTTGTCTTAGGGAGTCTTTTTTAATTTCTAATAAATAAAAATTGGTAGGTTCCTCATAAAAAGGGTAGTTTTCTTGAAAAACTTAATAATTTAATGAGGTGTACATAATTGTACAACCCTATAAAATTTTGAACATTTTCATAATGTCCCTTTGACTTCCACACACTAACTTAAGTTATTATTTTGATTAGAAACTCTAAAAAATGAAGAAAACCACATATCTCTCCTTCCACTAGACTTGGCAAGCAAAAGTAACTTGCAAGTTTGTACTTGGTAGAGTTAGCACAAGTAATTTCAAGAAAAATTATCTTTTTCATGTATTATAAAATTATTAAAATTACATTTGAAATTTTTTTGTAGATAAATTGTGGTCTAATATTTATGAACCATTCCTAAGAATTTGACCTTTCAAATCTACCTACTAATATGTGTACCCTATAGGTCTTACGTTGGTTGAAAAAAAATATATGAAATAGTTAATAAGGTGGATTATATAGGTATTTTAATATCCTCTCACATTTTACCCATCATTTTTTTCAATTTTGGAGTTTATTTGAAGAGCGAATCACCTCAAGTTTATAGATTGGTCCCATTCTATGTTGTTGGCAATTTTTCACCATGTTTAGTATTTTCATCCTTGAAAATGGATCCAAGAAGTTGTCATAATTACATTGTCTTGTTTAAAAAGTGATATTGACTAATATTCACCTTCAAATATAATTTTTCAAGAAAATGTGTTATGAGTTGCAGTCACAAAGTATTATTCAATCAGTTGGTCCCATGACTATCATACATAGTCAACTTAGTGAGCTATGTTGAGGTATTTAATACATCCATGGTGATGTGGTCATTATATTTAGAGGTTAAAGGTACCACATAATAGTATAATTAAATTAAAGTTCTTTTATTTTTTATAAGAAGTTTTATCTTAATTAACATAGTCACTTGGACAAAATTTTACCATTAACATATAACTATAGGTGTTTAAAGGAAAAGATCATGTTGAAATGAAGGATTTGAACCTATTTCAAGATACTCATGATGATAACATTAATTTTAAAATAATATAAGGTGGGATAAAGTGATCAAATGGTCAAATTTATCCTCACTACCCATCATTATCTCACTGCCTATACTATGAAAATGGCCACCTATAGGTGGTACCATACAGAGAGGATTCCCAAAGGAGTGCTGAAGGAGTGTTGAGTTTACTTTTAGGATGATATAATGTTTAATAGGTTATTAAAAACACATGAAAGTTTTTTGGTGGGTACATAATTGTACAAAACTTTCAAAAGGTGCAATGACTGAGTTTTAGGCCCTTGGTCCCCAAAATTTCAAAATAAAGGTACTTAAAGGTTTTGAAAATATCATATGACATGGATACATGAGCTTTTGGGGCATAAATTGTTTTTTTTTCAACATATATCATAGAGAAGTAATCTACAAAAATTGGAGGCCAAATAAGCAATAGAAGTTAGTTTTGAATGGATTATAATATGGCATATGTTCACTACAACTCATTAGTGAAATCTATAGGATTTAACTCCCAAAATTGACTCTTCACCCAATGTCACATATCCAAGACATACCTTAATGTTGAAATGGTTTTTATGGTGGAAAAAAACATGTATAAACTAAAGTTAACCATCATAGTAAGTTTGTATGCAATGATTGAGTTTCTTGGCACCTACAGGTACCCCTTTCACAAAGAATATTCACCTACAACCTGCCTATAAGCACCCATGGAACTCTTAAGTTGAACTTGGAAATTTGAAATTATAATCACAAGTACTTGATATATAAGGATTTAATAGTATTCTAAATGTTATATAAGTGGCATATCTGAGTTTCTAAGGAAGAATATTCACCTATAGATCTTAAGACTCTACCTATAGTCAACTATAGGTGACTGTAGGTAGATAATCAATTGAAACAATATGCTTAAGTGATGCTCTAATATCAAATAAATTATCTAATGGATCCAAGTAATTAATAGGTGAATAAATGGAAATATAAATATGTTTTAAAAATTATCTCATGCCTAACCCATGCAAGTAAGCTATAGGTGTCGCTTCACCAAAGCAAAAAATACAATCAACAATAACAAGACAGACAGTCAACTAGAAGAGTGATATTTTGACACTTACATTGAATAATTATGAATTGAAATAGGTATAAAATTATTCAAATAGTATAAATTTAGGGTTACACACTATTCTCAGTCCTAACTCATCTACACATATCTTTAGGTGACCTCTAAAATAGGGATATAATTAACAGGGTGCACTCAAGCTTGACTAAATCAAGGTGTGTGAGGGGCTTATGAGAGTTTGAGGTATGAATTTTTGTTAGGTAATATTAATAAAATTTATAAAAACTTAGTGACAACCACTATGGAAATAAATAAAATAAAGGGTTCTCATAACATAAGAAAATCTACTTTGGAGATTCTCTCACATAGTCCTTATGCATAAAGACTAGTTTTGGAGCTTGAAGGTTTGGAAGGCCATATGAGATGACCAGGAGCTAAAACTTTTCGAAATTAGTCCTTAAAATTTTATTAATACAATGATATATTATATTTTTTTTAGATAATAGGGTAAGTATCCCCTATTTTGTCTCAGACAGGGGGTACTTTCCCTTGAGCATAAACTAGTAGAATTAAGAGTCAAGGACAAAAGGGATAAACCAAAATCTAAGGATAATATTAATAAGGTTGAGTAAGCTATAATAAACCTATATAAATATGGTAAATTAATAAAATAATGAGTATTTTCAACAATAAGGTCTAAATCCTTAGGTGTTATAGTCAAGTACACTAGGCAATTTTGGCCTAATGCCCAAATGAAGGGTCATATGCAATTATATCCCAAATTATGATTCCTACCTTATTGTAACTTGTTTATAGGATCATATTATATGTGTTGGATATTTTTTATTCAGATAAAACCACCAAAATTTAGTTTGAGCTCTAAGGTGTAGTTAGGCCTACTAGGCAAGGATAATGCCTAATGCCCAAAGGGAAGGCCATTCACACTTTTGGCCTTAGATATTAATTGAAAAATATTTGATCATATTTATAGGGTTTAATTAGGTATGTTAAATCTTAAAAATTGTAGATAAAAATTTAGGATAATTAATTTTGGCTTGAGACCATTGTTAGGCATGTGCAAATGGCAAAAATAGCTCAATAAGAGAGTTTCAGATGCTCATATATTATTAGAGGCTATGAATGGATGAAAAATGAGCTTGGATAAGTTATAAGAGATATTAAAAACCCAATTTATGGAATTTTTATGCAAGTCCAACATTAGGTTTTTATGAAACAACCTTAAGAGGTCAAACTATTCAGAAACCCTTCAAAACCCTTGTAAAAACTAGTCTAGAGAAAGAAAGATAGAGATGAATTATAGTGGAATATTTTATCCATTAAACCCATTATAATTTTAATAGGACTCACTTAGTCTCCATCTCATGATTTTTTCTGTATAGACCTATACGAATGGGGTGAGAAATAGGTTATTTTTTACCATTTTTTGTGTTGTGTAAGATGTAGGAGGAGTTTGAAGGTGAAATAAAATTTGGGGGTAATTTTTAGAGTTTTTATAAATAAATATGGTAATTTAATTACAGGAAAAAATTCCTAAGTTTCCAAACTAGGTGCTTCATCTCAACTAGTCAAAACTGGCATATTGGACAAGCTAGTGAGAAGTGTGAAAACTCTAATGGATAGTGATTTTAAGGTGACATTGATTATTATAAGGACATTTATGGTATTTAAAATTGTAATACACTTTCTCCCATGTATTTTCATGGGAAAATGATGCAAATTTTGAGGACAAGTGTGTAGGGTACATGAAGGAAGAGTTTTCTAGACTGTAGATGATGATTTCTTCTTTCTAGGTGATTCTAGAGGACCAAGAATGAAAAAAATTCATGAAGAGGAATTATTGATACCATTAACATTATTTAAAATAATTTTACCTAGTTATAACTAGTTTTGAGGCATTCAAATAGGGTTAATTAGGAAGGCAATTTTTTTGAGCCAACAAGGGGAGTTTCATGCCACTTTTCATGAAGTTTATGCCTTGAATTAACACATGTGCTTCCTAATCTTGTATATTTCATCCCAAATCATTATATAATGTAAAATTAACTAATTTTATTATCTTTAAAAGTGTCCTTATGACCTTTAGAATTCTCTCTTCCTCTGTCTCTTTCAAATTCTATAAGAGCTACCATTTTGGCTTTGGTAATCTACTAGCACACCAAGTATGACGAAGCCCTCCTATTTTTGACATTTTATTTGCCTTATAAAATAAATTAAATTCAGTTTTGAGTTCATATATCATATTTTTAAAGTGTGTGAAGAGATGATAGTGAATGGCTAAGTAATATTCATTTATCCTTACTTTCTCTCAATCCTTCCATGTTTGATGCAAGTGATTCCATACCTAACAAGTCATAGGAAGTGATTTTAAGTGTAGGTAAATTTTATTAAATTAAAAAGGAAGTATTATAGTCTAAAAAATGATCTATGATTCCACTTACCTTATATATTCTTCATATATGGCACTTTCATATTGAAATACTCATGTTAGTGCATTTTAGGACTCTTAAATTAGAGTTCTATGATTTGTTTAAAAGTGATGGATTATGATATTATTATGGTAAAAATATTTTTGGATCACCACTTAGAATAGGTTTAATTTAATTCCAAATCTATCCCTTTTTTACATAAACAATCAATTAGTATATGTGAAAGCATTTCAAGACACATCTAGGGAGCTAACCCTTCATTATAAAGATTCATCTCAACAAATTTACTACCCATATCAAGTGAGATGTTTCCATTATGTCACTTGGATTAGGAGAGCTGATTAATATCCTCAAAGGGTGGAAATTGAATTACCAATAGGAACCAAACTTGACTATTCATTAGGCTACACTAGGTCTCTTTGCCCATTAGGCCTAAACTTATAAGCCATACTTAGATCTTGAACACACCTTGAAACATATTACACTACTCTCAATACCTCATCATAATGTCATATAATATCATATAATCCTCATAAACTACCAATATTCTTCTCTTAAGCCTTAGATTACTCATCTCATCATGCTATTAGGCCTATGGCTTTTTATTAGGTTTCATCATGCAAGGACTAAGCCTCAAAACTGAACTTGGAACTCTTATGAAAGCTTATTTCCCTCTTTCAAATGTTTACATAACTTTATACAATCTATCATGTATGTACTAACATAATTCACTAGGATTAACTATGCTCTATGCACACACCTTTTCATAGGGATAGACTAGGCTTCTCAAGACACCTATAACTCAATAGTATGCTTACCTTGTATATTGATCTTGAAACATGTCAACAACCTCAAAAAATTTACCATGTTTCCTTCAAATTCTCTCTCAAAAAAGAGATAATAGGTTGCCTTAAAAGTATGTCTTGTCATAATATTCCTTATCACATATCACTTCACCATGTATGGCCTCAAAACTAACCTTGACATTAATGGCATCCATCTTGACTTTGACATCAATGAAAACATCAATTCCTCAATACCAAAAACATAACTATACCTCAATAATCTACCCATCTGTCATTAATGGAAAACACTTAATCAAAGCTTATCATTCACATCTTCCCAAGATGGATCTTCTTCAAATTGATCTCTCACCAAAACTAGAACTTTCTCTCCCCTTGACATTAATGACAAAGGGTCATATTATTGTCAAATATCTAATCGTTGGACCTAAAATAACACACATGCTATCGGACCATAATTGGATCCCCTTATCTCCATGAGATATTTAGACACTATCATGAATGTTACATGGTTTGATCAAGTCAGCATACAAACTCTTTGTGGCCCATCTCTTATGATCACACTTCCAATAGACTCTTGACTGAACCTTGGATTTAAATGTTAATAAAAAACATAAATATCCCCCTAAGACCAAGCATCATTCATGCTTATGATCACTAGCTGAGTGCCTCCATGAATCCAAATGGAGTTACTTCTACTCTAGGGTACTATAATAACATAAAATCAAGAGATTGCCATAACTCCATGTCCTTACTAGACTAATCTTTCTCCATGATCCTTTTTGGTGTGAATTCTTAAATATCCATTTACACAACATTATAACTTGGTTTATTTTTTTAACTTATTCATCCATAATATAAGATAATAGGGAGAATTATTGACACTCCTTTGCATCTGAACTATGTTCCACCATGGCAAATAATCCACTTGGACTTGTAAGATAGTCATCATTCACATTAGCTACCTTTGGTTTCCACTCATTGTCTTCTCTTCTTTCTTGCATTATAGGTGTCTCAGCTTTCTTGTTTTGACTTGAGAATCCATGCTTACATTATTTTATAATATGACCAACCTTTTTAAAATTGAAACACACTATTCCTTTTTATGGAAACACATCATGACCCATACCTCTTGATTGATGACTCTCCTCATAGTTCCATGTAGATTAATTTAAGGAGGGCCTTATACAATGCCTTACTCTATGACCATAATGGTTACATGAATAACAATAGCCATTGAAAGGATTAACATACCTTAAAATAGTATGTTTCCTAATAGGATTAGTCTTTATTATCCCAAAACCATTATTCTTTGATTGACCATTGACCTTCTTGATTACATCAGTGTTCTTATTTTGGTTCCCATCGAAACCAAGACATGTTTTATCATTAACAATATTTTGACTACTCAAGATGTTGTCTAGATTATTGGTACTCTTTTAAAACTTCATAAAGGACTTAACCTTAATTTATGCCTAATATAACTCAGATTTCAATGAATCTACTTTAGTTACATACCTTACACATTCTTATTTTATAGCCTTTAGGCTTGTAGTCACAATCTCAATTTGAGTCTCCACATATTTGACTATTTTCTCTTGTTCCTTAGAGTTATTTCTCAGTCTAGATTCAAATGAGTTGATTTTGTCCTCATAGTATTTGATAAGAGACCTCATCACCATATTCTTCTTCTTCACCATCATAAGTTCATTTAGATTATTTATTAACCTAGCCTCAAATTCCACCTCATCTTGATCATTTAAATCTCCAAGAGCACCTCCAATCCATATGGAATCTTATTGATTTACATAGAACATTATTTCATTGACATTGGGCCCTTCACCTTCATGGCCACTCTTAGAATCACTTCTCTCACTTTCATCAGATGAGCAACAATATTCCTTGGTATAAAAGCTTCTTTTATTCTTGTCATCATATTTTCTAAAGTTTTTATTTCTCTTATAAGAACTATAGGAATTATTTTCATCATTATGACCTTCATCATGATCTTCATCATATTTTCCTTTATGCTTATGAGGGAAATATTTATCAAAGTTTCTAATCTATCCATAATTAAATCACTTGAAGGGAAGCTTAACCTTGTATTTACCTAAACCTATTTCAATTTTCTTGCAAACATAACAAAAAATTCATCATAATAAATATTGGAATAATCATTGTCTTTGAATTTATTACCTTGTGTCTTCTTTTATTTTTAATTTTTTTCTACCTTGAATGCAACTTCTTTCTTTATAGGTCTTCCTTCACTTATCCTCATCTCATAGGATATTATGGTGCCATGAAGTCCATCTATCTCTACCTTTTCTAGATCTTTCATATCTTCAATAGAAAACAATTTAGAATAAAATTTGGGAGATAGAGATCTTAAAACCTTTTGAATAATAGTATATTCTTTAAATTATTGACCTAGGCCTCTTATGATGTTGACCACTTTATCAACCCTCAACAAGTAGGCTACAATGGTCTCATCTTCATTCATCCTTAGGCTTTCAAACTATCTTATATGGGTTTGAAACATAGCCATCTTGACTTTGAAATATCTCTCATGAATAATATTAATCTTGTCACACATTTATTTAACAAACATACAATTCATCACCTTCACAAGTTCTACCTCTGATAAGCCACACATAATGTCATTCATTATTTTTGATTTTTTTTCACTAGCCCTTTTACCTTATGAATATGTAGGAAGAATAGGATGATCAGTATATTCATCCAAAAATGATTTAAAAACATCATGAAATTGAGACATAAAATATATCCTCATCTTGACACTCTTAAAATCATAATTGGATCCATTAAATAGTGGAGCCTTGCTTATAGATAAACCACCTTGCACTTGAGTAGACATCTTTGCTTGCTTAAGATCTCCTTTAGGCTATTAGTTATCCTTACAAGGACCTAATATGATAAAAAATTATGAAATTATAACTAATTATATGGGGATAAATCATTTTCCTTAAAATTATCCTTCAATTTTAATTATAGTCTATGAAGCATTCATTCACATACATACATTAATCAATGCATAAATAAACATATATAAAAGAAAACAACCTAAAAACATAGGAGATATATATGAAACCATCTTGGGGGATAAATAACACTAAAAATATATATTTTAATATATTCCTATAATTAATGAATAAAAATATAGTGAGGTACCAACCTCACAAGGAGCACCAACCGCTCACTGGTTAAGCACCAACTCAACTAGTTCTTTAATAAGCATCAAATTATAGGGAGGCACCAAACCCCTAGGTAAATTAGAAAAAAATCATATAAATTAAGCCTATGATCAAATTTTGACACTTTTCTCTCACACAAATTAATATTACTACCTTATTTTTCTCTTCTAACTCTTTTATCTCTCTCAAATAGCCTATTAGGCTTTCTCGCTCAACTAGCCCTTTCCTTGGTAGAATTAGACCATGTGACATTTATTATCACATGTATAAACATAGTTAATTTATTAATTAAATAATCATAACACATAAATTATTTTCATAAAACCATATACCTGATTTCTAAAACTATATATCATTCGCTCATATCCTCAAGTATTCTAACTAGTTAATTAGGCCTATTAGACCTTTTATTTATACTGGATTCTTTCTCTCACCCATCATGGTTGGATAAAAACATATCCATACATAGATAAAATTTGGAATATATCATTAAATATTTTTAATAATTAAAAAAACCACTACATAGTTCGATCATTACCCGTAAGGGCCAAAACCACCATTAGGCCTAATAGAGACCTAATGCAATTCGGCCTTCTCAAAGCACATGTTTCACTTTGGCCACCTTGGAACGCCTTAAGCCTCAAAAAATATATTAAAAACTTCATAATAAATTAAAATATAACTATTATAATATATCCTTATGTACCCAACATTATTTAGATCATTTCACTCCTTGAACCACATAATTAGGTCTACTCATAATAAGGCCTTCTCACTACCAAAAAGTCTATCTTGTAAGTCTGAAGCATACATTAAAATTTTACACATAACATAATAAAAAAATAACATTTATATAACCTTCATGAAATAAATTTAATCATCATGTTCATTTTATTTCATGAAACAGGGTAGAAGGCCTCAAACCAACCGTTTTCATATGCTTACTTAAAACTACATATAGGCTTCAAAAACCCAATCAAGAATCTTTGAATTTCACACCTTCATAGGAATTTATAATGAATAAAAATAAATTAAAAATAACATATGAGACATATATATATATATATATATATATATATATATATATATATAAACTTAATGTGAATTTTATTCTTCAACTCTATGCAAAAATACTTGTGAACATAATTCCCACTCAAACACAAAAAACTACCTATAGATCCAGAAACACAATCATGAAAACCAAGAAATAAAACACCTATGTGAACATTTTAGTAATATTAAAATGGGTTTATATGATCCATAATAATCATTATAACATCTTTAAATAGATATATTATATTTTTAAATATCAATATTGGTCTTACAGACCAATATCATGTCTTCACCTTACACAAACCTCACAGTGTTAGACAGGTCACTTTGAGAACAAATTTTTTCTTATATATGTGCATAAAAAAACTTATATTAAATTTTTAAATGTTATATAGGTATTTAAAAATTACCTCATGAATTTATATCCATCTCTAATCCACTATAACCCATCCCTAGTCTTATTCTCACTTCTACCTAGTTTTCTCATGGTCTTCCTCATTAGGCCTGTTTAGCGATAAGCCAAAATTTCATGATAATTTTATCATATTTAAGGTATAAAACCTGATAAAAAACTTAAATTATCATAAAATATAAGTCCCACAAATCATACTCCAATAATTTTCATGATTTGACTTGGTCAACCCTGCCTGTTATATCAAAAATTTGAGAAACAAGGGTTTTCCTATAGCTTCCATTCACTCTTCTGATAGATAAATGCCACCTAGAGAAAAATGGGAGATAAATATACATGATAAAATAATCAAACTAATTAATCCAATCCATTTTTATCCATTTTCAACAAGATATTTACTATTAGGTCATTATGAGGGGTTTAAGAGGATTTAGACTGCTTTCCATTATTAGTAATCATTCATAAAATATTTCCCCTAAAATTTAAAAATAATTATATTATATTTAATCTAATAACATTCCATTACTACCATGAAATACTTTTATTCTTATGTAAAGGTTTCATGTGCCAAGAAACATATGAAATCATTCTTAGGTTTGCAACACCTCATTATGTGCACATAGAAAATGTCAACACTAATTTTCATGCTTTCTCCTCAATATTTCATCTTAAAAATTTGTCAAAAACTTTAAAAATACTCTCACACCTTTTAAAAATATCTTATGAGTTCTATCACCTTGGTAACCAAACTTGACCCCTCATTAGGCCACACTAGGTCTCTTTACTCATTCAACCTAAACCTATAAGACATAATTAGACCTTAAACACACCTTTAAACCTCTTCCAATAATCTCAATAACTCATCCTTATGTCATAAAACCTCATAACATGCTCATACACTATTAATTTTATTCTCTAAATCCTTAGATTACTCACCTCATCATGTTACCAAGCCTATGCCTTTTTACTAGGTATCTTCATGAAATGACTAAGCTTCAAAACTAACCTTGGAAATAGTATAAATTATTATTTTCCTCTTTCACTCATTTTCACAAATTTATACACTATTTCCTACCTATACAAACACAATTCACAATGATTTAATTTGATTTATGATTACACCTTCTCATAGGGCTAGACTAGGCTTTTCAAGACACCTAGTACTCAACAATATGCTTACCTTATATATTGATCTTGAAAAATGTCAACAACCTCAAAAAAGTTACCAAGTTTCATTCAACTTATATCTCAACAAAGAGACAATAGATTGCCTTCAAATTCTCTCTTGTCATAAGACTCCTTGTCACATATCACTTCACCATGCATGGCATCAACTCTAACCTTGACATTAATGACATCCATCATTAATTTTACATAAATGAAAACATTAATGCCTAAATACCAATAATAGTAACATACCTCAATATAGGTTATCTTGAATAAAATAAGTAGTGAAAACTTGGATAACCAAGAAGATAGAAATTTCAATAAATTAGGATAAGTATACTTTCAAAAAGAAACCAAAAAATAATAATTTTTGGAAATCTTACCCTTTTAAGTATGCATGTAAATGTTAATAAATTATTTTATAATCAAAATAAGTTATTTTTAGGCTATAGTGGGTCCCAATTCTCAAAATTATGAGAGTGGAGTATGTTAAGTAAATCAATGGTGATTTATAAGAGGAATACTCTAGAGTATTCAAGAAATCATAACCTTTAGTTAGTGTTGTCACTAAATATTTCACCCTTAGAGAAGATCTTAAAGCCTAATCCAAATTAAGTGAAACATTGGATTACCTCATAGGCCTATGGGTTGCCTATAGCAGAGGTAAACCTCTAGGTTTAAGGGCTAGTTCCTTAGATTAGTATTTGATAGATTATCACCTATACTACTTGTTCTCTTAGATGAAAAGGGATAGAAATAACATGAGATTAAATTATTATAATTTGGTGATACACCATATATATCTCCTTAAAACACACATTCATATTCACTAAGAAATAATACTACTAAAATTGACCTCAATCAATGTTGTTGTAATGTAAGTGTTTCTCATAGAGTCATATTGCTATGCATATACAGAGGTGGGTGAAAAAGATTTATAATAATAGAGACTAATAACACTTATCACACTTCAAAACATACTTAAAAAACATAGACACTTTATGAGACCTGTTAGAAGAGATATCACTCAGACAAAACATGTAAGAGCATAATGGAAGCAAGGAAAAGACATTCAACACTTAACTTGAAAGTACACTACTTGACATACTTATTCAAGAGTTACAAAGATAAAATAAACATAAATATATTTATTCAAACTCAAATCAATATGTTAAAATAGTAAAGATTCACCATAATAATTGTGGATCGTTTACAAAGCCAAAAAGGCTTGCATGTATAGAGCATAAGAGAGGAGAGATAAGAAGAGAAGTTAGATAGTAAAAAGGCCAAGTTTAAATACTTATAAATTAGTTAAAATGGAATATAATGAGAATAAAAATAGGTTTTATAGTTTTCATGTATAAGTGTCTATCATAAATGCATCATTCTCCTAAAGTTCGCATAGAGATCTTCATGGTCTTTTTTGAAACTACTTTACTTGATGGTGAGTCCACTTGAATATAAAAACTACCATAGAAGTGTGTGATACATAAATCCTAGAATGATAAGGTGAAAAAATGATTAGTGAATATCACCATTTATTCTTCTAACTAATAACCTCCCCTTGTCACTTGTTGTTCACTGTTTATAGTCACTTATTAGCCCTCTAGACCTCAATTCTCACATTTATCACTTGGATGACTTGTATATGTTCAATTATTTTTGATGCATAAGTGTTAAAAAAAAATTAATAACCTATTTTACTTCAATTCCATTAGGTATACCTCAAAAGGACTTGAAACAAAACTTCTCATCTTCCAACTACGCAGTCACCCTCATTCTCACTATCTTGTCTAGGACTGCCTACAATGACCAATTGATTAGAGGAGTTTTCATGAATAAAAAAACTATAATTGAGTTTTATGAGTTATAATAAGTCCCCATACACCTTCAAAAATTTATTTCATTCACTTATTCTCTTTTACACCTATATAACAAATCAAAACCTATAAGAAACATTGAATTGGGTTTGTCTGTCAAAGTGATAGTATAGATCATTTGAATGGTTAGGAGTATAGGAGAGTGTTAAAAATTTCTAAATTATTTTAAAGGTAAATATTCCCCTCTTGGATTCATTTCCATTCAAATTTTACCCATCGAGTTCTTAAGAAGGTTTTAAGAGGGTTTTAAATCATCTATCTTCTTAGCAATGATTCATAAAATCTATATGTTTAACATTCTAAAAAACTCCATTGAGATCAAGATAATTACCCCCTTAAATTATCACTCATTTATTTAGACACCATGCACACCATCTATACTTTCATGAAATTTCTCTAATCTCTCCTTCAATTCCTTGATATCAACATGCCCAAAAATTATATTTGAATGGATTTCTTCTTAAGTAACCTTGGTATTTATACCTCATCAATTACTTGCAATAAAACAAATGATATGAACAAATGAAACTAGCTACTCAAGTTCCTACTCACATTTTAGGTACCCATAAGGCAATATTAGGCTAAAAATACCAATCCTATGTTGTCTTTTGCAAACCAATCGGTCTTACAGACTCTCTAATATCCCCTAAAGGTTCTCAAACTATTGAGGAGTACCATGTGGTCATATAAAACAAATTAAGCACCTTAAGGGTTTAGGCCTAGACTATATCATCTACATTTGTGACCAACTCTAAGGTTTCAAGTGATTACAGAGCATACTAACAATTTTTTATATTTAAATAAACCATTCACATCTTCCCATGTTGTCTTAAGGCTCTTCCTTGCATCTTTTTTCATTCATGCACTATAAGTTTATAGGTTACCTTGTTTGTGAAGTTACCTCTGATTGAGAAAAAATAAAGGGTACTTCCCCTATTGATTCAACTCAAATGATATTTTGGAAGGTTTTATGAGGTCATTTATGACAATATATGTTAAGTTTTAAAACTTGATCACCTCTAGAGAGCTCTTAACATCAATTGTCTTCTAAACTAGCTTCTAGGCTATGACCATGTGCAAAAATTTTATGCATAGTTGGGACTATTCTATATTTACCTGAGTCAAAGTGTTTAGTTTGATAAATTGATGATTTTAGAACTCACTTTAGATATTAAAGTATATACATGGCCACCAATTGAATCTTTGGGAAGTCCTTAAGTTAGTTGGGTAGATTATATGCTTGTGACTATCTAAGATGTGGGTAGGGCTTAAGAAACTTGAGATATGACTATATTTTCTCATGTTTGGATCTAGAGATAACATGGAAACATGGTGTAATCACTCTATGAGTGGAATATATGCTTTCATCCCATTCTATACCTTTACCTACCAAATAAACTAGCATCCTTCATGAGTTTAGGCTAGTCTACAGATTGTGTACAAAATTTGGACTGACTATAGGCTGAGGTTTTTGGAAACCTATATTATATCAATCTTTACTATATTTCCTTATCTCTAATGACCTCATGAAATTTTATTCCATCAATATAGAAGTGATATATATGTTTTCATCCATATTTCACCATTATCTACTAACTATACCTACGTTCTCCATTAACATGAGTTAATTTATCTCCTCAGTTAGACTATAAATGCTTATTTGGGTAAAATTTTAAGGTTTCCTATAGGTGATGATATAATTGAACATTATATTCACACCCTTGTTTCTCTTCAAGTCACTTGAGCCATCACACCTTAATGTATTCACTCTTGGATTGAAACCATGTTATCATCTCCCACTATCAACACACTGTAGGTATACAATTTACATTGCTACAGGTTCAATTGGCTTAAAAGGAACTGTAGTTCATTGAATTTCTTTAGTAGAAGCTTAACTGACTTGAGATCATAATCAAAAAACATTCTCTCATGTTGAACTATGAGATCTAGGCTTAGTATATAAAAATGGAGCTATAGGGATCATTCAGACCTCATCAAATTTTACCCACACATGACATTATGTAAGATTAAAATGTCTTTTAGAGATGTTAAGGAAAAACTTCTCAATGAGAAAATTTCTTAACCCTACACCTATAGACATTGATTGAGGGGGTTTTGACTACAATTTATGAACTCTTAATCACTTGATAATCTCATTCAAGTATTTAGATTGTTCATAACTTATATCTTGGGGTTTGGATAGCCCTAAAATTCTTTTTGTATTCCTATAGGGTCTTTTAGGATAATTTAACATTGAATTTTGATCTTGTATGTTAGTTCCATATTATACTCCACCTAGTTTCAAATATTTGAGGTTTTCATTGGTCTATTTAATTTATTGGACCATCACCATATTCTTGGTAGTTGAAAACCAATGCATTACATTAACCTAAAACTACTCATAGAATATCAAAACACTATAACTATGAAAACACTATATACATTGCTCAATGGTGCTCACTCTTAACATAAGGAGATGATTTTATTTAACCTCCATGACCACATGTGTAAACTAGTTTGAAAAACACATAGAATGATGTAACATGATCTAAAAGACTGAACACATTTGAGTCACATAAAAAAATTGCAATCATATGAGGAAATTGAGGTATTGGAGTTATAAAAGTAGTTTTGAGATGTTAACAATCTTAGTGATTATTCACGAAGTACAGACCAGCAATATAAAAACCATGGCCATGAAATGGAAGTTAATAAGTAATACCAATACCCACCAAGTTCACTCAATCTAAATTATCTTCTTATCTCCCTACTAACAAAATATTGATGACCTCTCTTAACTTGCCCAAGAGAGAGATGAGAGAGAAAAAATTATTTTTATCAATTTAGGATCTGTCAAAGCTTACCAATCCTAAAATTGAACTTTTGGGATCTCAAGAGACATCTTTGAAGTGATCACACGTTCTAAGTTGGTTAAATTCATCTGTACAACAATTAAACCTCCCTTTCTTGTAGTTATCATCTTATTTTTATGTTAATCCTATAACCTTTTAGTTTTGTACTCTTCCTTTGACATTTTTTTACATAACACATATTAGCTTGAGCCTTGACACATTTTTCCTTTAGTTTAAAACCATACAATTTCACTCAAATGGCTAAAAGGTGGCCAAAAAGGGACATTAGGATAAATGACACATATGACCAAGGTAATACATGTTATGTGACCATACAAAGGTGACTAGACCTCTCGTAGGACCATTTTGACTATGTTTAAATATTTAATACTTCATGAAAATTTGAATTGGAAAGAGTAGTTGACCAAATTTGACCTAGGGATAAATATAGTCAACATTTTCATGATTTCCTAGGAGCAGAATGCTTGTTATGATAAGGAACAATTACCTTCTCCTATAATTTGGGATATGGAGTCACCTATATGCTACATTGAAACTGATATGCCTCTAAACAGACCACAAACACACACCAAACACAATAAGTAAATAATCACATAAAGGAATATACCAAAACACACATTTGGATCTCATGAACACTTAAGAAAAACCACAAATAACTTAAGTTCTCTAACTATGCATAATTAACCTAAATACAACTTCCCCCTCCTAGATCAAAGGGGAAGCTTATACCATTAATTTATTCATGAGATGAAGGAATGAATGAATCAAGTTATCTTTTGAGCATTGGACTTGATATCCTTAATTTCCTCATGTTTTCTATTCACTTTGGAATGAATTCAAATGTAATGATAATAGATGAAAACATATCACCTATGAAGGTGAACTCCTCATATGACTCGAACATACCCTCATGATAATCTTAAACTACAACTTGACTAGGTTTTGCAAGGAATTTTGCATCATTGTCTTTCAATAACATACCTAGTTAAAAATCCTTATAAGTTGGCGTATACAATGGCATGAATTGATATGAATCTTGTGATTCATTTTTAGGAATGGATCTAATAGGAATAACCTATTACTTATTATGAAATTAAGGCTAATAGAAATATGCTTTTTTCTTTAAGAGTGAGTAAGAATCTTACAATTTATTGAAGACAAGATAGCCCATTTTGATGACCTCAAACATATCATCATGGAGTGTATATGATTATTAAATTTATATATTCGAGGGACTAATTCCTCTTTGGATGTTGACTTGCTTGCCAAAACTATCTTCTTCACTCTTGAGTAGATTATATCCTCCTTGAAGAGGATTTTAACCAATTCTAATAAATGCAAACAAGTCTTCATCATATTCTTAAGCATGTTCATGAATCTTGACTAACTTAGCCATTGTGATGTCTTTTTTCAAAGGTCCTTATTACATGCTTTGATCAACCTATTTGTGAGTAGCTAAAACATCATCAAAGTCTTTTCTTTCTTCACTCAAGAAGGTTGACTTATTTGGTCTTCACCAATGGGAGTCCCTATAGTGAAATATTCATCATAGATACTTGAGTCATCTTATTAATCACCTATAACTTTAGCTTCCTCTTTTTCACTTACCTCCCATAGGATGGGTTCTCCTTAAAGAATGGATGAGGTGGGAGGGTGGTGAACATACATGGGTTAGATAATAATAATGAAATGTAATGGAGGAATCATGAATGGGAATATAGTTGAAAGGAATAATCCTATAATTTAGATGTTTAGAAATTTGAAATTATTGAATGAACTCATGGGGAGATGACAAGTTTGATTAATTAATGGGAGAAACATGATCTTCAACAAGATTTTCACTTTACTCATACGCTTTTTGAGGCTCATCAACAACTGAAATTTAATCTTCAACCTCTTGATTTTCCCACCTTTCTAATTTATTTACCCGCCATTGGATATAGTATCTCATTTCATGTAAATCTTTATTGATGACTTAATTAGCTTCCTCCTCAACCAAGCTCCACTTATACATGAAGAAATTAACTAATTTTATCAACTTATTTAAGAGATGAATAGGGATCACATCAAGTTCCTTATCCCATTTCTTCAACACCCTTTCTAACATTAGCATATTTGGCATGAGTGCCAATAAGGATTTAGATTGAGTTGGAATTGAAGTAGGAAGACAAGAGGATTAGGGATTTTGGTTAGCTTGAGATAAATAATTTAGTTGAGTAACCTGATCTTGTAATAACTTATATCTTATCCCCAAATATCTTTATTTCCAATCAATGATATCATCTAATTCTTCATGACAAGGCTGATGAGAATCAGGTTGAGATTGATATGAAGACACTTCTTGGTAGGTTTATTCATATGATTCTTCATAGGTATTCTCAATAACTTCATGTTCATATGGAGGAGGAAAAGATTGAAAATAGAGCTACCATGTCTCATAAGATTGATAAAAAACTTGATAGGGTTGTGGAGGAGCATAGTATGGGTTATTGCAAGGTTGATAGGGAGGTGTATAGTAGGAACTCATAACATACCCAACCATATCAACTTCATTATTCAAATGAAACATAATACTTGATCAAAATATTTTAAAATAAGTACTTGGAATATTTATAACTAGTAGATTACATTGAGATATTCCATTGGTGTTTGATTAAATGCTTCCAAAATTTGATACAAGGAAAAACACACCAAAAATTCTTCCACTCTTTTGGGCCTTAGATCTAATCGAGTGTGATAGAAATATTTTCACTCAATCTTACACCCTTGGAGAGGTTGTTAAAGCCTCCTCCAAATTTATTAAAACATTGGATTACCTCTAGGCTTGTGGGTTTCCTATAGTAAAGGTAAACCTCTAGGTTTAAGGGTTAATTCCTTAGATTAGTATTTGATAACTTATCACCTACATGACTTATTTGCTTGGATGAAAAGAGATATAAGGAACTTGAAAGTAACCTATTATAACAAGGTTATACACTAAATTTATCTCCACTAAACACACTTGCATGTACACTAAGAAATAATATTACTGAGACTAACCTCACATCAATGTCCTTCTAGCATAAGTGTTTCTCATAGAGGCAAATTTCTATGTATATCCAGAGGTAGGTGAAAAGGAGGTCTAATAATAGAAATTAATAATCCTTATCACACTTAAAAACATATTTAACAAACATATACACTTCATGAGACCTATTACAAGAGATATCACTTGCATAAAACATGCAAGAATAGAATGGAAGAAAGGAGAAGACATTCATCACTTAACATCCAAGTACACTATTTAAAATTCTTAGGCATGAGTTTCGTAGAAAAAATCAACTTCATAATCTTTATTCAAATGAAATTCAATATGTTAAACTAGAAGGGCTTCACCATACAAATTTTGGCTCCTTTACAAATCAAAAAAGGCTTGCATATATAGAATATAGGAGAGGAGAGAGAAGAAGAGAAGTTGGATAGTCACAAGGCCAAGTTTACAAACTTGTAAACTAGTTACAATGTAAGACAATGAGATGAAAAAAAGATTGTGAAGCTATCTTAGATAAGTTTCCATAAAAAATGCATCATTCTCCTAAAGTTGGCAAAGATATCTTCATGGTATTTCTATGAAACTACCTTGCTTGATGATGAGTCCACTTGACTGTCAAAAAATACCATAGATATGTGTGACACATACAGCCTAACCTAAAAAGGTGATAAAATGATAAGTTTGGATCACCATGCACTCTTTCAACTGATAACCTCCCCTTGACACTTATTTTTCACTATTTCCATTCACTTATTACCCCTCTAGACCTCAATTCTCATATCAATTACACTGAAAGGGGGGGATGAATTAGTGAACCCAAATTATCTAACTTCAATTTTCATCTTTACAAGTCCTTAATCAATTACCATGAGCATTCATGAATCATACACATCATTCATAACAATCTATAAGAAAGATAATCCAACTAGTCCTTTTAGCAAGTTTTACCTTGCAAGGAGGTTGCAACCACCTTAGATGTTGAGCTACCACAACAACACCTAGAATAACTCCACATTTAAACTAATATCCTTTACACTTGATGATGGAACTATGATTATCACTCTTCACCTTTAAAAAAAACTCTGTCACCTAAAAAACCCTATTGACCAAATCACATTACATACTTGAAATAACACACAAAGATCAATTAAGACACATTACATATCCCAAATAACCCCACTCATCAAATTTTCACACTCAATGCTTCCTTCATAACAAAAACTCTATCATAGTAATAACAACATAACTAGATGGTCATACACACTATCCAAACTTTGATCAATCTCTAAAACCAACCACCAGTATCTCATAGACACTAATAATCCTTTGTTCATTCACAAGACATGAAAAACATCCTTTTAGATCACTCTAGACCTCTTTTCTCATGCTCAACCTATAAGAGCACTATTTTACTATCAAAAACATGACCTATAGGTCAAAAACATAGTCCTCAATCTTCTCTACTCATCAACCTAACCATTGGGCACACTTGGCCTCTTCTCTTCTTTGCTTCAATGCACACTCCCCTCTCAAAATCCTCTCTCCAATCTCTCCTTATTCTCTCAATCTAAGTCTCTTGAGTAACTTACTCATTCTGCCTTCTCTAATCTCATAAGGTCTAATGACCTATATATCCTCCTGTACCCACTTAATTAGACAAGTATATCTAATCATCTTCACTCTATATTGGTCCTCATTGATCTATACCTTTTCTTTTAAAGGCTCTTACCTTCACTTGGATCCACATTCACTTGCCCTCATCCAAGTCTTATAAGTCTGGAAATCTATAGAGCAATCTTGATAATCACTATCTTGGTTAGTGATTAGGCATGCCTTATCCCTTAATTTATCTCTCACATGAAGACATGGTTCAATACAATCTTCATAGTTTGGCCATTGCATATATGGGTCACCATTAAACAACTACACCTTTTAATGATGCTCTTGTAGCTCTTATAAGTCTAATAGAGACTTATCACTCATTTATCTCACCCTTGAGAAAAACAAGAACACATGACCATTTTAAAATACATGGGTCCACTCCTTATGTCCCCTTTAATATCCTTAAATTATCATAGTTAACATATCTCACCTCTGCATATGATCAATAACTCAAGTAGATACATCACACACATGGACACCATTACCAAACAAATAATCAATTTCTTAAGCATTGTTCATGCACAAGATAAATTGATCACACCTCAAAAAACCATACACAACATCCTCATGGATTCTAAAATACTCCTCAATATCCATTTCATCATGAGATATTGAAACAACATCATCAGAAACTCAAATATCATTCTTAGGTCACTTGTAGAATAAGCATGAACACATAGTCAATTCTAGGCTCAATATCTTTGACTGTACTATCTTATAGATCATAAAATATATATAACTAGATGTGCCTTGGAGTCTTCTACGATTTTGATTTTTACAACATTAGAAAATTCAACTTTTATTGAATGATATGGACAAAATATAGAACTCTAGTTTTTCCTTATGTTAAACTCAAATATTTGAATAACAACGGTCATAGTTAACCTTTGAACACAATGCTTGAATCTCATGAACTCTCAACTCAGATCAAATATGCACCATTGATCATATTTAATATTTAACATATAGTTTGACAATGCCAGATGTTCAACCTCTATCACTTTGACTTCATCTTGTGCAATCTCAAAATGTTGACTCAATACACTCTACTAATTTCTATAGATCAACCATGTCTTTAATGATCAATGCTCACCATTCAATCAACCTGTACAAACACCCAATCACCATTGGATCATTTTCTTATACCTTTACTCAATCATTAAACATCATGAACCTATCCTCATCTCACTCCTTCATGACTCCTTATATAAATGCATAATGCCGATATTATTTGTGCTTTAACTCATTCAAAAATGACTATGGGAACCCTTTTACAAATCTTGAGTAGCCATTTTTTATCCTTAATAACTTCTTTTGTGCTTCGATGTAGGATCTCAAATTTTGAGAAGATGATCTCCTCACATAGGAGAATATAACCATGTGACATAATACTCTTGGAACCCTCATCAATGCAAGATATAAATCCATAAAAATGCCTTTTCAAAATCTTTTTTCATAGATCCAACCATATCACAACCAATCCTGAGAGGCCAACTTTTCTCCTGTATAACTTTTGCCATGATTTAGTGCATGATCTAAAATATAGTGTAAATCATCTATGATAAAAACTAAGTAAGGCTATATAATAAATTTCCCTTAATATATTCACACATGAAATATATAACACCATCAAAATTCTCTCTTGACTCTTTTTACCTTATTACAAATTTGGCTATGGAAAAACATAGTCAAACTATCTAGGAGTCAAACTTTGCATATGCATATATTTTAATGCACTATATAAAATGATCTAAAAATCAGAATAAATAAACTAGGAATAAAAATTAACAAACCCATATTATCATTTTATCTTGACACCTTCACATGTATAAATGATAACCTTATCAACATGCTTACTCAGCACTTTCTAGCCAACTACAAATTTGGCTAAGTATGGGAAAACAAATTTTTGTGACTAAGAAGCCAACTTTGCACCATAATATCTTTGACCAAAATTTGATGCATGAATTTAGATATGGTTCATAATGACTAAGGACTAATTTCATCATAACCATATGACCAACTCTCCTTGATTCAATAACACATGGAAATGGTGATATCATCAAACTGCCTACTCAAATTTTCTACCACTAGACCCAAAGTGTCTAGATGAAAACTATGATCAACCAAATGCATTCCACTTATGGACATAATCTTTCAAATAATTCTTTACTTTTGATATGACCCCTTTCTCATGATCAAATCACCATACTCATCACTAATCCTCTCTATCCACGTCAATACTAAAGATCAACCGAGCCACCTTCAAGCATACAAGAATAAGCATCTTATACACTTTGTCATTGTCACTTAGGATATAAAAAAACTTCATCTAGTTACTATAACATATTCATGACACCACCATGACATCATCATGAAAACTCTCCAAAAATATCCCCTTTTGTCATTGATCCCTACAACCATCATATAAAGTAATATACAACACACCTTCTCTCTCTTCAAAGCACTCCTACAACAAGAACTTCCCCCCCTTAGACACAATGAAAAAGTGGGAAAAAACTAATCTTAAGGACCTAGAAAGACTATCAAAATACGAAAGGACCATCTTAAAAGGATGATACAAAATCCCTTTTACCTTGTGCCTACCTCTTCTTGCCTTGACAAACTTCTCTTACTCCATGCCAACACTTTTCTTCAACCAAGCACTACAACCAATAAAGAAACAACACACAAAAGAACTCAAATATAATGTAACTCACCAAGAAACATCTAAAAGGGACTCCCCCTAAGAATTTTGATAAATTTTACCTTCTAAACATCTTAAGATGTCCACACACTATGAAGAACCATCGCACATGCTAACTAGCCTCTTCTCTCAAGTTACTACAAGGACCATCAATAATAACTTCATGCCACTCACCAAATAGGAACATTCTCACAATAAATTTGATTGCTTACCTTGAAATACACAAACCATTTTCTTTTTGGAGAAACTAAGCAAAAAGTATTGTTCTTCAAACTAGACCTATCTAGCCTCCTTGTAGCCCTACTTGGAACATGCAAAGCCCATAACTTTCTATAAACACAACTTCAAGACATAAAACTTCATATATAGAGAAATATCATATTCCATTTTGAGCACACCAATTTTAAATAATAATATCATCCTCTAAAACATACTTCCTTCACAAACCTACTATCCAATTAAGACTGCAACTTGACAAAAACTTGAATAACTTGAGAATCACAAACCTTCAAATCTCTATGAATATTTATTTGACAACCTATTTGGCCTATTCAACATATTCGTAAGCCTCAAACCTCAACTCATAAGGTAGACCACTTTTATAGCAGAGCCCAAAACCCTATAAATTTAAATCAAATAAAGTCAACACAACACCTTCTAGTTAATGTCCACCTCTAAAATTTCTTATACACCTAGAGACAAACATCACACACTTATGGAATAAAATTTGATATTACATACGTTCTGGTAACCCATAAATCTTATAAACCATTTCAGGCCTACTTTCCATTAAACCAAAAATAGAAGAAATTGAGAGCACTCAAAAATCCTCAATTGGCACATAAATAGCTTCAGACCTCAAAAACACTTGGAGCACATCATAAAGAGTTGTAGAGACTTTTATAAGAATCAAAATATTTTTGACATTGTATCAAACTCATTATGCCATCAATAACCATCCATACTGATCATGTACTCTAGCTCTTTCACAAACGTTTGGAGCAAACTCATGATCTTATTTCTCCCCCTTAGCCAAAGACCTCTGATTAGCAATATCATCTTGAGCACACAAAATTGCTTCTCCATGCCTTCTTACTCAAATTTAACTACTAAGTCCTCTGATCCTATGACTTGACCAATTACAAATCTCCCCCTAACTTTATGCTTCATCAAAAACATGACATCTTCAACAAGTCTTCAAACACTATCCAATCACAATCAATACTCATATAGAGATACCTCATCTTTAGAACACTATGAACTTATATGACATACACAACTTTATACCATAACATCCAAACCATGATCAACAAGCCAACTCCTTCTCAGGATAGGACCATTGATATTCTTCATAAGCTTCTTTTCTCTAATAGAAAATATATATAAGAATGCACAAACATACCTTGTTTTCATACCTTCGCATCAAAACAATATTTGGTAGCTACCAAGTTTCCTTTGATGACAAGTGTCTCCTTAAAACCTAAATAGAGACACCCCTTTGACATAAAGACATTAAAAGTCCCAAAACTCAAGAGACTCCCATATCTCCATAGCTTTCTCTAAATTGTAGTCCTACTTGACTTTAACTGAATCCTTGACTTCATTATTTTCTTTAGATTTGTCAATAAATGTTGTCAATAAAAACTCTTGACTCTCCTCCATCTCTGAATATTTTTCCACCTTGGCAAATAATGCATCAACAATCTTAGACACAATAGGATTAGTATTTTTATTATTTACTACTTAGGTCTCCATACCATAGTTTGACCCTTCTTGTCTTCTACAACCATGCTACCTACTTGATCCTTGAGATTATCTTGATCTACAACATAGCCTTCTAGATAAACTATCTTATCAACCTTTGGACTAGTGTGATTAGCATTGATAATATTTGGTTTCCATACCTAATTTTATCCTTTATCAAAACTTCTAGGAGATCTATATCCTTTGACATACCTTGAAGACCTATTAACACCATTTGGGCATAATCTAACAATATGTCCACTCTTATGACAATAAAAACAAATAATATCATTCAACATACATCTTGACTTATTTGAGTTATTATTTCTCCAAGACCAATCACTTCTTCTTCTAAGGCTCCATAAAGACACATTCTTGACTGACTTCCTTTTACATTCCTTATCTCTATGACTATACTTGTTACATGTATAACAATGAGCATGAAATAAACTATCATACCTTGAAGACTTTGGTTGTCTAATATACCTTATTTTATTTTTCTTGACCTGATCTAACTTCTTTTGATCTTATTCAAGCCAGCTTACCTTGACAAAAAATTTCTCATGCTCATCCTTCAATGAATCTAGCTTAGTTTCTAATTAAATGCACTCATCTTCTTTAGCTCTTATACTTGAAATAGTAGCCATCAACTAACCTCTAAGATTTGGATAGTCTCTTTATCACTCTTAGCTTCTTTATCCATGTCATATTTTATTCTACATTCTTGCTCTAACAAACTTTCCTCAAGATAATTGACTTGTGCTTCAAGACCTTTGATCACATTTCTCATCTTATGATTCTTTTTCTTCTACTCCTTTAGTTCACCAAGTGCACCCATGAGTTTAGCTTCTAGATCAACTTATTCTTCACTATTATGATAGTATTCTTCATTACACAAGATGTCTTTTTCTTTTTAAAAACTATCCTCTTTTGAACTCAACCTTGTCTTGGAATCTTCTTACTAAACCTTGAGATCATTGATACCATTCTCATCTTCTTTGGCATCTTTCTTCAAATTTCATGTGTTCTTCAAGTGCTTTGATCATATCATTCCACTATTGATTTTATTTCTTCAACTATTTAGCCATATTTGTACTTACTTAGGATCACCTTTAAGCTATTAGACTTCCTCCAAAGGACTCACTCTAATACCAATTATTATAGGTACAATCACAGAGAGGGGGTGGGGGTAAATTAGTGAGCCCAAATTAACCAACTTTAATTCTGATCTTAATAAGTCATTAATCAATTACCATAAGCATTAATGAAACATACACATCATTCATAACAATGTACATAAAAGATAATCCAAGATCAAGAACATAACACATGACATATGTTGGAAACCCTCTCAGGGAATAAAACCTAGTAGAACATGTAATTAGACTACTATCCTATAAAACAAGAACCAATTTAAACCATCTATAAATGATCAAGGAACTACAATACCTATTTAGTGAGACTTGAATCCCATAAGGTGTTGCCACATCTATCTAGTTGAGTGGCAAAAAAACTATACCTTTTATCAAGTTTCAACTTGTAAGGAGGTTAAAAACACCTTAGATGTTGAGCTGCCACAACTACTAGAATAAATCCACCTTTGAATTGATGTCTTCAATTTCTGATGATGGAACTATGATTATCACTATTTACCTTTAGTAATAACTCTATCACCCAACACACCTTGTTAGCCAAAGCACATTACATACTTAAACTGATACACAAAAATCAATTAGGACACATTACATATCCCAACTAACCCCACTCTTTGACTCTGCACATTCAATGCATCTTTCATACTAACAACTCTATCACAATAATAAAAACATAACTAAATGGTCATTCACACTATCCAAACTTTGATCATTCTCTCAAACCAACCACCATGCTCTCATGAATACCAACAATCCTTTGCTCATTCTAAAGGCATCTAAACAATCCTTTTGTATCACTCTAGACCTATTCACTCATGCTTAACCTACAAGAGAACTATTCTACCATTAGAAACATGACCTACAAGTCATACACATAGTTTCTTATTCTACTTTGGTCATCAACCCAACCATTGGGCACACTTGGCCTCTTTCCTTCTTTACTTTAATAGACACTCCCCTCTCACAAGTCTCTCTCCATTATCTCCTTAATCTCTCACACTAAGTCTCTTGATCAACTTGCTCATTTTGCCTTCTCTAGGCTCATAAAGTCCAATGACCTATATGTCTTCCTATACCTACTTAATCATAAAAGTATGTCTCATCCTCTTCAATCTCTAATAGTCTTCACTGATCTATACCTTATCTTTCAAAGGTTCTTACCTTCACTTGGATCCACATTTACACACCCTCATCTAAGTATTACAAGTCTAGAAATCACCGCATTTGATTTCACTATCTATAGAACAATCTTGATAATCACTATCTTGATTGGCTATTAGGTATGCCCTAGAACTTAAAATATCTCTCACATAAATACATAGGTCAATACAATATTCATATGTCATCCATAGCATTTATGGGTCACCCTTAAGTAGCTACACCTTTTAATAAGGCTCGTGTATCTCTTATAGGTCTCATGGAGACCTATTCACCCATTTAGCTCACCCTTGAGAAAAACAGGAACACAAGAGCATTTTCAAATACATGGGTCCACTCCTTATGTCCCCTTTGACATCCTCAAATGATAATAGTCAACATATCTCACCTCTGTGTATGATCAAATAACTCAAACATAAACCTTACACATAGAAACACCATTACCAAACAAATAGTCAACTTATTAAGCATTGTTCATACTTAAGATAGATTGATCACACCTCCAAAAACCATATAGATCATCCTCATAGAGTCTATAATACTCCCTAGTAGCCAATTCATCATGAGACATCAAAAAATCATCCAAATAAGCTTAAATATCCTTCTCATGTCACTTGTAGAATAAGCATGAATACACAATCAACTTCTAGGCTCAATATCTTTGATTGCACTCACCTGTAGATCATCAAATCTATATAGCCAAAATTATCTTGGAGTCCTCTACCATTTTTATTTCTAAAACATCAACAAATTAAAATTATATTAAAATATATGGACATAGAGCTCTAGTTTTTCCATGTGTTAACTTCAAATATTTGAATAGCAATGGTCACAGTTAACCTTCAAACACAATTCTTGAATCTTATGAACTCATAGCTTAGATTGAATGCACACCATCAATCTTATTTGATCTTTAATATATAGTTTTCCAATACTATACATTAAAGCTCTATCACTTTTATCTCATATTTTTTAATCTTAAAATGTTGACTCAACATGATCCATCAATATCTACAGATCAACTAGGTCTTTAATGATCAATGCTCACCATTCGATCAATCTATATGGATGCTCTCACTCTCTCCATTGGATTATTATCTTTTACATTTGATAATTATTTAAACATCATAAACCTATCCTCATTTTTTTACTTATTGAATCCTTATATTACTACATCCATTGATATTACTCAAGCTTTAACTCATTTAAAAATGACTATGGGAACCCTTTCAAAAACCCTGAGTAGCCATTTTTTATCTTTAATAACTTCTTTTGTGCTTTGACATAGGATATCAAATTTGGACTAGATGATATCCTCATATAGGATAATATAACCATGTGACATAATAATCCTAGAACCATCATGCATGTGAGATATAATTCCATAAAAGTGTCTTCTCAAAATCTTCTATCATAGAGCCACCCATGTCAAAACCTTCCTGAAAGGCCAACTTTGCTCCTATATAAATTTTTCCATGAAATTTATCTCAAATCATCTATGCTCAAAAATAAATAAAACCATATTATTAGTTTCTATTGACACCTTCACATGTGTAACATATAACACCATCAAAAAGATCACTTGGCTCTTTCTATCTTATTGCACATTTAGCTAAGTATGGAAAAACATAATCAAAATATCTGAGAGCCCAACTTTGCATATGCATATCTTTTGATGTGCTACATTGCATGATCTTAAAATTAGTGAAAATAAAATAGGAATAAAAAAATCCCATATGATAATTTTGTCTTAATACCTCCACATGTGTGAATGTTGACCTCATCAACATGCTTACTCAACTCTTTCTGGCTAATTGTAAATTTGGCTAAGTGTAAAAAAATAAAGAATTCTGACTGAGAATCCAATTTTACACCCTCATATATTTTATGACACTTCAACACATGACTTGATATATGGTGCATAAAAACTAGGGACTAATGTGATAATAACCATATAACCAACTCCCCTTGACTCAGTCACACATGGCAATGGTGATTTCATTAAAATACCTACTTAAATTTTCTACCACTAAACCCAAAGTATCTAGATGAAAAATATGATCAACCAAATGAATTTAAATTATGTAAACAATCTCTCAACACATTCTTCAATTTTTATAGGACCCTTTGTTCATGGTCAAACCACCATACTCATCCCTAATCCTCTCTATCCATGTCAATATTGGAGATCAACCAAGCCACCTTCAAGCATACAAGAACAAGAATCTTGCACACATTATCATTGTAACTTAAGCTATCAAAACACTTCATCCACTTACTAAAGAATCTTCATGACACCACCATGACATCATCATGATGACTCTCTAATAGTCTTGGACAAGTGTCCATAAATAAATGCATCATTCCCCTGAAGTTAGTAAAGAGATATTCATGGTCTTTCTTTGAAGCTACCTTTTTTGATGATGAGTCCAATTGAATATCAAAAAATTACCATATATGTGTGTGACAAATATAGCCTAACCTAAAAAGGTATAAACATGATTAGTGTAGATCACCATGCAATCTTCTAAATGATGACTCCCCTTGACATTTTTTGTTCACTATTTTTAATGACTTTTTACCCCTCTAGACCTCAATTCTCATATTTGTCACTTGGATAACCTATATATGTCCAAAAATTTTAGATTCAAAATTGTTAGACACATTTTTAGAATCTCTTTGCCTTCCATTCCATCAAGTAGACCTCAAATAAACCACAAACAACACTTCTCATCTTCTAACTAGGAAGTCACCCTCAGTCTCACTATCTTTTTTAGGACTTACTATAATGACCAATTGAGAAGAGGAGATTTCATGAATAACCAAGGTGATAATTGAGTTTTAGGAGTTAGAATAGGTCCCAAGTACACCTTTCATAATGTATTTCATTGACTTATTCTCTTTTTCACCTATAGAACAACTCAAAACCTATAAGAAACATTAAATTATATCTATCTATATAAGTGATGGAACATATCAATTAGATGTTTAGGAGTATGGGAGAGTGTCAAACATGTCCAAATTAGTTTCTAGGTTAATATACCCCTCCTGGATGCATTTACATTCATCCTTTTTCAATCAGGTTCTTAAGAGGGTTTTAGGAGGGTTTTAGATCATCTAGCTTCTTAGTAATGATTCATAAAATATAGGCATTTAAAATTCAAAAAAAATCCACTAATATCAAGATAAGGACACCCATGAACTATACTTATTTTATTTAGGCACCATACACACCATCTGTATAGATATGAGCAAATGAAATTGGCTCCTTGAGCTCTTACTCACATTTTAGATACTCTTGAGATAGATTTAGGTCAAAAAGACCAATCTTGTGTTGTCTTTTGCAAACCAATGGGTATTAAATACTCTCCACTTTTTCCTAAATTTTTTAAAATTATTGAGTACCATGTGGTCATGTGAATCAAATTAGGCACCTTGAGGGTTTAGGCCAAGTTCTAGACCTAATAGGCCTAGAATGTATCTTCTACATTTGTGACCAAATATAAGGTTTATAGTCATTGTAGGGTCTCTTAACACGTTTTTCATATTTAAATCAACCTTTCGCATCTTTCCATGGTGTCTTAATACTCTTCCTTGCATCCTTTTATTATTCATGTAGTTAATTTAACAATTTTTGGAAATATTGGTGTATTATTCCTAATTTAGTTAAAGGGTTTGAGTAGTAAAATTAATAGATAAATATGGAATAGTTAAGATATTTATTTTTATAATTTTAAATTTTCTAAAAATATTAATAAGGTTAAGAAAATAATACATAGCTAGAAACTGACTGATATGACTGAGATAGAGGCTAAAATTCATTGTGCAAGACTGAAACAATGTCACAAATCAGTATCTAGCCTTCATTTGGTGAAAGGATAAGAGTGCCAAAAATAGGACACCCTAGTGTCTAGTGATATATTCCACCTATACCATTGTTATACTAAAGATTTGAAATTTTTGGTTTTGTTCACCAGGTCTGTGTGACCCTACTTGTGAAGTTTTGATAGCTAGAAGTCTATAGAGCTCTTTATAGAGCTGATTTTATCTTAAAAAAACCCTAGAATTCATTATGTTTTTACCAACTTTGAGAAAGAGGGGAGGCTTAGTGTGTGTAAGATTTATTGAAGGTGCTTCCACACCACCTGTGTGGGCATGTTTCCTACATACCAATACTCTAAAGAGAGATTGAGCTATATGTAGTTCTCCCACTTAATGTGATTTGTGCAATAATGTGTATGAAGATACACAAATTTTGATTAGGTGTGATTGAGATGACTAAATACTGGTGTAAAGATTTTAATAAGCTAAAAATAGTATTGGATGGTTGTATGTAGAGAATAGGGAAATATCCTTGAGTAGTCTGTCTTGTATTCTTGCTTACTTTTTGATATTTTCCAAACCCTTCTAAATGAACTTTGAATGGGATCTTATAGGGATCTATTAGTCATGGTTGAATGTATTCATGTTAGACCAATAAGGAAGATAGGAATAGGAAGGAAATGACTATTTGTGCTCAAAATGTGATTGGATAAGAACACCAAAAATGGGACACGGTAGGGTCTGACACTATAGTTCAATTTGGGTGTTATAGTCCTAAGCTGAAGGGAACTAGGGGGATGGATCTGTCATGAAAAAAGGGGTATGGCTTAGCTGGGATTAGGTCTAGAAGGCTATGGATGTCTAGGAATTAGTGAAAATATGACTATGAGGGTCATGAAAGCAAGTAGGAGGGACCTATGGGATGGATGTCGCAAGTCACACTCAAGTTACTAATTTTTGCATTTGATACGACTACATTTTCCCTCCCCTTTATTCTAGTGATGCAATAAATAAAAATACTAGGATAAAGTAAAAATAGAAAGAATACCTAAATTTACCTATAAGGATGAAGCTCATGAAGATATTATGATTTTGGGTGTGCATAAAGAGATCATGCTATGAAGTGTGAATCTAAAAGATAAAAAATATTATATTAGCTCTTATTAGATAGGATATATCTAAAATAAGAATGTACAAATCTAGGTAAAAGAGAGAGGAAGAGAAAGGAATGAATACACCTCACCAAATATGTGAATTGATATAAAGCCTGTTGTGATGTTGAATGACATTGGATGATGCTAAGTAATGCTGGATGATGATGTACCAAGAGTAATATCACAAATAGATTTGAGTGCTCAATTCCTTGAGGGTGGCTCAAGAATGTAAAGGATGGTCCTTTGGATCCATCATTTCTCACCAAGTGAATCTATGTGATCATGCATATGTTAATCAATGTTTGGAATTTATGTCCAATCCCTTTGATTAGGTGGCTCAAGAATACAAAGGCTAGGTAGTCCTTTGGCTCCATCATTTCCTCATGAAGTGAAGATATAAACTAATATCGATATAAAATGTATGTTGTATGAGATGGCTCTTAAAGCCCATGAATAAACTATGATCTGATAATGTTGGTGTGGATAGATAAATGTATGCTAGAAACTAGGCCACTCCAAAAGATGGAGATTAGGCTTGTATGAAATCCACTCTAACCACTCTAAAACTAGTGCACTAGGCTTATATGAAAGCCATTCCAAAATGTGGAGGTTAACATTGTATGAAAGCCACTACAAAGCGATGTCAACCACCTACAAATGGAGTAAGGCAAACACTATTGAGAATACCTAGGTAATATGTTGAACTCAAAAAAAATGTGTTGCACACATTTCCCTCAATCATTGGTGTCTATAAAATGGATTCTAATCTAGAATTTATACCAACTACCATATCTAAAACTAGAAGTGAGAACCATCATGTTGCACATGATGCCCCCTATATCTAGACTATCTAAGTAAAAGTGTACTAAAAACTACTGATTCTAAACTAGTCTAAATGTGCAAAACTATAAGTGAGCCTAGTTTTCTTCTTGCTTCTAGAAAGTCTAGTTTTTTTTTGTTTAGACAGGAGCACCAAAAATAAGACACTCTAGTGTCTAGTGGTGTTGTTCATGTTTGACATTGTTGTCCTTTGTTGAAACTAAAAACTATTTTGGAATCATCACTATTTTGAGTGTTTTAAAACTAATTTTTTGACCAATAGGATCTCTAATATCTGTGACAAAAACCTTGTTTATTTCCTCCTCTTTTGAGGGTATGAATGAAGACCCAACAATGATTGCTCTCAAAAGAAAGAGGTCTATAAGTGTCTTATGATATGATATACATGATATAGAAATAATAATCAATAAGATATCTCAATATATATCATATTTTGTAAGTGAGATTATTATATCAATAGGGGTATGCCTGGATAGATATAACAATATATGTGCAATGTACTGATTTGAAACTAGAACTAGAAGTCTAGTTAATTATTAGTTATTAGTTTTTTAGGAGGGACGGAGCATGATTTCCATCATAACATCCAAGATAACAAGATAATGCATGATATGGATCATGGCATTGCAAACAATGAGAAGAAAAAAAGCAAATAAGGTAAGAAGAAAAAATCATACAAGAGTGGCCAAGGGGCCAAGCAAACAAGGGACATGGGCACATGTCACTCAAAATAGAAAACAATCATACAAGGCATGCTTAAATGCCACATAAGAATACATTTTAAAACAAGCAAGGTTGGTGTGAAATCCACAATCACATAGAAGATTATAGGCAAAGGACATTGGAAAATCTCCTAAGGCACACACATGAATAGAAGCAATGGACATTGGTAAATTTCTTAAGGCACATATAGGAGATAAAACTGGAACTAAGAAATACAAACAATATAGCTATGCAAAGCAAGAAAGGAAAGCATGTAATATACTAGAAATACAATCACATCTAACTAATCAAAGCAAGAAATGAAAGTATGCAAGACATGGAGTATAAGACTAGGTAGATGTTAATAAATACACAAGTGTTATATACTAGTGAGTGTTGATACAATAATATATGTAAGCTAGTAAGTAATGTACATCAACATGATAACTAGAGTGTGTGGTGTAGGAATGACATAACCTAGATGGTGTAGTCATGTAGAAGATGCCCCCAATGGGTGAATATATCGATGTATGTCTCAAATGTAGAAGTAAGATTCCCCTTCAATGGATAGAGTGAAGCAATAGAGGATATAGATGTCACTATACACACTCAAAAAATATCAAGAAGCATGGTAATGTAGATAAAGAAACAAACAACAACATAGAATAATAACATGTAAGTCTAGCATGGTAGTATAAATGTAAAGCATGGATGATGTATACAATAGAAATATTTTTATATTTTTAAATTATTTCAATGTTTTTGGTATTTTTGAGATTTGAGATATGTACAATCAATCATAGGAAGAATATGTACAGGAATTTGAAAGAAAAGCTATGTGAAATCAATCATAAGGAAATTATGTACAAGTAATACTGAGAAAGTATGTACTAGTACATGAAAACAAGCTATATACAATCAAGCATGAGGATGTTATGTACAAGTGTTTGAGAAAATAAATATGTACAAAATGACATAAAATACTAGGTTGGAGGGGGCAAAGGGTGTCAACTAGTCTCTTTGGTGATAGGTAGTGACTTGGGGAAGAGTAAAATGGATCACATAATATAACTCAACATGAGATAGAGGCTCCAAGGGAGATGAAGCAAGATCTATCTTAACATTTTTAACAATAAATCTCTTAATATCATTCCATATTATGAAAATAAATCATGAAATGCAAAGAATGAAGCTTTGTATTAACATATGGTAGACTTCATCATTCATGTACATTATAGGACCAAGTATGGTCTCTTTATTATTTGCTAAAAATGCAAGAAATATTTGAAAATAAGTGAGATCCATTTTTGAAATCTGAATTTAGGTATAAGGTGATACCTCAAGAAGAAATGGGACCTAGTATATGTAACTAGGGTTTGAACAATGATTAATTTGAAAATTACTATGAATTTTTTAATTTAAAGTGAATTTCTGAGTTAGGTATGTAAGTAAAAAATCAAAAATTTATTGGAAAATTTGTGATTTAAAGAGACCTAGTAGATGCAATTAGGGTTTTGGAAAATAATTATTTTTGAAAATTACTATTGAATTTTGAAATTTTAGGTCAATTTTTTATTTTAAGATGCTAGTAAAAAATCAAAATTTATTGGAAAATTAATGGGAAAATATCAGGACCTAGTAGGGGCAACTAGGGTTTTGAAAGAAATTTATTTTAAAATTACTACAAAATTCTAAAATTTAATGCTAATTTTTTATTTTATTATGGAGGTAAAAAATTATAAAAATATAGGAAAAATCTAGAAGGAAATTTACCCTAGGCTTTCTAGGGTTTTTATGGACAAATGAAGTCGATTTCACCAAATGATTTAACAATTTTTGGGGATATTGGTGTATTATTCCTAATTTAGTTAAAGCATCTGAGTAGTAAAATCAATAGATAAATATGAAATAATTAATATACTAATTTATATAATTTGAATTTTTTTGAAAATAGTAATAAGGGTAAGAAAACAAGAATTAGCTAGAAACTGATAGATACGATTAAGATAGAGGTTGGAATTCACTATGCAAGACTGAGACACTATCACAAATTAGGATCTAGCATTCATTTTGGTGAAAGGATAGTAGCACTAAAAATAGGATACCTTGGTGTCTAGTGTTATAGTCTACCTCTATTTCTATTTTCCTAAAGATATGATCTTTCTAGGTTTTGTTTGCTAGGTTTGTGTGTCCTTGCCTGTGATGTTTCAACAGTTGGAAGTCTATAGAGCTCTTGTAGATTTGATTTTATCTTAAAACCCTAGACTCCATTGTGCTTTTATGAAATTTTATAAATAGGGGAAGTTGTTAGTGTGTGTAATATTTATTGAACGTGTTTCCACACCCCTTGTGTGGGCATGTAACCTACATAACAATACTTCAAAGAGGGATCAATCCATATGTAGTTATCCCACTTAATGTGCTTTGTGAAATAGTGTGTATGAAAATGTAGAATGCTAAAGTGGGTGTGCTTTAGATGACTAGGGAATAGTGTAAGGATTTGAATAAGCTAGAAATAGTATTGGATGGTTTTATGAAGAGAATAGGGAAATATTAGTCTTGCTTGTATTCTTGCTTACTTTGTGATATTTTCCAACCCCTTCTAAATTAACTTTGAATGGGCTCTTATAGGGATCTATTAGTCATGGTTCATATGCATTAATGTTAGGTAGACAAGAAGAAGGATAAGAACCAGAAGGAAATGACAATTTGGGCTAGAAATGTGATTAAAAAGAAGCACTAAAAATGGTACACTCTAGGGTTTAGTGTTATAGTCCAAGTTGGGTGCTATAGTCTTGAGCTAATAGGTCTTGGGGGGATGGATCTATCATGAAAATAGGGGTCTATTTTAGTTAAGATCAGGTCTATAAGGCTATGGATGTTTAGAAATTAGTGAAAATATTCCTTTGAGGGTCATGAAATCAATAAGGAAGGACCTATGGGATGTATGTCAGAAGTCACACTCAAGTTACCAATTTGTGTGTTTTATATGACTAAAACACTATACATTTGTAGGTTACCTTGTTTGTGAAGTGCCCTTTATCTAAGACAAAAAGGGTACTTACCATATTCATTTGATTCAAATAATAAAATGAAGGGATTTGTTAGGTCTTTGTGACACTCTATGTTAAGTTTCAAAACTTGATCACCTCTTTAGATCTCTTAACATCAAATGTCTTCAAGATTATCTTCTAGGTTATGACTGCATACAAGATTTTTATGTAGAGTTGGGCCGGTTATATCTTCACCCGAGTTAGAGTGTTTGGTATAATAACTTGAAAATTTAACAACTCCCTTTAAATATTTAAGTTTATACATAGCCACCACTTTAATCATTGGGAAATTCTTAAGTCACTTGGGTAGACTGTATGCCTGTGACTGTGTAAGATTTGGGAAGGGCTTAAGAAACTTTAGCTATGATTATATTTGTTCATAGTTAGCTATAGGGATAACATGGAAATATGGTATCATCACTCTAAGAGTGAAATCTATGTGTTCATCCCATTATATACCTCTACATACAAAATAAAATAGTATCCTTCATGAATTTACACTAGTAGCAAAATGTGTATAGAATTTGGACTGACTGTAGGTTGAGGTTTTTGGAAACCTAGCTTATATCACTCATTACTCTAAATCCCTATCTCTCAAGACCTCATAAAATGTTATGTCATCACTATGGAAGTTATATATACATTATCATCCATCTTTCACCATTATCTACCAACCAAACCTACATTATCCATGGGCATGAGCTAATTTGTCTCCTCAATTAGACTGTAGGTGTTTATTTGGGTAGAAGTTGAAGGTTTACCATAGGTGATGATATAATTGAGCATTTTATTCACACCCTTGTCTATCTTCAAGTCACTTGATCCATCACACCTGAATGTATCAACCCTTGCATTAAAACCATGCTATCATCTCTCACTATTAGCACACTATAGGTCTACAAGTTGTGTTTCTATAGGTTAATTTGGCTTAAAAGGCACTATAGTTTACTAAATGTCTTTAGTATAGTTTTAACTGAGTTGATATCAAAATCAACCATTATATCTATTAATAAGCAACATCCTTTCATGTTTAAGTATGAGATCTAGTCTTAGGTTACAAAAATGGAGATATAGGTCTTATTCAAACCTTATCAAATTTTACCCACATATGACATTATGTAAGAGCAAAACCTATTTTAGAGAAGTTAGGGGGAAACTTCTCAATGAGAAACTTTCTTAACCCTGTGCCTATATACATTGCTTGAGGGGATCTTGACTACAATTTATGAACCATGAATTACTTGATAAGCTCATTCAATTCTTGAGATTGTTCACAACCTATCTCTTGGGTTTTGGATATCCCTATAATTATCTATGCATTCTAAAGTGTCCTATAGATGGCTGTCATATTAAAGTCTAACTATGTATGTGAGTTCCATCTTCAACTCCACCTCGTTTTAAATATTTGAGGTTTCTATTGGTATATTGAATTACCTATACCATCACCATATTCTTGGGGGTTGAAAACTAATGAATGACATTAACTTGGAACTACTCACATAATATCAAAACACTGTAACTATGAAAACACTATCTATAACCCTCAATAGTGCTCACTCCTAACACAAAGAGATTATCCTATTTAACCTCCATGATCACATATGAAAACTAGTTTGAAAACCACATGGAATGAAGTAACGTGTTTTAAAATACTAGACACATATTTGATTCACATAGATAAGTATAATAAGAAGAAGAAAATGAGATGTTAGGGTTATGTATGCAGTTTTGAGATGCTAAAAATATTATTGATTGTTCATGAAGAAAAAACCACCAATATAAAAACCATGAACATTTTATGTAAGGTAATAATTAGTAATAACACCCACCAAGTGTAATCAGTCCAATTCATCTCCTCCTGTTTATACTAACATAAAACTCCTGACCTCCCTTGACTAGCCCAAGAGAGCGATGAGAGAGAAGAACCAATTTTTGCTAGTTTTGGATCTATCAAATCTTTCCAAGCCTAAAATTTAACTATGATGATCTCAAGAGACATCATTTAAGTGGTTACATATGCCATGTGGGTTATATAATTTTGTACAATAACTAAAACTACCCTTTTTAGAATTATCTTCTTGTTTCTACATTGAGCTTATAACATTTTAGTTTGGTAATCTTTTTCTTACATTATCTAACATAACACACATTATCTTGAGCCTTGAAACATTTTTCCTTTAGTTTAAAACCATATAATTTATCTCAAATGGCCACAAGGTGGCCAAAAAGGGACATTAAGATAAATGACACATATGACCAAGGTAAAACATATTATGTGACCTTTAAAAAGTGACTAGACCTCTCTTGGGACCATGTTGACTATGTTCAAAGATTGAATACTTCATGAAAATTTGAATTGAAATGGGGGTTGACCAAATTTGACCTAGGGATAAAATTAGTCAATAGTTAGTACCTACAAATTGTTCATGAACCCTACCACAAGGGAGAAATCAAATCAAAAACATAAAATAGACTCCCAATAAATTTCATACAACATAGTAGCTTTTCTCATACCTTAGATCTATGTGTGATGGATTTATTTACTTTTACCCTTGTTTTGATACTTCTATAAAATACTTGGAGTAAATTGTAGGTTCCATAATGGTTTCTTGAAGTACACAAATAATTTTTTTAGAAAGCTTAGACATTGCTCTGCTACCAACTAGGAATTCATAGCCCTAATAGTGATACCCTTTAATTCCCCCTTTTATCCTTTCATAAACTTGCATGATTCATGATACATTAATCTTATTTCATTATTTGAGTCTTTGACCACCTTTATATTTTTTATTTCAAGCTTATTTGATCACTCTTTGGAATTCATTGGTCCTCTCTTTCTCCTTTTTTAGAATATGAATAGAAGAGAGGATTTATAATAATTACAAGTTGGTGTATGTAGAAAATAATTTTTTAATCTAAAATATTATCCCTATCAATATCATCTATGTAAATGGTTATTATCTAAAGCAAGTATTAGCATAGAAAGCGTGTTTTATCCAAATAATGAGAAAACTTTCTTAATTTGCATGAAGTATTAAGAGAAATTTTTACATACCTGATAAGAGTATTTAAATGTGATATAATAATGATACATTCTCATTTGAATACTTGAATATTAAAATATCAAACATAGGGATGTAAAAATTTTGTAAATAAACTCAGTTAGTGTACTCTATTTAGGTTCTTCCTACCCTAGTTATCTCTATCAGGCACATATTTATAGACCTTTGTATGTAACCTCAAGCATTCATGAGGATCATAGTGATTGGATATTATTTTGATCATTAAGATAAGATTTAATCAAGTTGTTCTGAAATAAAAGACACCTAAACCAAAAGACTTGGAAGTAATCTAAAGAAAGAAAATGCTGAAAGTTAGGAAGGTTAATCTAAAAAGCATGAAAACTAATCTAATGATAACCAAAGATAGAAAATAGGAAAAAAAACTATGAAATAAATAAAACCTAATATAAATTTACCTCTATTGTATTCCTTTATTATTCAAAAAAATCTCTAGTGGGAGAAACCTTGAAGTAATGCTTAAAAAATTATCCTTTAACCAAGAAGGTTAGATCATTGCCTTCAAGGTCCTTCAGGAAGAAAGTGTTATTTCCCAAGATTTCAAATAATTGATATGGTCCAATCCATAGGGGAGTCAACTTATCATGCTAGAATTTTTTCATATAGATTATCCCACAAGAGTAATAGGTATAATATCTAAAATTATTTTACCTTAGATATATTATTTAACCATATTTTAATTATATCTTGATGTTTGCTAAAGTTTTGCAATGCTTCAGTCCTTGCATCTTCAAGTTGGACTATATCTAATATTATAAATTGGACCCTTGGATATTCTTCCATATAATCTTGCATAAATTGATAGGTTATAAGCTTACAAGAAAATGGGTAAATAGGATACCATCCATATACCAATAGGAAAGCATATATATTTAGAGCCTATTTTTTTTGTGTTCTATTTGCCCATAATGCATAGTTTAACATGTGCCATTCTCTTATTTTATCTTGAGCTAAATTTTGATGGCACCCATCAAGTTTTTATTGGTATACTTAGTTACTCCATTCCATTTGGGATAATAATTTGAGTAAGAATCAATTGCAATATTATTAATGTAGTCCCATTTAGTGAATTTATCAAATTGAAAAGCTAGGCCATTATCATTGACTAGATAGATAGGAGTACCAAACCTGATCAATATATTCCTCTAAAATTTTAATAAAATCTTGAGCTATGGATTTATTGGTGGTAAAAAATTCTATCCACATAATTCACTAATTATTGGTTTTGAGGATGAACTTTTGTTCTACCAAAGAATTGGGATTGATCACTCTAATGAGGTTGAGACCCCATTGTGAAAATGAATGACCTTAAATGACTGGGTGCATTGAAATGGAAACATTAACCTCCCTCTCACCAAAGACTTGAAATTCATGGTATGTTCTAACATGTTTTTATGAATATTTAAAAGTAGTAGGCTAGGAATATCCCATTCTCAAGATCTTATGGGTGGTTGTAATCCTAGAAGAGGGTCCACTACCCAAATTCTAGTGTCAGTTATCCAATATATCCATAGCCTCTTCCCTTGAGACACATCTTAGGTAGATGAATTCATATCTTTTATGGTAAAGGAATCATCATTTTATTATGTAGTGGGTGCATTTGATCATTAGATCCTTCCTTTATTCTTTTTTTTAGTTTAGAGGGCATGTGCAAGTGAGTATATAGTGATAATCTAAACATACCACTCACCTATAGCTATTTGGACTTCATTAACTTTATTGAGATGAATGTGTGGGTATATCTCAGTAACTATATATATTAGTCCCTATCCTCTCACCATCTTTGTTGGTCTTATCTTCAGATCAAAATCTTATAACGTTTCCATGCACTTGCCCATTATTTTGCCTTGTTCATTTTGGTTGAGTGTGAGATGAAATGCTAGGTTTGAAACTATAGCATAACTTTTATTCCTCAGGATATAGTGTCTCAAATTTTTCATAACCTTAATCAACACATATATTTTTTTGTCTAACATTAAATATTTTAGTTCAGCATCATGTAGATTAGTACTCATAAAATTAATTGGGTATTAATTTTGATCTACCTTTTACGTTAGCATCTCAACAATGACACGCCCTGAAGTAAAGGACTATAGATAGAAATCCTTAGTGAAGTTGGGACAAATCAATATAGGATCTTGAGAAATGAACATCTTGATGTCTTAGAAGGAATTTTTAGACTCTCCTTTCCATTCTATCTTGGTGTCTTTTTTTAGCATGGCATTTATTGGTTTGATGATATTTTCAAACCTAGAAATGAATTTACACATGAAATTTATCTTTCCAAAGAAGGATTTCATATCTTTTTAGCTATTAGGATGCATTATGGATGGTTTAAATTCATTTAGGATCAATATAAATCCCATATTTGGCTATGATGTGGCCCAATAATTTGCCTTTTATTACCCTAAAGATGTTATTTTTAGGGTTGAGGGACACTTTATATCTCCTACACCTATCAAATACATTTTATAGATGATCTTCATGATCCTTTCTATTCTTAGAAAAAACAATGAGGTCATTTATATAAATTAATATGCACTTACTAATAATTTCTTAGAACTCATGGTACATGGCTTGTTGGAATGTTTCCCAATCATTGATGAGGCCAAAATGCATCATCTTATAAGCATATGTCCCCCATTTTATGGTGAAAGCTATTTTGATCTAGCCCTATGCTTCCACTAACACTTGGTTATATCCTAATAAAACATCCTTGAAGGACATCATTTTATACCCATTGAAATCTTGTATTACTTTTTCTAGGGAACGTAGAGGATAATTATCCTTCTCTAAACATTAGTTTAAATTTTTGAAGTTGACAAATACCCTTATTTCACCATTCTTATTCCTGATAGGTACCAAGTTTTCCACCTAGGTAAAATTTCTAATAGAAAATATGCTCTTAGAATCTAATAGGTTCCAAACATTAGTCTAAATGAGAGGTTCCATAGTGGGATTCATGGGATTTTGAGATTTTCTAAAGGGTTTTCTATTTTAACTTAATGGAATAATATGGATGATTACTCTAGGATAAAAAGTTATTTTGTCTTCATAGGTCTAAGCAATCATGTCCATGTACTCTATCAGTATATGCTTTAAATTTTTATTTTTAGTATAAGTGCAAGCTCAGCCAATGTTGACATATTGAGGGTACTCCTCAATTCCCAAATTTATTTGCCAAAATCATATTGATCTATCTTTATCTAATTTTAACTTTCATATTGTGGATCCAAGTCAAGGATCCTTTTTAAGTATACCATCCATATGGGGTTTCTATTATCCTTGAGTTGCATGATTCCATCATCCCTGAATTCTTTGGCCTTTAGATGTTCAAAGTCCTTTTCATCTATATTGGGTCTTCAAAATTATGAAAATTAATGATAAACTTGATAATCTATTGATCATCCTAAAATACCTAGAAGTTTCTTACATTATCAGGGGCTAAGGGACAAGACACTAGATTCACTGAAAATATTTACATATTAAACTCTTAGAGTGGTTCTAAGTTTGATACTAATGCTTCCAATGCATCTAATATCACTTTTTCTTCCCTCAGGATAGATCTAATGTTGAAAGCCTCAAAATATTCAATTAGGTCCTAAGATTTATGCTTGTATTTATTCAAATAAGATAGCTTGAATTGATACTTTCTTTTGATCTAGTTGGCCACTTGCTCAAAACAACCAAATATTTGTAGCTTCTTAATGCCATGATTTAAGGAGAATTGTAGACCTAGGAGTAGGGTCTCATACTTAGCCTAATTGATGGTATAAGGGAACTATAATCTATATGTAGAAAAATATTATTTCCTCAATCGATCAATTAGGGACACACCAACACTAGAACCTTGTTTAGATTGAGCTCCATCAAAATATAGAGTCCATATCTACAAATATCATTCAAATTCTTGGAATTGGGTCATATGTTTTGTAATGAAGGTATAAATACTAGTATATGAGGACACAAATTTGACCTTATAATTTTTTGTGTTTTACTTAGTGATCAAATACTTCATTTTATGTTCCTAGTAAATCCTGATTTGATTGGCCACACCTTTCCATGCTAGCCACATATGTGATAAATTAGTGTGTACATACCCATATAATGTTTTTGACCAATCCTAGCTAAGTAATAGACCATTAGTTTATGGGATGTTAACCAGTAGTATATCAATGTACTACTATATATTTGGCTCTAAGTATAACTATATATGTATGTTTAATAATTCCCCAACACAAGGTACTACAAATTTGTCTAAATATAAGACCATTATTTTTTATTTGTTTGTAGTCAGCCTTGATTTCTCACATACAACTATGGGAATCACATTGGATAATGGTCCTAAATCCATAAGACAATTATGAAAATTATTATCAAACATTTTGAATATCAATATGAAGGATGAGACCTTAGGTTTTTCTTTTTAAATTGTTACATTCACCTAGGTAGTCTTAGACTTGTTTGTAGAAGACCTTCCAGTCAAGGCTTTCATAAAAAAATTCCTCTGTTTGGTGATCTAAGCTAGCTCATGTAGGGTGATGTTATATTTTATCTTCTTCATATCCTTCATAATATTATACCCACCTCTACTCTATGAATTCATTGGTTTCAGTTGATTTTTCTTCATTGGGGGAGCTGGATTATTGCTACTTTTTGTATCTAGAAGAGTAGTGGCAATGTTGTTTAGAAGTGTAGAAGTAGTGAAAAGTTATTTTCTTCTTAGATTTTAATTAATTATTTATAATTGATAGAAGGAATGGAATTCATCTGTAATATCCTCTAGTTCATTATCATGTTCCACTAGAAATCAAAAATCATGTGTCAAAGACCATATCAATGCTAGAGTGGCTATAGGTATTGGAAGAAAAAGGCTCAAATTGACTCATTAAAACTTATTGTCTGTCCATTTAATTTTTTAAGATATTAAATGTTGTGAAAAAATCCATGCATTTCAACTCTTTGTGTTAAGTTGTGTTATGAAATCTATACTAGTTGGGTAGTGTTGCCTCTAGAATAGTTATCTCAGGCCCCTTGCTAGCTAGGTGTTCCATATTATTTATAGAATTATTGAATTGTATATTGTACCTTGGATATCTAAATTTTTTGGTTGGTATTCTAGTTATTAGAATTTCCCATCCTTTTATTCATGATTAATAACTCATTTCTAATTTATGTACCATCCTTTGAATGGTATCTAATTCAGCTTTATTAGAGTTATCAATAACACCTTTGATGGTGGAAGTGTTGAATGGGACTAAAGCTTGGACTCTATGTGGATTTTAAACTTAGATAGAGTTATTTAGTAAACTCAAATCATGGTTCGATGAAACATGAGATGAAAGCAACTATGTATAGGCTTACATTTGATTTTGGGCCATGTTGTTTTGTTTAGCATTTAGAATCAAATTTAACATGGGGTGGGTTTGATACATCCTTGGAGTCCCTATTTGAAAATATAAACTACATGTTGTAGTAAGTTATCAAACTAGCTTTCATAATTAGCTTACCTACCAAGTCTCTTACTTGAGACTATTTGAGCTCATCTAGTTTTTGTAAACCTATATTTCATGATCCATAAACTTGGTGATCAAGGCCTATGCTCTTGAAACCCAATTCTAGGGTCTCATGTTCTAACTAATAAAAAATTGAGAGAATTGATTGCTTTAATCATTAGGGGTAATTTAGATGTAAAATGGGCCTTGTAAGAAATCTTTAAAAAATATATTTTTTTATTCTAAAAATTATTTAAATGAAAAAAATCACTTAACTACATGGGTTAAGTAGGACCAAATATTTATATGATGACTCATGAAAATATTTCTTCACTATACTTTCTATATTTCTTAGATAGTCCTTGAGCTTTTTTTATTTCTCAAAAGTCAAACTCAATCTTAAGTTTATAAAAATTACACAATTTAATATCTTATGTGAAAAAATGAATATATATTTCCACATCACATTTTATTATAATAATTTGTATTTCTAAAGAAATTTAACATCAAGAGTTTTCCTTGTAAATAATATTTATTAAAATTGTCCATTTAAATAATATTTATATTTGATATCCACATAATAATATTTATATCTGTTATCCAAATAATAATATTTATCATCCTTGTAAATAATATTTATATCTGCTATACACAATAATTTTTATATCCATTATCCAAATAATAATATTTATTGTCTTTGTAAATAATATATATATCCACCTAATATGGTTATTCATCCACTCTTACTTGAGTCTTTTAAAACAATAATGAGATAGAACAAATGACTAGATCTACAACTCTAAAGTCTCTTATGGATCAATATTTCATGCAGAGGTTCACCAAGTGTTCAAAACCTCAAGGAAGTGATGGAGAGGCCTGATTCAAGGCACTAACCAGCCAATGTATCCACATGCTAGCTTCAATAAAATGACATTCAACAATAAAAATGACTTACATAACAAGATAAAATAGTAGACAGGTGAGATCAAAACTTGAAAAGGGAGAGATTTTTATGACATATGCAAATCAAACTAATATGAACACACTATATCAGAATAATGAAAACTAAAAATAGTCTTCTATTCATCTCAATAGGTTACAAAGCTCAATCTTAGTAGATTCTAGTCATGCCCAAGAGAGGTTTCCATTTTAAGTATTAGAAGCCTCTATATATATATATCAGAATGGGAATGAGAGAGATGGGGAAATGTGATGGATTAGCATTAATCTATGGATGCTAAGCTATGATCTTATTAAAAAGGAACCAACTTTTAAAATATCTATAAAATAATTCAATGCTCTATTTTCCTTATCTAACCACCATATTTCTTTGGTTTTATCCTTCACACCATCTCCATGATTTATTATGAGGACAAGGTCCTTATATCCTCAGGCTTGACAAAACCATCACCATGTCTACTTTTAATGGATGCAAGTACTTGTTTTTGAGGTTGTGATTATATTAGAAGATGATACACTCCTCTATTAATCACATATATACCCCATTCTAATATCTGAGTGTAAATTTATATTATATATTGAAAACTAGTCTCCTTTATTGGTTTTCATATAGCTATTATATCAATGCAGACTTATAGATCACATAGCTTCCTTTTTAATCTCTGCATTAGGTTTAAAATACACCTATCCTACCTATGGACCCTATGGAAACTGATAACTCATTATATTCATGAATATTTATTTAAAGATCAAATATTATAATTGTAAAACAATACTGCATCCTTTAAAAATGGGGTTGATAAGTTCTAAATCTTTGAATAGAGGTACTAAATTGTGCTTTAATGGTGATGGATATTTACTAACAATGGAGATTCACTATTAACAACCTTGATTGTTTAACTGTGTTCACTCAATGGTGTTCATCTAAGCTCTAATTTTGGTATATGCCCATTGAAACATTTCTCTTGGTTCAACCTTGGTCACATGTTTGACCTCAACTTGAAGTCCATGGCTTCAACTTTTAATTTTATCCATCAATCTTGATCCAGGCCCTCTCATACTATGCTAACTATCAGCTCTTTGTTTTTTCTACAAGATCTTGTTGACTCTTTAACCTCTCACACACCATTGATCTTGATCTATATGATTAAACATGATCCATTGATCTTCTATTAGTTTAACATGCTTGTGACACTTGGGAGCTTCTTATTTGGATTCAAGATCTATTGACTTGTTGACTCAATACTCACCATTAGATATTTGTATATGAATGAGTACACAATTTTGATCTTCCTAGACCCATAAACATCTATTATTTGATGTGTACCATTGGATATTTTTCAGGAGACCTGAGATCTTTCCATTTATTAGCTTCTTGTTTGTGCTGAGCTTTTGACTTGTTTCTCACCATTGATCTTGGTTGTATGATTGAACGCATGCTATTAGATATTAGGACCCACTAACATCTATTAGATGCCTAATCACCATTTTATCTTTGGTATGATTGAACACCAACCTTGATCATTCTCATTTGAAATCAAATGGCTATTTCATAGAGCTTAAACTTGATGTTTGTGTGAATGTATCATTCTAAAAGTTTATCTTTGAATCTTTATAACTTGAGATAGACAACTCATCAAGTTATGATATTTGTAGAGGATTATCTAGGTATGAAGAGCTTCATGTCCATGTAGTCTTTTGGACTTGAGTGGATATCTAAGTGAACTTATAAAATGCTCAAACAAGATGACCAATCCATTCCTACATGATGTTCTCATGATGGTCTATTTCTTTTAGACTTATGCAAGAAATTTCAAGGCTCAAAATGAGTTTCTAAGACTTATGAAACATACTTTATGTTGTAAAATTCTTGAAACACCATAAGAACTGGATGAATCATATTCCCTTGTAACTCTAGACCTATTATAATACTTGATTATGAAATATCAATAATTTGAAATTTAATCTTGATTAAAGTGTTTCAAAAGATTTGTAATTGACCTTTGATCTCATCCTAAATTAGGAACTCTACTCATCTATTCAATCCAGGAAAAAACTTGGTATGTGGGCCAAAATTGGCCAACATATTGGGTGACTCAACTAGGAAGCATGCATGTTATACTTGAGAACCTAGACCATTTGTCTTGACTAATCTATTGGGAATGGATTATCCTCTCTAGTTTAATAATTTGATTTTAATGTAAAATTTACTACCCCTTTAGATAACCTCTCTTAAACAAAAGGTACCAAAATGTAAAAAATAACACAAAGTGCCCAAGGTACTTATTAAAGGGAAACACAGAATAGAAGGGGAACAAATATAACAAATCAAAGATCACTAACCTAATGAAATAGGGAAAACAAAAAAAATGGAGGCAAACTAATACTTGTGCTAATAACTTATTGAAACAAAATAAACCTAGAATAACTAACCTAAAATAAGATGCTTCCCTCTAGGATCAAATGGAAAGCTATTTTGTGCACCTTGGAGCTTTGAAACATGCTTACTCTTTCTTGATAGTTCTACTCTATAGCCAAGATCAATTGGATTATAATGCATTTTATATGATGCAATTAGGATTCCAACCTCTATTATCATGTACATTTATTGAAGGTATGGATGTAAGACCCAATCATACTACTCCTAGATTTGTGTACCTAGCAAGAATATCTTTAATTTTTTCTCATTTATGAATTTTTGATCATGATCATGTAGACTATATTGATTTATTTACTTTATCATATCTTCAAGGCTAACTTATAAGTGAGATGGATCTGATCTTGTGACTTCTTGGGGCCACTTGAGCTCATTCTCAGCTTCCAAGAATAGAGATATGTTTGAAGTTGAAGTTAAAAGTTGATAACCATGTTTGAAAAGTTAAAACATGTCATCTCCTATGAGAATAAATGCCTATTTATTGATTATAACACTCTTCTTATCCTAAAATGGACCATATCCAAGTAAATAGTAACCTAAATGAAAGATATAGAACAAATCTAAATATTTGTTCTCATGAATCTATAGTTCAATTGGAGCCCTTTCAAACTGAATGTCAGAAGTAAGCATATCAATTTATTGAACACAATCATGAGGATTCACATCTTATTTTGATATCTTAGATTGGTCAATCAATAATTCTTCATCTTCAACATCAAGCTAATGACTAAGCTTGCCATCAATTTCAACTTGCTCTTCATCTTCTTTTGCTAATTGGCACTTGTTTTCTACTACTTCTAAAATATCTTGTCCTTCAAGATGAATGGAAGATTTTATATTATTAGATAACTCATGTAAAACATCATCAATTTGTCCATCTGGGACATCTTTCTCTTGAACATCAACAAACTCTTATTCATGTATTTTTTCTTGCACTTGCATCTCAGCCTCTACCTTAATCTTCTATTACACTTGTTCCATATGTGCACCATTATGGAAGACTAAAATATGTTTGTGCTTACCAAGAGGTGTCCTAATAATTATATTTTCCTCTTGGTCACTCAAGTCGCTTCCATATTCTATTTCCTTAGTTGTATCTTCTTGATTTACCTTAAAAATGAGATGATTTTTCTCAAATAGGGGCATAGTAGACCCTTTAAAATATTCAATAAGATGAGAAAAGGTACAAAGGAGATATCATAGATACTTTATTTTGCTCATGGATTTACTCCTATTGGATCACCTTTATCTCCTCTTTCTATTTCTTTGCTTCTTAAATGGCTTTCCATGAAGGAAAGGATCTGGGATTTTGAGGAGAAAGGAGTGGAGGCTAAATGGCCTCCTACTTGATCTTAACTTTAGCATCTTGTCTCATGCCTGATTATTTTTCCTTCTTTATTTATTGTTGAATATAATTCTAAGGCATAAACTTAGGTTTATAAACCTCTGCTTCTACACTCATTTTTGTTATGGGTGAGAAAGGAGTTTATTATTGTGTTGCCTTTATAGGTGCTATTGAATGCTAGAGATGTTGATTGGCAAGTTCAATTTTCTTGGCTAAATTAGCCTCAAAATCAGAGATTAAATCATTGTAAATCCCTTCATGAAAACTTGAATATATAGGCTCCTATATAGTATGGTGAGAAACATGGAGACTACTCTCCTCAAAGCATGCTTATCTATCCTTTTGAGGCCTTTCTTAGATAGACTTATATGTAGGAAAGTTAGGCAAGGCTTGAATAGACTCTTGAGAGATATGATAAACATTGGTTTTCTGATCATAAAGAGAAAAGGGGAGCTCTATGAGAACATAATGATACAAATGATGACCTTAGGGTTTCTTTAATGCTTACTATTAGACCATTAATGTCTAGAACATCAAAACTAAAATTTGAGTGACCTTGCCCTATAAAAGATGAACATACCTCTTTATCCTACTACAAATTATCTCTCATGATTTTAATTTCATGTTTATATATCTCCTATATATAGATATTCATAGTGTCTTTTCTTATCATCTCTTTCTCATAGCCAATCAGAGTTTTTTTAAAGCTAGAGATGGATTGATTTGGGACTTGATAGGTCTGATCAAGAAGACAACATTATTTATGAGGGATATTATAGGATTGGTATGGGTCACCAAACTATTGGAAAGGCTTTGCATATGGTCATAAATACTCATCATAAGGTTGGTAGGGATCATGATAGGGTTGATAGGGTCATGAGGAAGGTAAGAACCATGCCCTTGATAATAAGGATCATGAAAAACTTGATAAGGCTCATCATAGTTTTGATAGAATTATTGGTAAGGATGGTTAAGATCATATGGATTATGAGGTTCATATTGGAAATAATAATGAGGTGAATGATTGGGGTATTCACCATAGGTATTCATATTAACATCATATGTCAAATGAGATGTAAAGCTGATTAAAAATCTTCAATGAGACATGACTAGGTTGCTTACAAATAGAAGCTTTAATTTGAAGTTGCCATTGGTGCTAACCTACTAGCTTCCAAAAACTAATTAGAAGAAAGAAACACCAACAATATTTCCAGTCTTTTGGATCTTGGTCCCATCGGGTGTGCCAAAACTATTGTAGATCTAGATTAAACCCTAGTTGAGTAAAAAATTATTTAGGTTCCCTACCCAAATCTAGTCTAACATGGGAACAACCTTGGGTTATGGGTCACCTATAGTGGGGTTTAACCTATAGGATTTTTAATGAGGATATATCCTTTGAGGCATCATTGATCTCACTTATACTAAGACCTAATGATTCCTAGGAAAAAGGAAATAAAGATAATTGAAAGGGAAGTCTAAGTTAATGTTGGTGATGCACTTAAAATGATTGTTCATCCACTCTTACTTAAGACCTTTAAAACACTAATGAGATAGAACAAATGACTGGATAAACAACTCTAAAGTCTCTTATGCATCAATATTTCATGAAATGGTTCACCAAGTGATCAAAATATGAGGGAAGTAATGGAGAAGCATGATTCAAGGCACTAACCAGTCAATGTATCCACATGTTAGATTTAATAAAATGATACTAAAAATTAAATATGACATGCATAAAAATATAAATTAGTATCTAGGTGAGATCAAGACTTGATAAGAGAGAGATTTATACCACATATGCAAATCAAACTAACATGAACAGACTATACCAGAATGATGAAAACCAAAAATAGTCTTCTATTCATCTCAAGAGGTTACAAAGCTCAATCTTGGTAGAGTCTAGTCATGCCCAAGAGAGGTGTCCAATTTAAGGCTCAGAAGCCTCTCTATATATAATAATGGGAATGAGAGAGATGGGTAACTATGATGGAGTAGAATTAATCTATGAATGTTGGGTCATGATCTTACCAAGAAAGAAAGAAATTTTAAAAGCTCTATAAAAGAATTCAATGCTCCATTTTCTTTATCTAAAAACCATATTTCTTTGGTTTTATCCTCCATTCCATCTCCATGCTTCATTATTAGGGTAAGGTCCTTATATCTATGAGCTTGACAAAACCATCACCATGTCTACTTTTAGGAGATGTAAGTACCTTCTATCGATGGTATGACTATATTGTAAGTTGAGACACTCCTTTATTAATAATATTTCTACCTCATTCTAATATTTGAGTATAATTATATATTATATATTGAAACACAAACTCTTTTATTGGTTTTTATATAGCTATTAGTTTGATTTAGACCTATAGATCACATAGCTTCCTTCTTGATCTCTGGCATTAGGTCTAAAATACACCTATCCTACCTTTGGACCCTATGGAAGATAAGAAATCATTATATGCATGGATATTTCTTTAAAGAGTATAGATTATAGTTGTGAAACAATATTATAACCTTGAAAAATGAGGTTGACAAGTTCTAAATCTTTGACTTGAGGTCCTAAACTATGCTTTAATGGTAGTGGAACTTTATTAACAATGGAGATCCACTATTAATATCCCTAAATGTATAACCATGTTTGATCAATGGTGTTTATCTAAGATCCAATGGTGGTATATGCCCATTACAACATTTTTCTTGGTTTGACCTTGGTCACATGTTTGACCTCTACTAGAAGTCCCTAGCTTCAATTTTTAATTCTAGCCATCGATCTTGATCTAGGCCCTCTCATACTATGATAACTATTAGCTCTTTATTTATTCTAAAAAATCCTACTAACTCTTTAACCTCTTACACACTATTGATCCTGATCTATTTGATTAAACATGAGCCATTGATCTTATCATAGTTTAAGACACTTTTGATACTATGTAGCTTCTTATTTTCCTTCAAGATCCATTGACTTGTTGACTCAATGTTCACCATTAGATCTCTGTGCATGAATGAATACTCACCATTGATATACTTGGAACCACTAAAATATATCATTCAACATGTATTATTGGATCTTTGTTAGGACACATGAGATCTTACCACTTGATATCTTCTCCCTTACACTAACCTTTTGATTGGCTATTCACCATTGATCTCTATGGTATGATTTAATGCATGTTATTAGATCTTTAGGATGCACTGACATCTATCAGATTCCTACTCACTATTGGATCTTCAATAAAATTGAATTCCAACTATTGATATTTCTCATTTGAAATCAAATGGATATTTCAAATATCTTAAACTTGACGTCCACATGAATGTCTTTTACTTCAAGTCTATCTTTGAAGCTTTATAACTTCATATAGACAACTCATCAAGTTATTAAATTTGTAGAGGATGATATAGGTATGAAGAGATTCATGTCCATGTGGTATTTTGGCCTTGAGAGGCTTTCTAAGTGAACTTATAAAATTCTTGAACAAGTTGACCAATCTATTCCTGCATGACTTTCTCATGATGGTCTAGCTCTTTTGGACTTGTACAAGATATTTGAAGGCTTAAAATGAGATTTTGAGACTTATGAAACCTGATTTATGTCCATGAATGCTTGAAACACCATAATAACCCTTTTGAATCATCTTCCCTTGCAAATATAGACCTATTTCAAGACCTACTTATCAAAGATCAATATTTTGCACTTTAAGCTTGCTTAAAGTGTTTAAAAAGCTTTGTAAGTGACCTTTGATCTCCTATTAAATTAGTAACTCTACTCATATATTAAATACAAGAAAAATCTTGGTATGTGAGACAAAATTGGCCAATAATTACCCTAATATCTTCTACAATGTTATATAATCTAAGGACCATGATCTAAACATCCTCTACTCTTCTAGAGCATGCACAACTTTCCAATATTTTTTTATTTGTTCTAAATTCCCACTAAACCTCTTATTTAGCCCACTTATTTTATCTATGTAATTCATTATAGGGGGAATCCTCTAAATTCATATTTATTCTCTTGGATAAGGATAATACATAATATCTCTCCTCTAAGAGTATGCTTCTACCTAATTCATCATGAATCTTCCTCTTCCTTACTCTCTAAATATTCCTTATGGCTCGTTCAAAGATAGAGCTCATTGTAGGTAGCTCTGTGACCATCGTGTTTGGCCTATGTGTAGCTTGAGATTTAAGGTTTGTTTCCTATTGTAGAATCACCAATTATGAAGGGTCAATCTATGGGGTGTCCTTAGAATAAGTCAAGGTTAGGATTTCCTTGGAGTATTTAATTAATGCCTCCACATTGAGTGAGGCCTATAGGTAATGAACTATTATCTTTTCCCAACCCACATCCCTGATTTCTAGGAGAGGATGTACTATCAAAGTTGTCTTCTTACCATCCTTTTTAGATATCATTATTTTATTATCTAGAGTGGTAGAATAAGATAGTATGGGAAATCCCAATTGAACTATTTGGTTTTGTTTTTGGCTGGTAAGGGTTGCTCCAATGGTCTTAAAATTAACTATCTTAGGCTTAGGATTAGTAGGCTCACTAACAGTTGAAGATGTCAAATAAATTATAGGAATTGAGAAAGAAATGGGAAAATAATTAATAGTAGAATTAAGAGATACCATATAGGGGGTGTTTAAATAATAGGGGTATTAGAGATAATAGGAATTAAAGTAATATAAAAATAAATAAAAGTAGGGCCACATGATGAAGTGTATACATTATAATAATCAATGTATGCACCTTAAGTGCTATGTACAAGACCTCATTAATCAAGAGGACATATCCATTTAAAACCAAACATCCAAGGTGTCCAAAAATAAAAATTTGGGGATATACCAAGATACATTCCCCAACTATGAGCAAAGAAAAGGTATTAAAAAATAAGAACAATCTAAAGCTATTAATGTCATCCAATATAGTCATCCTTTTGACTCCATAATTAATAGAATTTATTTTATGCACCATCATGTTAATGTCATTAATTTTCAAACTCAAGAGTGTACCATTACTATAAATCATGTAAAACATACCATTTCTAGTGTATCACCATCTAATATTGAATGCAAATATAACATTATTGATCATTTTGATAAGACACCCATGAACATTTCCATATGATACCTTCTTAAAATGTCACCTATACATAAAGACATTTTTTACAAAGTCCTTCCAGAGTCTAGTTTCCATCAAGACATCAAATTCTCAAACTTTTAACTATTAGTAGATAATTTATCTAATACATTCTCATTCATTTGGGGAAACTTTTTCTTCTTAATCATCAGCATTCTACTTATTCTACTATTATTTGATATGGTATTTATTCATAACACCATTTCAAAGAGGGTAAAATGTAGACACCTAAATTACATTTAGTGTTGAAATGCACCTAAAACCTACTAATTCTTCTTCCTAAATTTTAATTATAATTCATGTCATTTACCTCCTTATTTAAATAATTGAATAAATCAAATTTAATCAATTGTAAATAATTTTAATCTAAATTTAATTATTAAATCCATATTTTACACCTCACCCAACATTATCCACCTTTATCTCCCACACACATTGACTCACCCAACTAATCCCACAACTTCCTCAACTACCATTGACTCATCACTTGACTTGTCAAATAGTTTTATGCATTATTGGTGATGTAGAAAACCATATCTCTATTTATATAAACCATTTCAAATAATCATAATCCTCATGGATGAGGTCTCATTATCCACTATTGATTATTTAGATAATTTTAAATATTCAAATAATCCTCCATCATTCGATCTTTCCTATAAAAATATTTAATTAGGCATGCAAGGCATCACTTTTTTTATACTGACTTGTGATAAAAAAAAGTGATATAAAATTCAAAATTGAATCCAAAGTGAATCAAAGCTATCAAATATCATTTTTAAATAAAACCTTTCTCATTATACCTTGTATTAGAAAAGTGATCAACCATAATTCAAAGATATCTAATCAAAGTCACATCACAATAGAAGAAGCTTTTTGTTACTATGGTATAAATTTGTGTTGTTTATTTTATTTGTAAATCTACTCTAGGTTGAGTTATTTTGGATTAATATTTCATAGCTTAATTTACATAAATATATTATTCAATAAAAAATCAAAGAGATACATGATTCATCATCACATGCTAGTCATATAGAGTGTATAAATTGAAAATAAAAACATGGAAGTTAAATCCACAACACATGAATGAAAATTCACTAAGATATTCCATAACGCACACACATCATAATAAATGTAGATTTTTTACCAAAATGGTGTCCAATAAAATCACCTCCATGGAGGGCCAATGTTCTTCAAGATATATAAAAAATAAAACACATACAATGGTATGAAAAATGCATCTAAAACAAAGATCAAAATCCTATTTTCATCTTATGATAAGGTCTTGATATAGAGGAATTTTAGGGGTTGTCACTTTGGTAGCATATCCTAATAGTGCCTACCTTAGAGTTTGCCTGACCCTTTATAATTTTAAGGCTAGTGTGATGTCCCTTACTATCACCTCCATCTGAAGTTATCCCCTTGTCTTATGACTAGAGCGTCTACATTATCCTCCACCCACCATTATGTATATGAGGGCCTATTCTCTTTTTGATTTGGCCAACAAGGTACTATTATCCATCCTTAATTTTGTCTCCATCATGGATGCATGGTACACTAGCAAAAAGATGTTTTTATTTTATGCAATCCCTATGGTAAGTCCAAAAACTATTAGAAGTTGATCTTTAATGAGGTTGGTGCTCAACTAGTAAATTTTATTTAGGATGTCCCTAATCATGCTCCTCCACCCACTCATATTATTTAAAATTACATAATGCAAAATCAATGTCAGATCTAGTCATTATAAAAATCTAAAAAGTATGTAACATTAGTTAAACAACTAAACTAAAAAATTAAGTGCAAACTATAAACATAAATATGTAAACCAAAATCTTACTTGGGTCCCCCTCAAGATAATTTGGGTTAGAATCATGATCTTTAGATTAATCTTGATCAATGTCCAAGTCCTTATCAAACTTGATCTACTCTATAATTATAACATATTCACCTCATGGATGTTGCTGCTATATAGGGTTTTCCTAAGTGAGGACCTATTATGGTGGTGATGGTGGACCCATTTTTTGATGCACCCTATTCTCCTACTCCCCTAATTATCTATGGGAGAGGTCTTTATTCCACTCCTAGATAAATTGGTTGGGTAATGGGCACCACTCTCACAATTAGTTTCCATACTAATCATCCTAATATAGTATCTCTCTCCTCCTATATGCCCCTATAGATGCCCCTAGGGATGAGAATGTTTCATGTATAGGGAATATCAAAATGATATGGTACCCTATATAGGGTGTAACACAATATATGAAATCCTACCTTAAAATTGAGTGGCCTTGATAATTATTGTAAGATAATCCCCCTCATCAACCCATTACTAAAACATGTCCTAGTAGGGTAGGGCAATTAGGTCAAACATTATCAAAGTCCCCACTACTCAATCAAAAGTACATAATGGAACAAAATCTATACTTATAGTGTCCCTAATGTCAATGTGCACTCCAATCAACACTCCCCTTTGATAAGGGATTATTCATTTATAAATCTATCCCATGACAATCATCAGGTGGCTAATCAAAAGGGAACCTAGATGATCCATGTGGTACATGTCCTTATAGGTTATATCTAATAGTTAATATCTATAAGAATAATGTGTTCCCCTCTCCTCAATATGTTTTAAAATCAGTGACCAACTAAATATTGTCCTATTGGTACCCTTGTATCCCACTATCTAAGAAGCAAAGATACCAATAATGGCCTTTTAAAGGTTGGGGATCATTGATTCCTCAACCTAATAAATCATCATGACACACTTTATACCTACATTAGGTTTATCAAAATATATGAAATTATCTTCCCAACTCTAAGTCTCACATCTACTATTGACATCTTGAATAGCTACTAATCGACCAATCATGGGAAGGGCAATGATCTAGTAAACATCAATGAGAATGATCATCCACTCTCATGGGGCCTGGGGGAGAAAAAAAATGTTTTGATCAGGGTCATAATAGGTCAAAATTTCATAAATTAACTAGTTAGAGGAGGAAATAATCCATGCCTACATAATTTGTAAAATCCTAGAATGTTCAAAGATGTCTAGCTCATTATCTATCAAAAGCACCAAGACTCAGGGGAGCCACTTCTACTCTCAAGCTATGATTAGACATATGTAAGGTCCCTAACATAAATAAAATACCCTAAGTCATCTCAAAGACCAAATCTATATGTAGTAACAAGAAAAATTACAAGTTGCAAAGTCTAGTTCTAGCAAGCAAACCCATCCATGTTTGTAAAAAATAGTTACCCAACCACCACGGGGGTATGTAACTACCTTAGGTGATTGGTTAATTAACTTATTTTGTGGTTACATAATATCCATATAAAAAATTTTGTTTATAAAAGTATCATGATATTTATGTAACCATTGGAATACAAAATATAGTGGTTCCATCCTCGAGTGATAGTTTTGTCCATTGGCTGCATACCGTCCAAAGTATAAAAATCTACCAAAAATATATTATGATTAGTAAAAAATATACCTATTCCTATTCTACCTTCCCCACAAACATTTTAAAACCATTTTTTTTAAAGTTCCTAGATTTATAGCAATATTTGATCAAATTTGAAAAAAGGGGCACAAAACATACATAATCCAACCTCGTAGCTCCTCTTATAAGTACATTTTCCATCCTACAATTTTAATATTATATTTGACTACTTTATCTCACAAAACAATCACAAGAAATTTATATCTCAATAAATCTTATAAGTGATTGCCATAAATGAATTAGTTTTTGATAATTTTTTGAATACATTGAGCCCCAAACTAACTGTTTTAGTTTAAAAACTTCCTAATTTTGTATTATTCTCACATTTTATTAATATTTTCATATCTAAAAATCATATTATTTATAAAATATATAACCAATTTTTTGAAATTTACATTCTAATGGATTTATATCTTTTGTAACGTGTTTATGGTTTTATAAGTTCTTAACTACTCAACACCAAACTTAGTTTCCCAAGATGATTCAGATAGTATAATCTTCCCTACATGTATGATACATATTATTGTTTATAATTTAATTACGTAGTTTTTTTCACTTTATCATCATATTTCTCTTGATTATCATATTTTGTTTGCAGGTTACATGGAATCTAAAGTAGCTTCTCTACACTACCAGAGTAAGTAATGTAAGTATTTCTAACTTCCTGTTTCCCTTCTACACACCACTTATATGGAAAACACCCTAATCAATTCATAAAAATTCATCCTCCCTATGGTGATATATGTATGAAAATAATTTTTTCACGGTAAGACATTATTGATATGGCATATCTAATGATGATGTAGTGACCTAATAATGCTCAAACAATAACTCTTTAATATTCTCTCCTTTTTTTCTTCCCCCTATCATAGGTCCCTCTAAACCCCCTTTTATCTTTATTAGATCCATTTTCAATATATTATCATTAGTCACAAATATGTCCAATTAGGTGATGAAATTATCCTATGAGGTTACAAAACTACTACATTGACGATGGGTTCATCATGGTGTTTTTTTAATCATAATGGTGGTTTTGTCCTAAGAGGGTGGTTTTATATTAAATTAAGGGTTTTTTTAATCTATGTTAGTGGATTTGTCCTCAAAATTGGTTGTTACATAACCACCCCTATAAATAGGGGTGATTTTGTCACTATTATTATACCTTCTAAATTTATATTTTTTAAATCATTCCTTGAGGCATTTTTCATTCTTGTTATTACATTTATTGATTTTTCCATCCCCAATTCTTCCTCCAATTAGGATCAAATCAATCCCTCTTCTATTTACAATAATTTTTAGTCCCTTATAAGTTCAACTCAATGAAGTTCCAATTCTCTTTTACAAGTAAACCAATTTTGCCTTGATTTTGGATCCAAAAATTTGCATTAGATCTTAAGAGTTTTGAATATTATACAACCATAACCTATTAAAATTGATTTTTATCTTTTATTTAGATCTTTAATTTGGAGTTTTACTTGTATTTATTTCATGTTTGACTACATAGTTACAGACATGGAGAGCCATTGTTATTGCAACCAAGTTTTTATAAATAGTGCATTCAGCTATCCAAAGTTAGTTATTCCTTATTTAGATATGTGTTTCATTCCTTATTATCCCATTTGTGGCAATAATTTATTCACTCTCATTTTTGTAAATTTATTAAAAAATTATTTTGAGTGAAAGGAGCCAACATACTAATGATCATAATGCAATAAATTTCTTTCCTTTAACTAGTCTACATCATGATTAGGTTGGGGGTTCTTAAATTATATTTATTTGTTATATTAAAATAGATTATATTATATTAGTATTCATATTTTTATTATCTTGAACATTTATTTTTGAAAAAACAATCTAATATGAAAAAGACTTCTCTCTCTCTCTCTCTCTCTCTCTCTCTCTCTCTCTCTCTCTCTCTCTCTCTCTCTCTCTCTCTCTCTCTCTCTCTCTCTCTCTCTCTCTCTCTCTCTCTCTCTCTCATCTTTGTATGCAAACATTAACTAGTTTTCTTGGTTTGCTCTATTTTACTCAAATTTTCTCCTCGTTTCTTAGTTTATAAAAGTAGAAGTAAAAATACAAGAAAGGGGTGTGTATGGGTACATGGTTGAAAGTGCATGCACATTGATATATAGATGAAGTGAGAGCTCCTATTTGGTTGGGGACGAAGATCTGTAGTAAGAAAACAATAAATGAAAATTGTTAGTTAGAAAATAATATGAGGGCATTACCTAGCATATGCTAGGTCTGAGAAAGCAACAACTTACTAGGATGGTTGTCAATCCCCTTTTTGATAAAAGGTTTGATACAAATAAAATAAATAAAACTTGCATATAATAACATAAAGGTAAATACTATTTCATACAAGAAAGTTAAAATGCTTATTTAAATAAAATAATTAATTGTAGCAAAAATTTAGTTAATGCTGATACTAAGGTAGTTGGGGGCAATCTGATTATATTTTTGGTCTATTAGGTGACATGGACATAGAAGATCAAATTTTGGTTGTGGTGTAATTGGTGGTTTGGTTACAGATAGGTAATTGAAGGTGGTTAAGGTAACCATTGGTGGTTAAGGCTAACCATCAGTGGTTGCCTATCAAATTTTGGGAATATAGAAAATAAGGGTTACAGGTTAGGTAAATGGTCAAATAAATGTTTACGTAAGGGTTTTAGGTTAGCAAAGGTTTGATATGGATCTAAGATAATAATAAAAGAATGAAAATAGAAGATTTTGATCAAGGTATTTAAACCTTAGAAAATAAATAAGGAAAACTAAAAACAAAGAGAAGGATACTTGTTATCATGAGCAATGGAGAAAGGGGGAGAGAAGACCTAGAGGAAATTTGATAGCATAACAATAATCTAGCTTTTGATAATGATTTAGGTAGTGTTTTGATAAGGGTGGATACATGCAAATACTTTTTAACATGTACTTATAGATTTTTAGATCTGTTATCCTTTCTACAGTTCTTTTATAGTAAGAAGTTGCCAATTATAAGTGGAAGACATTGCTAAATGTTCAAAAAAAAGTTACTAATTAGATAGGTGGATAAAGATGCTAATTTAGGCACCACAAATATAATTTGTATCACCAAATTAAAGGTTACTAAGTTGGGTGCAAAGTTGATTTCACAACTAATTGGAAATTGCTTTGATATAGGCTAGGGAACCTAACCATCAATAGTTAGACTTAACTATCGATGGTTAGACTAACCATTGATGGTTACCCTAATCATTGGAGGTTGAGGTTTGAGAGGAAAATGGGTGAAAAGTGGTTAAAAAGAATTGCATTAAAAAGTTTAAGTTAGGAAGCTAAAAAGTGGGCTAGGTTAAATAGGTAGTTAACTAGCTCCAATGTGGGGTAAGGGTTCAAGGATATTTCAACATAAAAAATAAGGTTATTTTTGAGTATCTACATTTTGCCCCTTTCTATTATGTGGCATTGGGTTGATAAGTTATAAAACAAAAATAGAAGCTAGGTAAGGTTAAAGGTGAAGGGTGATGGCTGAGATGACTCTAGATGCACTAGGAAAGAGGATACTACCTACATAGTTCCATGGATGTAATATCCAAAAAGAACTTTAGGCCAAATGTAGTTATTTAATGGTTCATGGGTGGGTTACAGAGAATAAGTTTGCTCTAAGGGTAAGGTAGTGATACTCAACTAGTTTCCCCCAAATTAAAGAATCACATGGTTCAATTTGGGCAAATATTTATGGATAAAGGTCATCTTTAAAAGGCCTAACTACCTCGAGTATGGGAGGAGGTATTCCCCATCAAACTAGGAAATAATGAGGAAAAGGTTGCATTAGGTTAGGGTTTGATAAATAGTAGATGATAAATCATGAGGTGGGTGACAAAAAGGTGAGGTTGGATATTTGAGATGTAAACATGTGCACAAAATGTAACTAAGTGTGATAGCCAAGTTCATACAAAGATGAAGATTACCATGTTGGTAAAAATAAGGTCAGGTGATAGGATAAATGATAAGGTAACCAGTCCCCAGTATTGGTCATAGCTGATCGGGTTAGTCTTGTCAAGTCTCCTAGATAGTGTCAATGTTTACTTCGGTATACAAGGTAGGAAGTGTTCCCAAGAAAAACACAAATAGTCTAGTTTTGCATAAGGTGGTGAAAATTCAAATATTTAACATAAAAAAATTGGTTTATATGGTCAAAAGGACTAAGGCAAGGTTACCACAAACTATGCAATAGGCTAGGTCAAAGGAGCCCAACATTGAGGTAGATGTACTCAAATGGCCAGGTGGTTTGGCTGACAAAGGTAATCTCCAAAATTTAGGGGAGAAGGTGACTCCCAAATAGTATTGTGGAGAAGGGTAAGCTCCAAAATTTGAGGGAGATGGTGACTCTCAAATAGGTTGGTGGATGTCCAAATGGGTTTCACCATTTGGGTGTACCACTTGGTTTAGTTTGGGTTAATAGTGTTGATAAAGTTGATAAGATAGGTAAAGTTAGATTTGATAGGTCAGGTTAAGTGGATAAAGTTTATTGATAGGTGGTTGGATAGATAGATGTTTAAATCATGGTATGTAAGGTTTAATAATTTTGATTGGTAGGTAAGGGTTTGATTTGGTAAGGTTGGTTTTATAGGTTAATTTGATAGGTTGGGTAAGGTAGGTAAATTTGGTCAGTTATTGTTGGTTGATAGGTATGATAGGTTGGATTTGGTAGATTGATAGGTTAGGGTAATGGTTATTGGTTTGATAAGGTAGATAATGTTAATAAAGTTAGTTGGGTTGATAGATTAAGTTAGTTGGGTAAAGTTGACAAGGTAGGTTAGGATGGTGGTTAGGGGTGGATAACCCAATGGTTGATGAAGTTGGATAGGTTGAAGTTGAGATTGGTAAAAATAATTGTTAAGTTATTGTTGGTGGGTTATTGGTTATGTAGGATGATGGTCAAATGGTTGACAAAGGTAAGAGAAGGGAAATATCCCAAAAGGGTGAGGTTGGTTTTGTCAAGTTAAATGTTTTTGGGGGAAGGTACTCTCCAATCATTTGATGGTTAGGGTAAGTGGGTGGTTTTAATGGCTCAAAAAGAGGAAGACATGTCTCCCTAGGTTAAGTCAATTGGGTAAGGGATGGATGAATATAGTTCTTTCAATCTAGTTTTTGATGGGTTTGATTGGAGAAAGATGAGGTGATCAGAGAAGAATAACCTCCAAAGGTTAGGTTTGGTTTGGTTTTGGTTGGCTAAGATTACAGAGAAAGGTAACCACCAAGGTTTAGAGAGAAGGTGACTCCCAAATTTAAAAGGTCAAGCTGCTTCATTGGTTGAATAGTTTGATATGTTAACTTGATTGGATGGATTGGGTGAATGTGATTGGTAGTTTTTAGTTTGGGTGGTAGTTATTGGTTTATTTGGATAAGGTAAATAGCATTAGTTTTATAGGTTTGATGGGTTGAATTTTCTTTGGGTTGTTTGGTTGATTAGGTGATGATTTAGTTTCAATGACTCCAAAGGGAGAAGACATGTCTTCTAAAGTGATCATGAAAGTATAAGGGGGAGTCTAAATGCTCTGACTGATAAAGACCATGATGACAAGATGGGTGGGTTTATTAACATAAAACCCTTGTCATGCTTTTTCTTTGTTTCTAGTTTCATGATTAAAAAAGGTAACTTGATCGCATGTTGTCAAGTATGATCCATATCCCTTGATTTATAAAGGACAAAACAAGAAATGGATGGTAAGTAGTGGGTGATAGGTAAACCTTCCTATGGGGAGGGCTTTCCTATTTTATAGGTGAACTAGGAACCATGATAGACAAGTCCATGTCATATGCTAGGTGTTGACTAATCAATGCAAGGAGTATACTGATGAAAATTGATTGTGGTTTTCTTGGGATAGCTTGTTTTTCTTTTTTTTTCTTGATATAGGGTCTTATATTTCTTATTTTGATATGTTGGTGGAGTTGATCAATACGAGAAGCTTCAAATGATTACTTTTTATAAATTTAATTTAGCCATCCTTTGAGGGAGTGGTCTAAGTTTGGGTTTGTTCATATTTGATATTTCTCCTTCAAGGGAGTAGTCTATTTTAGTTCAAAAATTTTTGATTGTTTTGAGTAACTATCCTTTAAGGGAGTAGTCTACATACTAAATATATTAACCCAAGTGATATTGTGGTATCCCAAAAATTTATATGCTTGCTTAGACATGGACCGTCTATATAAGCCTAAGGGTTTTCTTTATGGAGGAAAATCTATGGCACAAGAAGGATGATGATGGGTGGAAGAGGTGGTTTTAAGTGACAATGACCATGAGATTCCATCTGATTAGAGACAAAAAATATATATGAGGATCATGCCATGGGTAGAGTCATGGTATCTATGCTTAGGATTAGGTAAAGTTTGTGATGGATAATCACATGATCCTATTTTTAATCAATTATCCTTAAAGATAAGGAGATGAAGGTGATTGAAAATAAGGGATGAACTTAAGTTAGACCCAAAATGACAATGAACTTGGTTTAACCAAGGAATAGATGTGAATGTCAAGAATTTAAGAGGTTCAAATTTGATATGCCCCAAATCCATGCTTACATAGATGCGTAATATCAATCAAAAGAGTAGATGTCCCCTAGTTACTTTGTGACTCTTAGATAGATGGGGAAAAGGTATGGGTTGAAAAAAAGGTAAGGTTGGTTAGGTGACAGTTTAATGGAAGAAGATAGTTAAAAAAAATGTGTAAAAGGTAGTCAAGAATGGGTAAGGTTAAAGTTATTTGGTTGGTTGGTTGGTGGGTGGAGAAGGCTAATCTCCAATGGATAGGTTGGTGGAGAAGGGTAATCTCTAAATAGGTTTATTTGGGGGGAGAAGGTGATTCTCTAATAATTTTGGTTCGGTGAAGAAGAAAGGTAATCCCTAAGAGTTCAAGGTTGGTTGGTTGATAGGTTTATTTGGTTGGTTTGGGTTAAGTGGGTTTGATTGCTTGGGTAGAGTTGATAAGGTGGGTTGGGTTGATAAATGGTCAAATGATTATGGAGGGGAAGTTCCCCCAGTTTGCTTTTTCCATGGATGGTTGGAAGAGGGGAAACTTATCCTAAATTGAGGTGATGGTTAGTAATAAGGTTTTAGGAAGGGTGAAGAGGACTTCACCCACATCCCCTAAGTTTTTTAGCTGTTAGTCTTTAGTGGTTAGTAGGTCAAGTTTGTATGTGGTGGTTTTGGTGGGATTTTTTCTAGTGCACAAAGGCTAGGAAAAGGTAGTTGTGTTGGATTTAGGTAGGGTAGAGTAGGTTTGAAAGTTTTGATGGGTTGATTTTGGGTTGGGTGCTTAGGTAGGTTGGTTATGGTTGAGCAAAAACCTATTTTAATTATAGTTGATTGAGTTGGGGTAGAGATTGGTCTGACTAGTTGAGAGCAGTAACATAAATGGTTGAGTTGGTTTCATTGGTTTGATTGTTTAGTTTGGTTAGTGAGGCAAGGATGGGTGGATGATTATAGGTAAATTTAGGTCAATGGTAAGTTTGGTTAGGTGAATGGTTGATTTGGTTTTGTTGATAATCATTAAGGTTGGATTTATAGGCTCTATAGAAGTGGTAAGTGAAAAAGGTAGGTTGGTTGGTTCCATATGGTTGAGTGAAAAAAGGTGGTTGGTTGATTCCACATGGGTGAGTGAAAAAGTTTGTTTGGTTGGTTCCACAAAGGTAAGTGGAATAGTTTGGCTGGTTGGTTCCATAAAGGTGAGTGGAATAGGTTGATAAGTTGACTCCACAAAGGTGAATGAAATAGGTTGGTTGGTTGGTCGGTTATTTGAATGTGTTTTCAAAGGAAAGTTGAAAAGAGCCCACTTGGTTGATAAGTGGTTTGGTTGAGTGTTAGATCATGGTTTTGTTAACAAAGAGTGAAGGAAGAGGTTTAATGATTGATTGTTTTATGATATATAAGGCTAGGTTGGAAGGAACATAAAGAATTTCCTTTCAAACCTCTTTATGATTGATAAGGTTTTGGATGAGTATCTTAAAAGAGCCACATCTATCTATCCCATGTCCATGTGTGTGATGATACACATAAAATACATTGTTTAAAAACCAAATTGGCTTTAAAAGAGATTTATTGATAGATTTTATTGGAAGGAGATCAACTATGGTAGCCTCTAATAAATTTTTAAGGATGGATGTGTATGATTCCCCCAGTGGGGTATAGTACCTAGGAAGAGGATGCACTAATTGTTCTTGAGTTGGTGAGCTAGTTGGTTGGTTTGATGAGGTTTTTTGATTTAATAGGTTTGATGAGATGGGTTGGTTTGGTGGGTTTGATAGGTTTGATAAGTTAGGTAGGTTTTATAAGTAGTCATTGGTTGGAATTTATAAGTTTTATAAGTTGGGCAAGGTTGGCAAGGTTGATAAGGTGGGCTGGTTTGATTGGTCTGGTTGGATTGAATGATTGATAGGTTGGTTAGGCTAATACATTAATGAATATATGGGTTGATGGTTTTGTTTATGGGTTGGTTGATAAGTTTGGGTTGATAAGTTTGGTTGAGGTAATTGATATGATGGTTGGGCTGAAAATATGGGTTGGTTTGATAAGTTGGATAAGGTTGATGAGGTGGGTTGGATTGATTAGTTTGGTTGGATCAATATGTTGGTGTGTTGGTTGTTTGTTAGATTATTAGGTTGATAGGTTTATAAGTTGGTGGGTTTGTTAATAAGGTAGGTTGAGGCAATTGATATGAGGGTTGAGGTAGATGGCCTATGTTTTGAAATGGTTAGGGTGATTGATATAATAGATGTTGATAGGCTATTGGTTGGGTATGATGATGATCAAATGGTTGTTGATAAGTGATTGATTGGTTGTAGGTGAGTTTTGGTTGATTATATATGTGGTTTGATTGATCATAGATATTAGAAATAGATGAATCTAACTTGATCATCTGGTCCATTAACATTGTAACCAATTTAGGTGGTAGTTGATAGTTTGGTGGTTGATTATGGTTGAAATTTGATGGATGATGGGTAGAGCTGGGTTGATGGTAGGTAAGGTAAGGAGCATAGCTAGCTCAAGATGCTAGGAAATGCTTCGATGTAAGAGGGTTATGGTCTAAGATTCTAGCAAAGATAGGATTTGTAGAAAAGTTTATAGAAGGGCTTTCCATTTGAATAAGGTAATGGAGATGAGGGTAAATGAGGTCAAAATTATGGAAGATTGATGGTATAAGGTTGATTCCTCATAACTCAAAAAAAGAGAAAACAATAAAAAAGTCCATAAAGTAATGCATACACTAAGTGCATTATCTCCTAGGATAATTTTTATCTCGTGTTGGCTTATGCCTTGGTTAAAAATGTGTGAGGGTAGTTTGTCTTAAAAATTGGGTACTAGCTAGGAAGCTAAGGATGGTTTTGGGTAATGTTTAGGTACTCAGGAGAATATTTACTGAACTAGTATGTGGACTAGAACTAGGGGCTTGTTCCCTAAACTTCACTATCCTAAAGCTGGGTCAATTCACTTATCCAACATATAATGTCTATCTAGGGCTTATACTCCACCAGAGAATAGAGAAGGTTTTTCCCTTGGTGATGAAATCCAGGTAGGATTACTAGGTAGGGTAAGTTTATCCACTAGGTGGTGAAATCCTAGTCTGGCCTTATCTCAAGTATGTTATGGTGTGTTGATTGATTATGTGGTTTAGGTTTTGTGCGTGATATATAAGTGAAGCTATGATTGATTACTTGCCTTTTTAAGTTACTAGGTGAACCAAAGTAGCAAGAAATAATGGATGCAAGGCTTGTTTTAAACTCAAATGAAATTTTTTAGATTTATTTGGATGAGGAAACAATAGAGAGAGAGAAAGCATACAATGCTAACCAATAAAATAAATGTGGTGGGTCCCACTAGGCATGCCCCAATGCTTTACTCAATTTTTCTCCTCATTTTTTTGTTTATGGAAGTAGAAGTAAATCTACAAGAAAGGGGTATATATGGGTACCTTGTTGAAAGTGTGCACATGTTGATAACTAGATGAAGTGAGAGATCCTCTTTAGCTGGGAGGAAGAACTGCAATAAGAAAGCACTAAATGAAAATTATTGGTAGACAATAAGATGGGGGGATTGCCTAACATATGCTAGATCTGAGAAAGCAACAACTTGCTAGGATGGCTATCAATCCCATTTCTAATAAAACATTTGATACAAATAAAAGAAATGAAACTTGCATATAATAACATAAACATAAATTGTATTTCATACAATAAAGGTAAAATGCTTGTTTAAAGAAAAAAACTAATTGTAAAAAAATGTTGGTTAATGCTTATGCTAAGGTAGTTGGGGGGTCTAATTATGTTTTTGGTCTATCAGGTGATAGGGACACATAAGACAAAAAAAATTTTGTGGTTTGGTTGGTGGTTTGGTTATAGATAGGTAACTAGTAGTGGTTAAAGTAATCATTGACGGTTAAGGTAACGATGAATGATTGCTTATCAAATTCTAGGAATGTAAAAAAATAAGGGCTATAGGTTAGGTAAATAGTTAGATAAATTTTTGGGTAAGTGTTTTAGGTCAGTAGAGGTTTGATATGGATCTAAGATAATAAGAATATAATACAAATAGAAGATTTTTCTCAAGGTATTTAAACCTTAGAAAATAAATAAGGAAAATTGAAAACAAAGAGAAGAATACCTATTATCAAATCAATGGAGAAAGGGGGAGAGAAAATTTGGAGGAAATTCATTAGAATAACAATAATCTAGCATTTGAGAATGATTTAGGCACTATTTTGATAATGGTTTTTACCTATAAAGACTTTGGTATCATTTACTTACAAATTTTTGGATCCATTCTCCTTCTTTTAGCTCTCCTTTTATAGGAAGAAGTTGCCAATTATAGGTGGAAAAAGTTTCTAAATTTTTAAGAGGAAGTTGCTAATTTGATATGTGGATAAAGATGTTTATTTAGGCACCATAAATATTATTTGTATCACCAAATGAAAATTTTCTATGTTGGCTACAAATATAATTTTGTACCTAGCTATAAATTGTTTTGATACAGGCTGGGGAACCTAACTGTTGATGGTTAGGCTTAACTGTCGATGGTTAGACTAACCATAGATGGTTACCATAACTATTGGTGATTGAGGTCTAAGAGGAAAATGGTTGAAAAGTGATTAAAATTAAGTGGGTTAAAAATTATAAGTTATCAAGCTAAAAAGAGGGTTGGGTTAACTAGGTGGTTAACTAGCTCCAATGTGGGGTAAGGGTTCAAGGGTGTTTTGACATAAAAAATAGGGTAGTTTTTAAGTGTCTACATTCTCATAATCATTTTAGTAGATTAATTTAAAATTGAATATTTAATTTAAACATTAGGTGAATGTTATAAAGTATACCATACATTTATAGGTATTAAAATAACTAGTTTTTATTTTTAGAACAAGTTGTTCTATTTTCAAAACAAACAACTAGTGATTAGCAAAAACCCTAGATAAACCTAGGTGAATAAGAAGTGCCATTGTGATTTTGATTTTCATTTATTTTATTAATTTAGAATTCTATTTTAATTAATTTTAATAATTTTTTTTTGAATTTAGATCATTCTTTCCCATTTCAAATACATTGTTCATAACTAGCATTCAACACCTAGAAAGCTTAAGACTTGTTCTTGCATGTTTGGGTAAGAGAAAACTCTAGGAACCTCATAGTATTTATTATATATATCTCATATATTTTATTAAATAATTTTAATGTTAGATAACATGTTTTTCATAGTATATACAGTCACATATCAATCAAAAAGTATAAAAACAACTTCATATAGCTTACATCTAGAAAAGTTAAAAATCATCATTTTCTTATATAGAATAGATATCTCTCTCTCTCTCTCTCTCTCTCTCTCTCTCTCTCTCTCTCTCTCTCTCTCTCTCTCTCACACACACACACACACACACACACACACACACACACACACACACACACACACACACACACACTTTGTATGCATTAAAAGTCATTTTTTTAAAAAAAGTGTTTATTCATTTAATTTTAGTTTGCTCATTTCCCTCTAATTTCAATTATTTCATTTCAGAAAGTAGTAAGAATCCATTCACAAAACAAAACAAGAAAATTAATTAAAAAACATTGCCAAAAGACTTGTTCAACTGTACAAGCTAGACAAAAACTCTGATTCTAACAACACATAAAGTCATTACAAAATGTATATAGGTAATATTATACTCTTATGCATATCCTAATCTATTTTGGATGACACTACATGAAACACATAGTCTTGTTAGATGTCTTTTTCCTAGGGTTAGAGCACCTAATCCCACTTTTGACATAGAATCTAATATTAATATTGAGTTTATGAGAGATGTTTTCCATTCCAACCAAATACCTCACCTCATTGTTGAATCTCTCAATGCCCTAGAAAAACAAGAGTGAATTCTAAATCCACCAATCATTTTCTTCCCTCATAATAGAGGTCATAATTACAATGTTATACAAGCCTAGTTCCTTATTCTCACCAAATTCTTATCCCTAGGTATATCCTTGTCTTATATCATTCACATAAATGGATGGAATTGATTGGGCATAGCCAAGTCGATAGAGTAGATATCATATTATGAGTTATTAAGTGTAATCTCCTTCATTTACCCATTCCTACCATCAACAAGAGACCAAATTTAAATATATAGTTTGGAAAGTAGTGGTTGGAAGATATGAAATTAATTATCAATAAAATAAATATGTACCTTCTCTACTATTTTGAAAACAATTAAGTTTGTATTACACATGATGGATTTCATGGTAAATCAATAATGATGATTTCTAATAATAAATAATCAAATAACATTAAAACATTAGGAATAAATAAAAATAAAAAGTTTTGGAAAGTAAAGGACACACATTATGATGCCTTATTCCATAAGTTAGAAGGTTTGAAAATCTAATCATTTTTCAAAATCTAAAAAAAATAACTATTCAATAGACAAACATTCAAATAATTTTAAAATACAAAAAAATATCCAACATTCCCATGTTTACTAGATCCTTGGCATATAATTTATTTTCTTTATGTTATTATATATCATATCATTTAATCTATATGCACATATATGTTTCACACATATTTCAGTGTGTTACATGCATACCATTACCACATGAGATATGGGCATACATATGTTGCATGTCTCCTCTACCCAATTCATATAGTACATTGGGGGATTCTAATTCATTGATCATGATTGATACATGTTACATAATATTTATGATCACTTTTACATTATCATGTTTGAGATTATCTACTAATGCTTAAACATGTCTTTATCCACACTCATATCTTTCATAGTGTACTTTATATTCTATGTTACATGTCATTGTTTACTAACACATATATGCAAGGACTAACTTCATATGATTATGTTGCTTCCGTATAGTTTATTTATTCACATTGTCACTTCCTTGAGTGTATTTATTTCTCACTATTATATTTCTTTAGGAAAATTTGAATGTGTTCCTTTCATATTATCCCCTATGCCATTATACATTGTTAAGACATTTTAATATGGAATTCTATGTTGATTGGACATTCAAATATTTTATTGCCTTCAAATTGTGTGGAATTTAAACATGACCCATATATGAGGTCTCCTTCGACCAATATTTTGTATTAAATTGAGTATTATTGTGTATGTACTTGATTATTTGTTGATATTATACAATTACTCTCTAGACATTACCATGATACATATCATTCATCTTAGGGATTGATGTGATCACACACTACAAGCTTCATTGATATATCTATTTATAAATCTTACTCCTATATGTTACATGATTTGTATATAGATTATATAGTTACCTTATATTTTTTAGGTAAGTTACTTAACAAATTATATTTACATTAACTCCAAATGGGGGGAATATTAGTGGGGTCATACAATAAAGGTATGACATCCACATTTACACAATTTCATATTTTAGTGGGGGCATGCCTTAAAGACATTGCCTCGAGTGTTACTTAGTTTGTAGTATCTCTATATTTTAGTGGGGGAATGTCACAAAGGCAAGACCTCTAAATTTGGATAATATCCATTATAGTTACATGATTCAAATATGTGCTTGGATCATAATCCTATACATTCCATTGATTTTTCAACGAAAACATTTATTTTCAGATTTGTGACACATATACCTAAATTTGAGATGCATTAGAGGTTTATATTACATGTTATTACACCAAAACTTGAAATTTTTTCCAATTACATTTCCATATTACTATCACCAAGAAAGACTGATTACATCAAGAAGCATTGTTATCAAACCCTTTCTATATAAAACCATTAGTTTTATATATAGGTTGAATTTATTAAATAATTTAACTTCACCAAATTTATAATTTAGGTTGATTAAATCATCCAACATCACTAGCTTTATCTAATGAGTTGATTAAATCACTCACCTTCACCAAATTATGTATATTCACATTTGAGTTATGTGATTGAGATCCTATGATCTCAATGGTTGTGTCATAACTCATCCTTATATTCAATTACTCTAGTTATTTTAAATCATTTCAATTATGTAAAATTTTAGATTATAAGCATTGATTTATAATATGTAACATGTTTTTGGTTATAGGTCATACACCATCAAAACACTCAAAGTTGGCTCAGGGAAAGGCAAAGTGTGTTTTACACACCCAGGTGCTCATTCTTATCCTTTATCCTAGTAATTTTCATACTTATGCATTAATAGATTAGAGGGTGATGTAGAGTGAAAATATAGATACTAAAATTGAATATTTATAGCATCTCAATCTTGTAAATTTGATAAAATACCATTTAGGGATCTATATTTTTAAACCTTCCCGCTACTAAAATACTCACATCCACAATTTCATCATGCCTAAATCATTATCTTATAGTATAAACCATATCATTCTTATTAATTACATGTACACTATATAAGCTCAAAACTTGATACATATCCTTCACTATTAGTTATAGATCCATACATATTTTCAATAATTTGAGGATTGTATTAGAATCCTAATTCTATATACTTATACCTATGTACAACTTATATTTTCATGAACACTTTAAATCTAGCTAAGTATCATCTATTCTTGGAATTATAATCAATATAATTTCTTTCAAATTTGGTACTTTGTATGTTTATCACATCTCAATGTTTTAGTTCATAATATTCATTTATCTGAGTTTATAATTAATTAGTATGCTATAGATTAAACTATCACCCTTGTTTATAATCTATTATATCTTTTAACCCTATCCCCACATGTATAAATGTAGGATTAATCATTTTCTTAACCTAATTCTACTCAACATAATTTTTTTGCTAACACATATTTGTATGGACTAGTATGAAATGTTTATGTTTGTTTTTCTATAGATCATTTACTCACATTATCACTTCCTTAAGTGCATTTATTTCTTGTTATTATGTTTTTTGTGTCACATTTGAATATTTTATTTTCCTATTGGCACATATGTCATTGTTTTTTGGTTAGAAATTTGAATATGTCCTTATATGTTGATTGGACTTTTAAATTTATCATTGCCTTTCATTTTTTAGGAATTTGAACATGCCACTTGTATCAAGTTTCCTTCAACCATTAATTTGAATTTCATTGAGTGTTATTGTGTGTGTGACTGATTTTTTTTATATTGTATTGTTACTCTCTAATCATTGCCATGATACATGTCATGCATCTCAGGGCTTGAAGCGATCACACACTTGAGATTTATTGATATATATACAAAGACATGTTACTCCTATATGCTACATGATTCATACACAGATTATATGGTTATTAAATGATTTTTAGGTAAGGTACTTGTGATATTCTAGTTTCATAACCTCAAAATGGGGGAATATTAATGGGGGCATGTCATAAAGGCATAACCTCCACATTTACATACTTTACATATTTTACTGGGGGCATATCATAAGGAAATGAACTCCACACTCACTTATTTCATAGTACATTCATATTTTAGTGGGGGCATGCCATAAATCCATCACCTCCATAATCACATAATATTTAGTATAGTTACATGATTCAAATATACACTTGGGTTAAAATCATATAAATTGTACCAATTTTTCATAGATTTGAAATAAAGTTTTTTAGATTTATGACACATATATGTAATTTTGAGACACACTATAGGAACATATTCCATGCTAGTACCCTAATAATTAAAAATTTTACTAATCTAATTTCTAGATTACTATCACCTAGAAGCACCATTTTACACCAAGAAATAACATTTTACACTAAAAAGTACTATTATTGAGACTTTTATATCTATAATAGTTGGTTCTATTTATAGATTGAATTGATTAAATAATTCAATCTTTCTAGATTTATATGTTGGGTTAATTAAATTAGCCAACCTAGACATATTTATAGGATAAGTTGATTAAATCATTCATCCTCACTAGATTATGTATATTCACACTTGAGTTGTGCATTTTAGATTTAGTGATCTCAATATCCATGGCACAACTCATCCTTATGCTATATTGGGGTAATAATACCTTGCCATATCCCTCTTAAAATATCCAATGTTCAGTTTTGAACCTCTTTTAGCTCCAATACTTCATAAGGAAGTATATTTGTCAAGCATAATATAAAATGGGAAACATGGTTACATCGATCCACATATGTACTCCTTCCTTTTTCTATTTATTTTAAATCATTTAAATTATTTAAAGTTTCATATTATATGCACTAATTTATGTTGTAACATGTTCTTGGTTATAATTCATACACTAACAAAATAGTCAGAGTGGGTTGAAGTAAGGGCAAGGTGCATTGAATAATCAAGGTGTGCATTTATTTCCTTTAAACCTATTAAATTCATCCTTATGCATTACTATGAGAAAGGAGGTGAAATTTATATAATAAAACTAAATATTTATAACATCTTAGTATTTTACATTTAAAAAATACCAATTAGGCCTCCATCCTTTAGTTTTAGAACCTCCCACTACTGAAAGGATTGCAATCACCATCTCATTGTGCCTAAGTGATTATCTTATAGTATAGCCCATATCATTATAATGAACCATATACACTATACAAAGATCAAAACTTGATGTGTATCTTTCACTATTAGTTATAGATCCATACATGTTTTTTAGCCTTTTGGACATTGTCATTCATAGAGGGACACTAACATTAATGCTAGTGTCTAAATTGTTATCTAGTGTCTAGTAACCTAAAGTCATCTAAATTTAAAATTATTTAGTACATATGGGTTAGCCTATTTATATTATTCAACCCTATCATGAGATATTTTAAAAAGATGTGGTATAAATACAAGTATAAAATTTTGCATTATTAATCTGGAAAATACTAAGAAATGAACTACCGAGGCTCATTAAATCAATTAGACAAATGAGCTATTATTCCCTATTCTTCCTTATTTTTATGTGTCATAGGTTTAGTCATACACAAGGTCTAAAGCATCCAAAGAATAGACCATCATTGGTACTTATCAAGTTACAATATAGATCATTACATACATATACATATAACATATTACACCATTATTCACACACACTCCCATGCATAGGGGATAACTACATAAGTCTCATTCCCTCCTTAGATTATTGGGTATGTAAGAAACACTAATTAATAGAGGTGTATTTGAGGTTATATCAACACTATGATCCCACTATACCAATTTTATAAAAACTCATTCTAAGGCTGAAGAGCTAGGGTTTGATAAATCGGAAGAGAGCGATTATTTATATTTCAAATATAAATACATCATCAAAAAGGTGACATAAAACCTAAAAATATGAATTTGGTCACATATAGATCTAATGTATATTCTGTAGAGGACATTAGCATTGCATCATGGATATTAGCTTAGATTGTAGTGTTCTAGAGTCAAAAGTAGTGTGTGGGGATGTAGAAACATCCAAATTATAATGACTATTTCAGAATATTGATCCTGAATACTCTTACTGGTGTATAACTCATATCCATATATGCATTATAGATCCTTATAAGTATCATATATTCTTATAGTTTCAATTAATATAGTTTCTCTCAAATTTGTTACTTTATATATTTATCACATCTCAATATTTTAGTTCATAATATTCATTTATTTGAGTTTGAAATCAATTGGATTGCTATAGATTAATTTTTCACCCTTTTGTATAAGTTATTCTATAGTTTAACCCTATCCCAACACTTATAATTTTAGGGTTAAGAAAATATAGAAGGAAATCTTTCTATATTCTATTACCCAAGGAATTAAAAGAGTGATTACCTCTAACATGTATGCATAAATAAGGTTTTTTTGTGTTTTTTTCTCACACCCTTATAATCCAATGCCTAAATGAGAAAATAACTAATATTATTCACATGTATACATAGGAAAGGAGTAGAGGTTTAATCATTCCATTCACAACATGCACATGTTATCTCATAGAAGCATACTTCTCAGGTATTATTATTATTATTATTATTATTATTATTATTATTATTATTATTATTATTATTATTATTATTATTATTATTATTATTATTATTGTTATTATAATATACCTTTCCTTAATTTTAATTTTAATTTTTCTAGATTTTTTGGAACTCCTTACTAATAATACTTATACTTGCTTTATAAAATGATTCTTCTACTTGGGTTTCCTAGAGAGAATAGATATAGCTTGCTTATTCACTTTTATGTACTAGTCTACTTACTATGTAGTAGTAAGGTAAACATTATTATTATTATTATTATTATTATTATTATTAATGTTTTTGTTGCTGTTGTTGTTGTTGTTATTGTTAATACAAAAAATCTTATTAGAATTTTTGTAGACAAATTATTTGGGAGAATATATGTAGATTGTGTATTCACTTTCCTTGTACTATTATATTTACTAGGTAGAAATAATAAAAAATATATCCACTTCTCAATTCACTTTCTAGTCACTTGTGCTTTGCATTCATATTTAGTCTTAAATTTGATTTATTATATTCTAGATAGATATATCAATTTTTATACCTATTAGATACTATTAAATCAAAAATAGGGTAAAAACATATTATGACCCTATTTTTTACTTGAATATTGAATTTAAATTTTTATTTTATTTATAGGGTTTCAGCTAAATTCATGATTCCCATAAATTAAAGATAATTATTATCATCCTTTACTATATTTTATTGAGCATTTCTCGAGAATTTCTATTTTACCTAGGTGTTTCAGATTGCATTCTTGATTTCCATGTAAAAAATTATTTTCTCATATTGATTTTCAATTTATTTTTCTTTCTTTTTATTACTTTCTATAACTATATTACACCAATTGTGAAATTCATAGGAGCCATCATTCTATAAAAAATGGTCATTAGTTTTACCTAAGCCATAGTGTGAGTAGTACTAAACCAATACCAAAGCTATTAGAGAGCACTATATATGTGATTTAGTTTCCATGTACCTCATGGTATATACTAATTGCCTAGTTTTTTTCTTTTCAACCATAGGAATCCTCTTAGTTGTTTGATTTTTTAGTGAACTATTAATTGGTTAGCCATGGGAAGTTATTATCAACATGCCTCATACATGAAATAATTCATCTATAAGATGGTAGAATACTTCATAGTTAGTCCTCATTTGGTATTTTTTCACTATTTATGACTAGGATCAATACATATGAGAGCCTACAAATTAAATAGAATTTGTCGAGTTACACCTTTATTTACATCTACAATTTTAAAATTATCATAATGAAATCATGAAAATAATGAATAATTTTTTGTTCTATGTTTTGATCTAGGTAATGAGGTTCATCATCACATTTTATGTTAATTTCCAAGGTGTTATTTTAACTCACTATATATTCACATTAATCAAATTAAAATATTATAAATAGGCTAAAATAGATAATGTACAATCTCAAGCCTTTCTCAACTCATATTGTTGAAATATTATATCATGCCATTATTCTCCTCAGATATAATCACCATTAAGGAAATGTTTTGTAACATAAAGTATGACTTGGGAACAAAAAAAGTTGTACATTTTGAATATTACAAATAATATTACACACCCTATAGATGGACTTATCATGACTATTGATATTTATAAAGATAATATAGAATATTTAGATGTAATTAATGAAAAATATTTTAGTGAATATATTAACACCAATCCACTTAAATTTGACACATTACAATGCATTACAAGATATGAACAAAATAAATTGGTTTAAAATTATACATCAAAAGAACATTATGATCCCTTATGTGATATTAATCAAGTTAATATTTCTATTTCATGTGTTCCAATTTTTATTTATTACTTCTATTTGTATATTGATACCTCCAATTACATATGTGATATAATATCTAGGTACAGTTCCATCAAAAGGTTTACAACATATTATTATGCCTATTTATACATAGGCATCATACACACACATTTTTTTGTTATTGTGCATGTTACATCAATAACCTCACCTAATTCACACTCTATAGAGAATCTTATTACAAAACTACATGGTTAAGTATTGTGATTACAACAAGATGACTCTATAGATAGTCAATTAATGGATTCCCATAATTTAGTTCCTAAACCTTTGGCACAATAACTATAATCTTACCTATTACCATTAGGATTTGTGTGTCTTAAGCTACCAATATATGATGGTAAAGGTGATATTGAATAATACATTCAATCATTTCATTTTGCATGCTTGCATTATGCATACAATGAAACAAATATTAACCAATCTACTTCCATGAAGCCTTAAAGAATATTATTTGTGATGGTTAATTTATCTTCCACTCTAATTAGTTAAAACATTCAACCCTTTGGCATATCATTGTTATCACACTTATCTATTAAAATTGCTGAAAAATTATCTTATGTAAAAATTTGTAAACTCAAGCAAGGGTATAACAAGACAATAAGTGAATATGTAATTAAATATAAATTTATTCTAGATAAGATGACTAATTATATGGAAAAAATGAATTTAAATATATATTCACACAATTTTCATTAACACATGTGACAAGTTTATCATTTTCAAAAAATTAAAGTATTTTGATGAGTTAGGCCATGCAGTCAAAGGATAATAATTCAAGATCTTAGCCTTGAAAAAAATAAAGTATGCATAAAATTATTACTTCAAAAGATCAACTTTAAAATTAAACCAAGATACAAGGTCAAATATAATGAAATCAAGAATGAATCCAAAGTAATATTTAATGTAGTAGCACAACCAACAAATAAGCTTTAGTTGATAGCTACATTAAGGATGAAATTTTCAATTTTACCATCACCTCCTCATATATTATTACCCAAATTACTTATATGAAATATCATATCTCTCTCTCTCTCCACCATTAGATATTTATATTACAAAGCCTCAACATAAATGATTTGACATTAACACACATTATGATTACCACACATGTATTGTAAATTATACAAACAAGTGTTATAAGTTAATACATAAGATACAATAACTTATTGGTGAAATTACTATTAAGTTAAGCACACCCACATAAGAGGTTGGACCACAACAAATTGACATTATAAAGTCAAATTATTTTAGTAATTTATTTCCAAACCATGGCATAGTATAAACTACAAATAATTTAGAGGTAATCCATGCATACAATGGACATCCTCATCCTTCATCATATGGACATCCAAGAGATGGTATTATTGGTACATTTATATGCACATAAATAGCATATTATAATTTCACATTTGATGATAATAATATTATTATTGATGATTTAGATATAAATCAACTCTTTATTCAAACTTATATTAACAAAAACCCACAGACTGTGTCATGATTAATAATGGGTCAAGCGAAAACACATATATAATGACATGTATTAACATTATTGGGTATAACAAATAAGATTTATAAGAAACTTCAAGATTAGTCAAAGCATTCAATGCACATATAACATAACTTGGGAATATAGTGATACCTATTCATGTTTGTTCATTAGTAATTACTACTCCATTATTATTCTTATCAAGCATAGGGATATTTGATATGTTATTAGTAATCTCTTGGATACAAATACTCCACATAGTGTCATACATAGGACATCGGTGGCTCAAATACATTCATTATTATCAAGTCATGAAAGTTTCAATAATTAAATATGAGTACCCTTTGAATTAATGGTATCTCCTCTTCATCATCCACCAAAACCATAGTTGGTTATTGCACATTTTAAAAATCACAATACATTGACAATTATTTCATTTCTTTAAGAGCATAGTGTAGAGATAGTTTTTGTACCTATGTAAGATATTTATATATAAATAGTTTATAGGAGAATATTTCACCCTCTTAGATGATATAATTTACATTAAATATTTATTAAAAATTTAAAGATATATTCATAATATATAGTGTATCTTAAGGCATTAGTAGTGAACACAAGTAGTGAGAACATCTCCCACTATACAATGGATTCCACCAAGTCCTATGTACTCTAGAGTTATAAACCTATATAGGATTATATGAGTAATGATAAAGAAAATTATATTGTATAATTTGATCAATGATCAACATGTATCACTTTTCATTCAATTAATTCATCCTCTCGTTATATGATACAAGCATGCACTATGGTCATCCCATTGATGGGATCATTGGCTAGTTTCTTTTTCAAATATCTAAAAAATACAAAAAATTGAAAAATACAAATGTCTCTATGTGTGTGTGTGTGTGTGTGTGTGTGTGTGTGTGTGTGTGTGTAAAAATAAAGTATCTCAAAATTTATTTTTATTGTCAAAATACCAAAAAAAAAATTATGTAAAAATATAAAAAAATAAAAATATTATGAAAAATAAAAATCAGTACCTAACCATGATGTGAGTTTATATTTAACATAAATTTTTGTAGATGTAATTTTATTTATCATATACACATTAATTTTATGATGTATATGAGTGTGATTCAAAACATACATATTATACTAGTTACATAGATGTTCGACTCCTTTCTACCCAATGGCCATGCCTATGCTAGGGGTATATTATTCTATAAGTTATATCTATATATAACCTTTACACCATGTTGAGTTACATATCTTACAATTTTCTAGCTAATTAATAATATATTACATTTTAATACATAGTTATGTTAATTTTATATAATGTGACATTGATACATATGAATTGTGTAAACTAGTTTTCCTTTAATTTATGGACCTTAAATGTTGTCACTTTATTACATGATAGGATATACATTGATTTATTAGTGTGTATATCTAGTTCACCTTGTGTGTGTGAAATTTTTATATGCCTTATTTATGAAATTATTAGTTTATTTTTTGTGTGTATTTTTTCCTTGTTTATTGTGACAGGTTTATGTTACTTGTACGTGGCCCCTAGACTTGTGTGTGGCATTACATGACATTGTGTGTCATGCTCTTTTTGCTTGTTGAGATTGATTAGTTGTGAAATGATACATTGCATAAAATTTGAATGCATATTATTATTCAAATATGGTTACTTACTATTAAATCATTACTAAATATATTTATACATGAAACGTGTGTGCCTTACATTACATATGTTTCATACATGCTTGAATGATAATTACATTACTATGATTACAAACTCTCCATAAGATGACATGATGTTGGGTAAAAACATAATAGTGTGTCTCACTTTTTGTATAAAGAGGCAACATACACTTCTAATTTATCTTAAAATTATCTTGAATTTAGATCATTTATATTAACAAGAAAATAATTATAGTATATATACAAATATGTAGTGCATGTATAAATATCTAATTTTTTATATATCATTAAGTATTTTTTAGGATAAATATTTTTGTATTTTTTTTTTGAATTTTTTTAAGGCTTCCTAGTGGGACAAAATATTATACTTTTACCCTAATACATTATTATATATTTATCACATGATACAATTAACTCTTCTTTTTTAGATGATTAATTTTTTAGGCTATATCCCTCATCTCGAAAGGTGGGAATTACAATAGGCTTATATTAGAGAATAAACCCCATAGAAAAAAAATTCTATGACATATTATAGAATTAAAATATTCAAATTAATTTCAAAAATAAAATTCTATAAGTTCAAATATTTAAGTTTATTTATAAATCAGACACATGATAGGTATTGGCAAATTTAAACAAATTATTAGATCATATGAAATTAGTATGCACTTTATTTAAAAATACTTATCTATATATATTCATACATACTTGGATGCATATTAAAAATGGTTACATTAATAAAAATTACATGATTCATTTATAATTACAATTGAGCATGTATATGCATGTTAATTTGTATCATTTGGCATAGATCTAGTGGGAATGATACTACATATATATAAATTTTCAAAATTTCAAAATGAATGATATGGGTTCATGTGCATATTTAATAAAATAAAATTTATAGATTCAATATAAAATGTTTGTTATTTCATTTCATATCTATTGGTATTTTATTCATGATGGGAACATGAATATTATCCATTCTACTTATATTATGCAAATAGAATCTAGATATGTCTATAAATGTGATTCATTTTATTATGGATAATGTATGGTTAAGTTTAGTGAAACTCAATGACATTTTAATTACATAAAATAAACCCATTTCATATTTACATATTCTATTATGAGTGATGTGCATTCAATATTAGTGACACTCGATGTCATTGCCATCACTTCTATCAAACCCATCGTGGTTTCATGTTAATTTAGATTAGTACAATAGATACTTCACCCCATTTATGTGATTTATAACATGAATATTTTAAATCAATATATTTATTAGTTTTTCAAAATGGGTACTTAATCACTCTCAATAAAAAAAAGGTTCAACATGAGGAGTTATCTCACTGAGTGGTTTAACAAGGGGTAATATTTATCCAATACATTATCATATTTTATAAGATACAGGGAAATATGGTTCATATACTTATAAGTGTACTCCTTCCTTTCTCTCTCTTTTTTTTTAAAAAAAAAGTTATATTTTTCAAATTTAAAATATTATAAAATGATTATCTCATGTGTTGTTGCAAGGTTTGCTAAAATCACTGCCCAACACAATAGGATTTTATTATCAAAATACAAAGTGTGTTTTACACACTCAATTTTTTTTCTTTCTCCATACTTAATTTTATTTATTTATCCTTAAATTTATAAATTTAATTTTTAGAATAAAGGTGTGGAAAATGTAGCCACATAATTATGGTCACAAGCACTTGACAATGTTACTTCCTAACACATCTAAAATCACTTGACTAATGCCCAAATACATGACTCTATTTGTCATCACTTCTACATAATATATTCCAATTAAATGTTAAAAACTATTTATATCACTCTTAGACTACTTTCAACCTATGGACAATTGTCCTTGTTTATGTGGGATAGGTATATGCTAGGTAGATAAGGCCATTGTTGCAGACCTACCCACCTAGAGTGACCTCATCCCCATACCAATTAACATATAACTTATAAAATTTAAATCATTCATTTGAGTCACACCACACATTTTACATACCACTTAAATGTCATTATTCAAAAGGTTCATGATATAAGCAAATAAAAACCTCATTTCAAAAGGAATTTATTTTCATTTGGCATCTATCTTCTACACAACTTCAAATTGGGAAAATTTCCCATGTTATTCATAAATTAAATATAATTCACTACAATCAATAAAAAATCAAGTCTATACTATTTAAAATCAATTCAAGAGATAAAATTTTCATGTATCAAATATAAATTAATAGTTGGATAAATATAGTCAAGGATCCCAATTGAAAAAGCATACTAGGTAGAAGAACTACATGTAGCTTGATTTCCTCCTTGGATTATTTAAATACATATGAAGTGGTCAATAATCAAAATGGGTGAGTGGGGTTAGTTTAACTCATTACACTCCCCCTCTCTTTTTTTAGGTTTCTCTCTCATCAGCACCCCTAGGATTTTCAAGGCAAAGTGAAGGAAAATAAGGATTTATGTGTAGCACTAATAGAAGTGAAGTATCTCATCTTTCCCTACACACAAAAGCATATGTGTTAGAATAAACATATATTTTTGTCAAAAAATTGAAGAACTCCATATTAAATTGACATAACTACATTATGTTGTTATCTAGGTAGCATGGACATGTCCATAAATATTCATAAACTCTACCTCTAAATCTAAGCTATCACAATCTTACCTTATATTGATTTTCATTGTCAGATACTTAATACATCAAAGTACAATTCATAAAAGAAAATATATTATTATTTTTTACACTTGATATTTTTATCATAAATCACTTTTAATTTAACTTCAATTTTAATCAATTCTACATTACATTCAAATTTATACTTATATGTCATATATTAAAATCTAAATAGATCTACCATGTTTTATACTTATTAAAAACTATTAAATCAAAAATAAGGTCAAACATGTAGCTATAATTAGGTTAATGGGACTTGATTTACCCTAGTTTAATTATTTTTTAACTAATGGATTGACTGGTTTAATCGATAAATCAAATAGGAAAAATTATTTTACAAATCACTTTAGGTAGTAATTTTTGGATGAGTGTCAATTTCTTATTGAAGAGTTAATTAGGGAACATTGAGCCCTAAATCACATAATTTGGTCACATTAGACTTTCAAGGATAAATTTAACATAATTTCATCACCCATTTCACCAATAGAGTGATGGGAGTTAATTATAAAAAATTGAGCCCAATATCACATTTGGTTATCATAATTAGTTGATAGGGCTTGATTTTCCCCTAATTAAATTTGTATTGAACCAAATATTTAATTGGTTCAATGAAGGAGTCAATTAAGTAAAACTAAGATACAAATAAAATTATGTAGTATAAATTAGATTAATAAGGGTTGATTTCCCCTACCCTTATTAAATCAATCGAGTAATTGGTTTAGTGGGAGATTAAATTATGGAAATTTGAGCTCAAAATCATTATATAGAGTCATGGGTATATTGGCAGGGTTTTATTTCCCCTAAATGAATCAAGGTAGATATTAGGGATTAAATTTAAATATTGCTTATATATATTCTTGGTTTGAGGGATGTAAGCATTAATTTCTCTTCATCACTGAAAACATAATAATCTTGATTAGAAATTTTATAATTTTTAAACTTTTTAATGAGACCACCTAAATCATAAGTGAATATTACTCACTTGATATTATATTTTATGTTATTATAATTATTTATTAATTGAATATAAGAAAAAAAACATAGAATAAGACATAATTTAAGACTTAGGATATCTGTTAATGCATAATTATAATAGGTCAAATGCATAATAGTCAAAATTACACATTAAGATATAGGATATATGTCAATTCACATTAATTATAGGTCATTAGAATTAAGTCACAATTAAATTCACTAATGTTTATCCATAATTGATAACATTAAAAAGTGTTTTCATTATTTCAATTGAAATTACATTGATGATGATAAATTGCACCTTATTATTATCTCCATAGAAGGGGTTTAATCCCCCTTAATTGTGTCCTCTATTGAACCAATTGAGTGATAGTTTAAATAGGGTAGCCAAATAGGGAAAATAAACCCCAAATCACATTAGGAAGTTGAAATTATGTTAATAAGGACCAATTATATTAGTTTTGTGGTTGTAAGCATTAATTTTTATTTATCAATGAATAAAGAATAACTTTGGTCAAAAGATTTGTAACTTTCTAATTTTAAAATATTATTTATTTGTTTAATATATTTCATGAGATCCCTTATATTGTAAAAAATCTAGTAAAATGTACATTAGTTTTAAATTTTACCTCTCCTTGAAATTAAGTTACAATATATACAAAAATTTAAATTACCATAAACACCAAAAACATATGATATTTAAGAGATTTTTTACTTTCATAGTATTTTGTTAAATATTTTTGGAGATTAATGTGTAGCTTATTATAGTTAAAATTTGATGTTTCTTCATTATAGTCATTTTCAATGCCATATAATATATAATGTGACATATTTACAATATTTTCAATTAATATTTAAGTTGCCTTAATTTTCCTTTGTGCCCACTTACCCATTTCTTGATCATAGTTTTATATTGTTAAGAATGATTCTAGTTTAAATTATTCATTATATTATTTTGAAACATATTCATATTTTGAAATGCTTTCATATTATATAACATATTCATCTTATAGAACATATTCTTCAATAAAAAGATCATCTTCCAAAGTATATTCATATTCTTATAGGTTTTTACAATATCATTCAAGGAAGATGTGTCTTGACCCTGGGTCAATATGTTTGTAGATTCCTAGCCATGCATCTCATTATCAAGATACAAGAAACCATGTTCTAGATAAAACAATGGGAAAATGTTAGTTATTGAATTATAATTCGCAATCATGAAAAAAATTACAAATATTCTTGATCATAGTGTTGTGGCCACACATAAGTCTCATTACATTCCAACTCCTCCTTTGACAAGTGTATATATATATATCAAACACAATATTTTTTTTCTATGGATGAGTATCATTTTCATCAAAATATTATAATTTAAAAAGATATAATTGTTGTCTTATTGAAGTTCACCCTACCAAGTCTTGAGACAGGATTTAAGAGACATAATGTAAATGCCCTTAATTTGTGGATGACCTATGGCAAAGGTAAATCTTTGTAAAATGACAACTTGTTCTCAAACCATGGTACACCTAATCTAATATTAGGTTACAACTCTCTAACCTACACTAACAAGACATAGTATAAAATAAAACTATGATTTAGTGTGAAAAGAGATAAGAAAGAGAATAAAAATTGAAAATAAGGTGATGCACCAATATTTGAAGTCTCCTCCACCTACTCTTATAGCATAATAGAGTTAATGAATACTAAATTTCATCCTTCACACTTTCCAAAATAGGTTTATCTGGCCTAATTATTTCATATGGAGATGTTTTCCTATGTTATCAATGGAAGGGATAGCTAAGAGGTATTATGAAAGACATAATCAGTGAGTTTATAGAACCAATTACTCACATATCTAGCTGTAAAACAACATATGCCTTGCAAAAGATGAACCTACTTACATTAAGGTGAAGAGAAATGGACATAAAAAAGGGATAACACTCTCTTCCACAAGTGAATATCAATAAAACACAAATATCATAAAATAATACAACCTTTAGTAAGGTTAAAATATAGTCTTCATTTGATTCAAAGGCTTAAATATAGTAGTACAAGTATATATAATCACATAGCTTTGTTATACCTAGTAAAGTGATAAAAATAGTCATTTCCAGACCTACCTATAGAATAATGAGAGGAGAGAGAGAGAAGTAAAGATAAATAGAGGCTCATGATTGCTATCATTTACACCATAAATCATCTAAAAACTAAAAATAGACAATTGAAAATTAAGGCAATCAGCCTCCCTCAACACATTAGGCATGTTTTTTTGATTGTCTTCAATGGAAGTGTGGCATAGAGGGGTCTATTTTTTATCTTGTTTAACATTAAGAGGTATTGGACATGTTAAAATCAATAAAACACCTCCTTAATATACATAAATTCTTGGAAAGCATGATCTATTTATCTTTATTAAGCACCACTTCCTCCTCCTATGTAAGTATGATTGATAGAAACTAGGCCAAAACTGATCATCACTCCTAAATGTCATGCAAGAGGCATGTTTGGACCTATATGGGTAGTTTATTAATGCATTTATTTACTCACCCAATATTTACATAATCCTCCTTATGGCCTCCTATACCATACATGATCATGAAGAGGCTTCACATAGCCACTAGTGGTCCATTTAGTGTGTATTTGGAGGATGAAATTTCCCTTCTCTTTGGGTTATTTATATCTCTATAAATGCCTCAGATTGAACCTATATCTGGGTCTAAGAACACTTGAAGGTATGCAATCAACCTTAAAGCTCACAAAATGGTCCTATGTCTTCAAGAATTCTTTTGTTTAAGAACTGAAACATCCTCATGAAAACACAAAGCATGTTGTGGGCTTGATATTTACATTTTGAAGCTTGTACATCACCATATATTCCCATGAGATATCTTAAAGGATATAGTAGGTCTAATTTCCATGCTCAAGAGCATCAATTTTTCCTTATCTTCTACCTTTCAACCTATAATAAGTTTTTTGGTAGTCTTCTAGAGCTCATGAAAGCCATGTACCTTAGTATATTTTGGTCATGGAAACCCTTAGAGAGATTTAAAACTTATACTTTGAGACCTAAAGGACATGAAACCTTTTTTTCCTCACCATATTTTTCAAGAGACTTTTGAAACTTACTTCAATTTTCCCCATTCATGCTCTTGACCTGATTTGGAGGGTATTTAGAACATAAATCTTTCTTACACTCTATAAAAGAATCATCAAGAAGCCTTTTAATACCTATAAAATTATGGTTTAGGTAAAATATTTTTCTCAAGAGATCCAAAACAATTATGTAGATCATCCAACCTATTATAGACATGTTTATAAGGTCATAGGATGATAGAATATCCTACCACTTTGATATTATCATCATACAATCTCCTATATTATACCAAATACATACATGAAGGTATTTGAGATTATGGAGATCTTATCCTCATCCTAAACATTGCATGGAACCTATATAAAATCTCACTCCAAGGTTTGTCAAACCTATATGTGCTTGGTATTGAGCTTAAGGAAATTTTCATTAGCATAAAATGATCAAACTCTAATCTTGGGAGACTTGATAGGGAATCTTGAAACATGTTCAAGAGCTTGTATAAGGTTTCAAAATGCTCCTGAAAAAGTTTATGACCTTAGAAACATCCAATGACTCTAGCAGTCTTGTATGCAAACTTGAGGTCTTGATAAACTTTAAAAATATGACCAAGTAAACATGATAACCTACATATATGGTAAATAGACATCAAAACTTCATTTTCCCCATATTTAACCTATTTAAAACATGTTTCATGCTTAATATATCCTTTAAAAATTACTTACAAACATATATCCTTGATATTCATTTATTTATATGTTTTTGAAGGAGATTTATAAGGTTTATATTTATAAATTTCCTCTTGGTAATCATAAAACCATATATTGACAATCAAAACTATCATATCAATGAATCAATCCTTTCACCTATCATAAAGCTTAAGGTGGAATAATACCATTCTAGTAGTTATTATCCAATAGGTCACAAATGATCTTATGAATATGCAAGGGATTTTTGAAATGTTATGGTAAATAAAAATTAATTCAAATATCAAACTATACTCCATTATAATTTCATAAATCAAATATTATTTTGAATCAAATGAAGGAAGCAGATTATGATTATTTAATATAACCTATTTCATAAAAAAAAAATAGATAAGATAGTCTCTTAAATGAAATATCTTTTTTCCTTAATATTTATGTTTATTAATTTGTCAACAATCTCTAATATTTTGCTATGTTCAAAGTCAATTTAAAGAGAAGAAACAAAAGGAACAAAAAGGTAAGTCAAACAATTAATAATAAAAACCAAAAAAAGAAATATAAATATAGACTAACATTATCAATTAATTACACCTCATTTACTAATAAAGGAAATTATTTTAAATGCAAAATTAACATAAAATAAGAAAAGATAGAACAAATAACTTTTAATTATTAAACAAAATTAAATATACTAAACCTAATCACAAATATAAAACTAAGAATATTGTAGAGAATAAATATTAATCTAATACTTATTAATCTAAATAAACATTATAAAACCAATTAAAAAATAATTAATCTAAATATGAACATGAGATAAAAATTCTAGATTAATAAACATAAAAGATAAATGAATAACAGTAAAATTAGATCTTAAACAATAGTAAAATGAAAATGTATTAAAGAAAAGTAAATTAAAAATAAATGATATAAATAAATATATAGATCAAATAACAAATATTAAAGTGGAAGGTAAATTCATGCTCATCTTCTTGCATCATTTTTTTAATTAAATCACTTCAAAGATTATAGAAGCAACTCACCATTTTTCTATTAAAATCCCTTAAGATCACTTCCATTGCCTTTAAAATCAACAAATCTAATGCCATAATTCATCAAGGGCTCATATTTCTATTATTCAATCATGGGGGACCATATGAGGGAAAGAACCTCTATTGAGGGTGACTTTTATAGAGGAATACTCGCCTAATAAAGACCTAAATTTGGTTTTTCCCCACCCTCCTCATAGCCCTTACCTAGCAATCCCAAATACTAAAAGTTTCATAGTACACATTCACCTTCAGCTCATTGTTAAAAAAACTAAACCCATTTTCCTAGAAGATGAGGATGGGGAAAAGTTTTTAGGGAAGGGGAAGGCTATTTTGATAGACTTTATTTGGAAAAATAAAAGGCAGCTAGAGGAATTCAATGAAAAACTCCACAAAGTGGGTATTAGTTTGGGTACCCTAATTAAGGAATATAATTCAATCAATAAAGAAGTTGATAAGGTGTTATAGGCTTTTGTGTAGATAGATGAGGTAGATAACCCCCTAATAGGTAGAGAGGAAAAGTTAGTGATTCAACACACTTCCAAACCCTTCCCTAAAACAATTTCTTGGGCTAACTCTCTTAAGAAGACACCAAAAAAATAGCCCTAAAATAAATCAAGGGTGATTTTCTTGAAGGATAATGTTAAGGGCCAGAGCTAATAGACCAAGGAGATAATCATCAAAGGAGTGATGAAGGACAATGTGGAGAATTAGGATCCTAGCAGGGAACTCATGGATGACACTAGGCCCTTTGAGTAATACTATCTTTATACTATTTTTTTTGGCCTTCTACTTTTGGTTTTTATTCCTATAGTTTTGGTTGTAAATTTTTTTTATCCCTTGGGGCTTACTCTGATATATTTTGATACTTTTTAAACTATTATGTTTTAGGATCTTTGTAAAACATGCTTGCTTACCTGATCAAATAAAAAATAAATACTAAAATTAAAATAAAACTAAATATAAAGGAAAGGAACTAATAATACTTACAATAAATTTAAAACTTAATAAAACATTAATTAATTTAAACTAATCATAAAGAAATAAAAAACATTGTTAGTCTAAAAGAGTCATCTTAGGAGAAGTAAAATGAGATTTTATTGAGAAACAATCTTCAATTAATAATATCTTTAAAAATAAAAACTAATACAATCTAAATAGATCAATAATATCTCATACATAATGATGCAATGATTATTATTCAGACCAAGTACATTAGATTATTTAGATATGAATGCATAACTTCAATCATTATAAGATATTAGACCTAACAGACTTCATATAATAAATTTATAAACTAGATAAGAAACCTAGATATACATGTTCTAATTAAGCATGTTACTTAGCTATCAAAGAATGTATCATTAGTCTATCTACAAAAAATGTATCAACTCAAAGAAGTTGCATACAAAATATAATGATAAATAAATTTCTAAATAATTCAGAGTCTTCAAGAATACTTGTGAAATGTTTCTCTCTTTTGATCTAACTTTGATATCCTTTTAAATAAATATTCTCAAGAGATAGTTGAAGGATAAGTTATAACTAACTTTTAGTTAGTTATTAACTTAAATTTAATTTAAAAGTCAATTAATTAAATTTATAACTTAAATGCGTGGGAGTGCTTAAGTCATTGTAATCATTTAAAACAAACAAAATATGCTAAATAATACAATAACTAAAGTAGTTAAATAAAATAAATACTAAAAATATTATTTCTATATGCATTTAACCCTTTAATTCAGTAGATATATAATAAAAAAAACTATACTACATAAGTGTAAACTAATTTCATGTATCCAAAACATAAAGTATCCACAATAATAATTTGAAATGTCATCAACATTAATTTAAAGTATCAAATATCAACAAATAAACCTCAACCAACCATCCACTCATCATTTGAATCTAATACCATCTCAATTAAAAGACACCCTTTATTTATCACATACTCTATATAGTTCATGGTAGTAATAGGAAACTTTGCCAACTTAGTGAAAAACTCATTATATTTGTCATCAACTTCTAATTTTACTTTAATTACCATCTTGGTGATTGTGGGTGAAGCTGAAGGATTAATTTCCTAACTTTTACCCTTTATATAAATTACCATTTCTTGTTGAAGTACATGGGAAGGAAATTGATTAAGACATAACCTTGATCGTCCTACAATTGTATTAAAATGTTCATGGGATTAAGGTTTGGAATTAAGAGGTACAAGATCACATGGATGCAAATTAATCATCAACTATAGTTCATTTTCAAGTCTAATTTCCTTATGTTCGAGAGAATGATGAGGAGAAGGATTATGATACAATTGTAACGTAGTATGAATATCTTGAAAGGAACTATTTGGAGTTCCTCTTCTATAAGAATGAGCTCTTGAAGGAGGACCTATCCAACCTCAATTACCTTGGGTATTAGTATGATTGAAAGGAAAAGAGTTAAATACATTATAAAAAGGTAAAATATGAAGCATCAAAATGTATTGACATGCATTTTCCATGGTTAAAAGGTATAGAAAAAGTCCTATCAGGCATTCTACCCTAAAATTTTTGACCCATAGGAACATGTCCTCGTGGAGGAGTCTCCTCTATATGCCAATCATGGTTATGTCTCTAATTTTTTTCATGTGAATTATGAGAACCCGGTGGACTCCAACCTAAAATTGTATGTTGAAATATAAAACCCATCAAATTAATTAAACCTTAAATTATCAATAAAAACTATAAATATATCAAACTTCAATGAATCATTCCATTTGAAAACTATATTAAAATTTCAATAAAGAAGATTGAAAATTTTATCTGTATTAAATCATATCTCTTTATTTCCAAAGCCTCATCATTTATCAAACAACAATCCACAAATATAATTATATTCCATATAATAATCAAATCATCATTAGATAGTTGACTTTGTCTAAGTTGTCAAACCATTCATTTCCTTTGTTTGAAACCCTACACATGAAAATATATTCAACATCTAAAAACCAATACATTTGTATACTCTTAACTAGACCATCATGATTCCAAGTATTTTGAAATGTAAAATACTAAAAATAATTAACTCTATCATATTAAATTAAATAACTTGTCTAAATAACCTTTAAAATGTCCTTCACAAATGGGTCATATATATCTTGACAAATATGTTTGCACTTTTTCTATTATCAAATTCAAAACCCTTATTTGTAATCTATAACATAAAATATGATAAAAGCACTTACATCCTCAATGAAATATCATTGAATGATTTAAAACATAAATATCATGAATTTACACAAAGTTATTAGACATCTAAAACTAAATTTACCCACTTTATTTCCATGACAAACAAAATTTTCAACCCTTTCCTTGAAACAACTAATACCGTAAAATTATCTAAAAGTGATTTAACTATTTTGGGAATATTAGTCTTATTCATAATTTAGTTAAGGGCCTAGAATAGTAAATCAAGAAAGAATATTGCAATAATTTAGCCACTGATTTGTATAATTTATTTTCATTTTTAACCTTTCTATAAATAGCAATAAATATGGAGAAAATAAGACTTAACTTAAAAAGAATTGAAATAGCTATCGTAAGGTTTGATATTGGTTGTGTAAGATCGGGATGGTGTCACAAATCAAGATCTAGATTTCATTTTGTGAAAGTATAGAATCACTAAAATAGGATGCCCTAGGGTTCAATGTTATTGTCCTCTTTTACTTCTATTATCAAAACTACGTATAGAGACCTAAGTTTCTTGGGTTTTATTCAATCTCCCTATGTGAGATTGTTTATTAGATTGATTATGAAATCTTGACTATTGAAAGTCTACAAAACTCATTATAGAGATGATTTAATCTTTAAACCTTAGACTTCATTGTACTTTGATAAAACATTGAGAAAGAAGGGGGGGTTAGTGTATGTAAGATGCACTGAACATGTACCCACACCCCTTGTATGGGCATGCTACCTACATAACAATACTCTAAAGAGGGATAAAGACATATGTAGTTCTCCCACTTGATGTGTTTTGTGAAATAGTGTAATGAGGAAGCATAAATGCTAAACTAGGTATGTTTGAGGTGGATAAGGACTGGTGTGAGGATTTGGATATGCTTGTAGATGTATTAGATGGATGTATTTAGAGAATATGGAAATTTTCCTTAGTGGTTTTTATTATATTCTTACTTGATTTTTAATATTTTCTAACCTCCTCTAAATGAACTTTGAATGGTATTTTATAGAGATCTTTTGGTCATGGGTCAAATGTATTCATGTTAGGCTGACAAGATGAAGGATAGGAATCAAAAGGAATTAATCATTGGAGCTTAAAATTCAATGAGATAAGAGCATCAAAATAGGACACCCTAGGGTCTAGTGTTATAGTCCAAGTTGGGTGCTGTTATCCTATAGGTTTGGGAGCTAGGGGAGATGGAATTATTATAGGAAATGTAGCTTGGCTAAGCTAGAATAAGGTTTTAGAAGTCTAAAGATGACTAAGAATAAATAAAAAGGTGTCTAAAAGGGTCATGAGATTATACAAGAGGGACTTAAGGGTTGGGTATCACAAGACACACTCAAGCTACTATTTTTGGCATTTTATATGACTATATTTGCCCCCCTTTATTCTAATGATGTAGTAAAGTGAAGTATTAGGATAAAGGAAAACTAGAAAACATACCTAAACTTACTTGCAAGGGTTAAGCTCATGAAGTTCTGTGATGTTGGGTGTGTGTAGAGAGATCACATCATGAAGTGTAAATCTATAAAATAAAATTAGGAGTAGATCAATTCTTACTAGACACGCTATGTCTAAATTAAGAACATACAAAAGATGGGTAAAAGAGAGAGGAAGAGAAAGGAATGAATACACCTCATCAAGTACATAAACCAATATAAAACCTATTGTGATGTTGAGTAATGTTGAGTATGTGTTGAATGATGTTATACCAAGAGTAATATCACAAATAGAGCTGAGTGCTCAATTCCTCAAGAGTGGATCAAGAATGTAAAGGCCATCCATTTGGATCCATCATCACCCACTAAGTGAATCTATGTGATCATGCATGTGTTAATCAATGTTTGGACTGTGTATCCAATCCCTTTGATTAGGTGGCTCAAGAATGCAAAGGCTAGATAGTCCTTTGGATCCATTATTGCCCTATGAAGTGAAGCTATGAACTAATACTAGTATAAAATTTGTGTCGTATGAGATGGATCCTAAATCTCATGAATGTTCTATAATCTAACATGTGGCATGTATAAATGAATGTATGTTGGAGATTAGGATTGTATGAAATCCACTCCAAAATTGGGCAATAGGCTTATGCAAAAACCATTAAAAAATGATTCCAACCACTTATAGATGGAATAAGGCATGCAAATACTAATAATACCTAGGTAATGTACTAAACTATAAAGAAGAGAAAGCAAATGTGCCATGCACTTTGTCCCTAATCACTAATGTCTATAACATGGATTATGATTTAGAAGCTATATCAATTGCTTGATTTGAAACTAGAAGTGAGAGCCATCATGCCATGCATGATGCCCCCTATATATATATATATATATATATATATATATATAGTCTAAGAAAAACTATACTAAAAATGCTGATTTTGAACTAAACTATTACTGAAAAAATTGTAACTGGTCTTACCTTTCTTTCTATTTCTAGAAAATCTAGTTTTTTGTTGTTTGGATAGGAGCACCGAAATAGGACACGACTAACATTGTAGTCCAAAGTTGGGACTCTTGTCATGTGCTAATTCTAAAGACTATTATATAATTGTCGTTATCTATCTAGTCTATTCTACCTAGTTTGAAGTCTAAATATTATTTTGGGTGTTTTGAAAACTAATTTTTGATTAGTTAGAGGCTCTGATCTCTATGACAAAACCCTTTTTTATTTCCCTCTCTTCTAAAGGTAGGAATGAATACCTTGTAATGACTATCCTCAGAAGAAAGAGCCCTATAAATGTGTTATAATATAAAAATACATGATATAACAATGATAATTGAAAATATATCTCAAGATATAGTATAGTTTGTAATGGAAATTGTTAGATCAACATGGGTATGCCTAGATAGATATAACAATTTAATAGCATGTGTAATATAATAAATTAGAACTTGAAGTTTGGTTAGTTGTTAGTTATTAGTTTTTTTGTTTTTACTTGTTATTTATTAGTTATTAGTTGTTAAGGAGGGATGGAGCATGATGTCCATCATGTCATCCAAGAAAGCAAGAAAATAGTTTAAAATCAAACAAGCAAACAAGAATGCAAGGGAAGAAGCAAAAAACATACAAGAGTGGCCAAAGGGCCATGGAAACAAGGGACATGGCCACATATCACTGAAAATAGAAATAAATCATACAAAGAATATTCAAATTCTACATATACATATAATTGAAATAAGTAAGGTTGGCATGAGGGCCACAATCACATAGAAGAGTATAAGCAAAGGACATTGGAAAATATCCTAAGGCACATATAGGAGATAAAATAATAACTAATAAATACAATCACATCTAGCTACACAAAGAAATAAAAGAAAACGTGTAAATGCTAGATATACAATCTCATCTAACTAATCAAAGCAAAAAGTGAAAGTATGCAAGACGTGTATTACAAGACTAGGTATATAATAAGAAATACACAAGTGATATATACTAGTGAATGTTGATAAAGTAATCTATGTAAGCTAGAAAATGGGGTAGATCAACATGATAACTAGAGTGTGTGGTGTAGGAATGACATAACCTAGATGGTGTAGTCATGTAGAATATTCTCCTAGTGGTTATATATATATATATATATATATATATATATATATCGATATGTGTCTTGAATATAGAAGTAAGATGTCCATTAAATGAGTAGAGTGAAGAAATCAAGGATTTAGATGTCAATACACACACTTAAAGAAGATCAAGTGAAGCATGGTAATGTATATAAATTGAAAAATAATAACATATAGCAACAAATGCAAGTCTAGCATGGTATTAGAAATGTAAAGCATGGATAATAAATACAATTAATTATTTTTTCATATTTTGATTTATTTAAATGTTTTTTGTATTTTTAAAATGTTATATTATTTTTGGTGTTTTGACATATTTGAATGCTTTTGAATTTTTTATATAACATATGTACAATCAATCATAAGAGGAATATGTACATGTAATTAAAAATAAAACTATGTATGAGCAATATTGAGAAGAATTGATACTAAGTGATAAGTTTCATGGGAGACTCCCTATCATGGTGTCTTGTATTGAGGAGTGGGATCATGTGTGATAATGAAGCATGATGGAGAGGTTGAGACTATAACTCTAAAAGATGTGTATGTTATAAATGCTTTAAATGCTCTGAATTAGAAACCAATTTTGGGATCCGCTTGTAACTATGAGAAGTGGATGCAATTGTAGGGATCTTAGGGAACCATCTAGTAATAGGAGAAGCTCCCTAAAAATGTGCTCTGTGTGTAGAGGCATGAAACCTTAGTGATACTACCTTTAGTGTGAACACTATAGATAGAAACTATTTAGAATACTAAAATTGTGGTTTCTCTAAAAGAGATTAATATGGAAGTGTATGAACTCTCTATGTTGGTGATACAGGCCTCGATTGTGTCTAAATCTAAACTAAATGAAGAATTATAATGGGTGGAGAAATTGAAACTAGTGGTAGAGATAAAATTGGTAACTAAAAAGTAGTAAATGGCTCTAAAGTGGGGAGTGGTAACTCATACGAAACTCCACCAACTATAACAACCTAATTAGCATGAATGAATTTCACACATCTATGAACTATAGAAGTTAATGCTCAAAGTTTATGAATACATGGTTGGCCAAGCAACATATCAAAAACTCCTACACTAGGAACTATAGGAAATGGTGTAGACACATGTATTGGACTAACCTATAGAGGAAGTACAATCTCATCTAATGAACTCTATATGTTCCCATTGAATCCACTAATAACTATGTCCATCGAGGTGATATCTTGCTTTGAATATCCAAATGTTGTAGTAATGTCATAGTGTGCATGTTCATGCTAGGTCAATTATCTATGAGAAAATTATGAATATAATGATTATGAATGTAATCTATGATAAAGAGTGCATGATAATCTGAATCATCTTCAACTATCTCTTGCTATGAGAAGGAGATCAAAGGTCTAGCTAGAACTTTGGAATTGTACACACTAATCATGTTACTCAAAGGAAGTTACTCAATTGAAGGTGCCCTATATGTAGTTATTGATAGATATGCATGATATACATGGTAAAAACCTAATGTGTCCCCTACCTCCTTTTTAGAATGTCATGGAAAAGGATCTACAAAAAAATTTAGAGCCTTGTCTAATGTTTGCTTTGCCTACAGAGGCTCAACTAGAGTGAAAAGATTAATAAGATTGCCTTATATCAAGTCCTATTTATTGTGTGGCTTAGTGCCTTATAAAAATCATAAAATTCATTCTGATCATATCCTCATGGAAGAGGCTTTGTTGGACCAACTTCCTAAATAAGAGGGAGAGATATGATATTACATTCCAAAAGTTGCTATTAAACTTTGGCTAGAGAAACTGGTAAATAGGTAAAGTTTCATCAAAGAGGTGCTGATAAAACCACTTGCTGAGGGAGATTTGAATCCACATTGACTATAGGTTGATTTTGACTTTTTTTATCATTGACCTTGACTTTGTATGGGACTTTTTTGTTACTATTGTTTGTTGTTTATGATATACTTGTGTACTTGAGTTTGCCTATTGAAATTAATTTGAGTTCCCTTTATTTTAGTGTGTGACATAACTCAGTGAAGGAAGAGAGTCTTTTGAACATTATTGATTCATATAAATTTGGTAGAAGACTCTATTTGAAGATATCTTGTAACTCTTGATTGACCATAGAACTAGTCATCTTATCCAAGATAGTCTTATATCAAAGAACATAATCTATCAGATGATCATTTGACCTTTATTTATATTGTGTAACTTGGGCATAGGAAACCTTATCACCAATTTTAATGCTTAAATGAATTAGGAACATGTCAGCTAAAGGATTGAATGTATTGATTGATTGATTCGATAGACTATACAACCATTATAAAGTATAATCTTTTAGAAATTATGGAAATAAATTGGTTAGTAGCTAGTCATTTAGCACATAGTACAAGCATGTTATGTGAAAATCTCTTAAATGTGTCTTTGGATCACCCTTTATATCATATACAATGAGCTTGGGTTAAACAAAACCTTTTGGTAAGGGTGTCAAATCAATATGATGTGCCAATAATATATGCAGTATAACAAAAGATTCCAAATCTTACGTTGGTCTACATGCACCTTGCTCAAGATGTAGCACCTTGGATTGAAGAGATGTTATCTTTTACATAATGGTTACCACATCAGGAGATAAAGATGTTCAAGCTATAGCTCGTGGTGGCATAGAGGCAGGTTGGGTTGTTTTAGGGGGTTATTAAGATATAGTTGCCCCCATAGTGTCATTCATAACTAGTTACTTTCTAAAAATGGAAGACTCAACTTGCTTAGCCTTTTTAATTTCCATGATAGATTGTAGGATAGAAGTATGATCTCGGGGCTATTCCTTGAGTCTTTCTATAAAACTTTGTAGAATCAAATCTTTGTTGAGGATAAAATCATTATCAATAATAGGTAGAAGTGGATCAAGAACCTAATGTGGTGGATCATGAACATCAGTGTTTGTATCATCATTGTTATTCTCATACTTCTCATTGTCAAAATTATCCTCATAAAAATTAGTGTAATTTATATGTTTAGGATCTATAGTAAGAAGTTGAACTAGTTGTTTATCCATAATTATGGTCAATTTAAAGGAATCTGGGTGAATTAAGTAGGGTTACCACTAATTCTAGCACTTCATCTCAAATGAATAGATGTAAGGAGCTTATATGGCATAATAAAAACAACATGAAAAATGAAAGAGTAGATTAAATAAATATAATCTAAATAGTGAACTATAATATACATAAAAAAGAATATGAAGCTCATAATTATGTAAGGTGATACCTCAAAAGCAATGGGAGCTAGTATATGCAACTAGGGTTTTGAAAATTGAAGATTTTTTAAAAAAAAGAATTACTATGGAATTTTAAAAATTAATGTTAATTTTTTATTTAAAGATGTAAGTAAAAAATCATTAAAAATTGAAAAATATCATGACTTACAGGGACCTAGTATATGCAACTAGGGTTTGGAAGAAAATGATATTTTAAAAATTACTATGGAATTTTAAAAATTAATGTGAATTTTTATTTAAAATATGCAACAAAAATATGAAAAATATTGGAAAAATTAGCAAGGAATTTACCCCAGGGTTTCTATGTTTTTTATGTGTAAATGAAGTAAGTTGGGTTCACCAAATCATTTAACTATTTTGGGAATATTGGACTCTTCTTCCTAATTGAGTTAAGGATCTAAATAGTAAATAATTACATAATATTTAAGTAATTTAACCACTAATTTATATAATTTATTTTTATTTTTAACCTTTCTATAAATAGTAATAAATATGGAGAAAATAAGACTTAGCTTAAAATGAATTTAAATGACTATTGCAGGGTATGATATTGGTTATGCAAGACTGGGACAATGTCATAAATTAGGATATGGATTTAATTTTATGAAATAATAGGAGCACTAAAATAGAAAACCCTAGGGTTCAACACTATTGTATTCTTCTACCATTGTTGTCAAAATTGCTTGTAGAGACTGGAGTTTTCTAGGTTTTATTCACTATCCCTATGTGAGCTTGCCTATGAAATATCAATTACTAAAATCATAAATTACTCCCTGTAGAGATTATTTAATCTTAAAACCCTAGACATCATTTTCCTTTGATAAAACTTTGATAAATAAAGATGCACTAAACGTGTGTCCACACCCCTTATGTGGGCACATTGCCTACTTACCAATACTCCAAAGAGGGATCAAGCCATATGTAGTTCTCCCACTTGATGTGCTTTGTGCAATAGTGTAATGAGGATAAAAAAATTCTAAATTGGGTGTGTTTGAGGTGGCTAGGGACTGGTGTGAGGATTTTTATATGCTTGTAGTTGTATTGGATGGTTGTATGCAGAGAATAGGAAAATTTGACTTAATGGTTTTTCTTGTATTTTTGCTTGCTTCATAATATTTTCTAAGCTCCTCTAAATAAGAATTGAATGGGATTTTATAGATATCTATTGGTCATAGGTTGAATGTATTAATTCTAGGCTAAGAAGATGAAGGATAGGAATTAGAAATAAATAACCATTAAAGCTCAAAATACAATTGGTTAGGAGCACCAAAATAAGACACCCTAGGGTCCGGTGCTATAGTTCAAGTTGAGCACTCTTGTCCTATTTGTGTGGGAACTGAGGGTGGAATAAGTATGGGAAATTCAACCTGGTTGAGATGGAATCAAGTTTTAGAAGTATATGAATGACTAGGAATAAGTAAAATCTAGAGAGCATGCAAGAGGGACCTATGGGTTGGGTGTCACAAACCACATGCAAGCTACCAATTTTGACGTTATATATGACTATAGAAAGAAATTCTAAACTTCTAAATCATTTCACTAAACAAATAATAATTTGTTTGCATAAATCATTGAAACCAAAACTAGTTCCAAAAAAAAAATTATCTCACAAACCTCATAACCAATAAAATTTAAAGGATATTATAGAACACGTAGTCATATTTTTAAATCTCCACTAGGTATAAAAACTAACTAGAATCCATAACTAAAAGAATATTTGAACCTCAAAGATTTTCAAATAACACAAAATGTCTACAGATATTTTTAAAAAAACCTATCTATATGAAACTATAATCCTTCTAAAATCAACTTGGGTAATTCAAACTTGTAAGAAAATACTAAAATATTATCTTGTAGACAACACAAAACAAATATGTTTGTGATTTACATCTAACAAAAATAACCTTTGAAACTTTCTCAAAATATATCAAATGCATGAACCATCAACCTTAAAAAAATCTTAAAAGATTTAAATATTTCTATCTATAAATACAAAACATTCTACTAATATAAAACATTCTTCATATATTTATCTAAGTACTGAACGATGTAAAATATTTTCAAAATGACTTAGATAGATTTGAATTTCAAAAAAAAATCCTAAATATTATCATGCAAACAAATGAATATATCAATTTTTATGTCAAACCAATTTCAAAATTCATATGAAGAATCAAATCTAGTAGGTATATAACTTACCTTTTATGCAAGTTAACCAAATGCACCAACTCTATTATCTATCTTCTTCCACATTTTTTGTTTTGCCTGTAGAGTGTCACTACTACCCAAAAAAATTGAAAGAATAGATACCAAATGTAAATAACCCACATTTTGTGTGTTCTAAGCTTGCATTAACCACTTGAGTCTACATGTCCAATATTCATTGGATGTTAACACTATCAATACTTATAATTTTAACCAATCTCTTAACAATTTCTACCAATTTTATTAAAAAAAAACTTGTTTCATAATCCCACTAATAATAAATATTAGATGCATGTACAAGATATTACTTTCATTAAATATTAATATCTGAAATGAAATCCCAATGATATCTAAAATTATAACAAAGTATTTACATAAAGTGATTAAAAACTTATTTGACATCAACATTATTCTAGTTTGGTAAGATTCAAGACTTGAATTTAAACCCAAGTGATTGTAATTGACATTTTTTCAAATTTTGATAAGATTATTTCCACCACCTTAGGAAAATACATAATGATTACCCGTAGCATCCTAGCACTTAGGTGTAGGAAAATATGTTTAGGCATTTCTATCCATATATTTAATATATATGTTAGATAAAAATAAAACATATAATATTAATACCTTGATAAAATAATTATAAAATTCCATGAATGAAATTTAAAAATATAATATCTTGCATAAAATGTATATGATATCAAGATAACATATCATTGCAACTTATATTGGGATTTTGTGAGTAAATCAATAAACTACAAAAGAGCTTGAACCATAACCTTATCAAAATTTCATTAATAAAATGATTCATGTGAATAAAATTGAACCATGTAAATCTCTTCACACACATATATTATCAAATATATTTCATCATTTATAGATAAAATAGGAAATAAAAATCAAGAAGTATCACACTCACATGACAAAATCAAACCACTTACAATTATCAATCTGCACATCCTATCCATATAAATAATGAAAATATAAAGTTCAATAGATAACATGGATTCAAATCCATAATCCAACATAAATGGATAATAACCTATAGCTAATTTAACAATAGTATGATGAGACCATAATGCCTCAAAAATATTAAGATGTTAATTTCTTTTATTCTCACAAAATATCTTCTTTATAAGAGAAATCAATTTTTTGTTTGTTGATTCATCTTGTCCATTACCTTGAAGATAATAAGTTGATGAATGACTTGAAATAATAGAGTAACATCCTAAAACCCCTAAATATTCATTAGATATTAATTGACAACTATTATATGAAACAATTACATATAAAACACCAAACTTGAGAAAATTTGATTTTCAAAGAATGAAATGACTTTAGCTATAATAAAAAATTTAAGTGCTTTAGCCTCAGGCCATTTCATAAAATAATTTATAGAAGTTATAATATATCGATGTTTATCAGAAGAAGGTGGATTAATATCAAAAATAAAATCAATCACCCATTTTGTAAATGGGTTTTTAAAGAATTACAGAATTCAAAGGCATTCTTAGTAGTCTATCCCTACCAACAAACAATTTATATTGCATGCATGAATATACCAATTGATAAACATCATGAAATTACATAGGCCACTAATAACCCACATGTAAAATGTTATAATTTGTAGTTTTTACTGCATAATGACCACCACAACTTCCTTCACGACATCCTCTAATAACCTTTTTAGTTTGATCATGAGTTATGCATATTAATAGTACACCATATTTGTTTCTATAGAATAAAAAAAAATTATAACAAATAAAATTTTAAAGGTTGGAATGTCAAATATCATTTTTGTCTTTTATATAACTTATTAGGACAAGTCCAATTTTTGAAGTAATAAACTAAATCATGATACCAATCATCTTCAACTAGTAAATAAACCTAATCATTTGTTTCATGTCCAAATAGATATCTTATTTTAAAAAATCAACTAATTTCATGGACTAAAAATAATGTTTAACATTCAATGAATCATCAATAGTAGGATTTAAAAAATTATACTAGAAGAAGCAATTTGAGCTAAATGTTTTTTCAAATCATTTTCATTTATAGTGTAGAAGTTTTGAATTTAAGATCAAACTCTTGGATTGTAAAATCTATTTCTCTAACCTTCCCTAAATAATGGGTTGTTTTAAAATATAAGAAATAATAGGTAAATTAGATCTTACAAGAACCAGATTTCCCATCAATAGATAATGAAATTTACCTAATGAAGAAATTAAAGTTAAAACAAATTTTTCAATGAGGGGGTACCATATTTATGTATCTTTAAAAACCTAAATTTTGTAACCAAAAGGTTTTTCATCACTATTTTCATAAACTTGAGTTATCATAGCACCTATGTCTTTGTCAATTACATTCACATAAAGAATGAAAGGTTTAGTTAAATTAGGCTTAGCTTGTATAGTGCACTTGTAATGGAATTTTTAACATTATTAAAGGTAGAATATGTTCCTAAATCCCTCACATATGACTATGTTTATTTAGAAAAATCTATAATATATTAGATTTATAAACGAAATCTAATATGAATTTACACACAAATTTTATTTTAGTAAATAAATATCTATGAATAGATTGATCTTTAGGTGCTGGTGTCTATTTCATTACTTCAATAAATTTTATATCAATTGAAATACCATCTTTATAAATAATATGTTTTAATAATTTGACTTCATAAACACCAAACATAAATTAATTAGAGTTTAGATAAAAACCATACTTCTAAATCATGAAAAATCTTCATAGAGATGATCTAAATATTTATTTCTATTTTTATAATGGACCTTAAGGTAGTCTAAGTAAACTTGAATGACAATACCAATCAAATCATCAAAATCTACATACATATCTCTTTGAAAAATACCACTTGTATTCATGAGACAAAAAGTCATCCTATTAAAAGTAAAATTTCCTCTTTGAGTAGTAAAAGTTACCTTATGTATATCATCTAAATTGATAAATATTTGACTATAACCAAAACATACATCAATGAAAGACATCATGTCATATCATGTAACTTTTTGAAAATTTTGATCAATACTTGGAAGATAAAAGGTATCCTTTACACTAACCTTGTTTAAATATTTAAAGTCTACACATAATCTAATATTAACATTATTTTTATGCAAAAGTATTGAATTAGCTACCCAATCAGAGTATTTTAAAATAAAAATGACACCATCATCAAGCATGTTATTAAGCTCTTTAGTGATGGCATCTTCCAATAAACAACTTATTATTCTTATTTTCTACCTTATAGGTTTAATACATGGTTTTATAGGAATATCATGTCTAATAATATTAGTATCATGACTTTTAAGGTATTTATGAGACCAGAAAAAAATCAATGAATTATTTAAAAAAATTAATGAACTTTACCATTTCATTGGGTGTACATTGTATTCTCAAATAAACAAACTTCAGATCCTTTTCAATTCCTAGATTAATTGGAATAGTCTCTTTAATTATTCTTTAAGAAGGTTATTCATTCCATGATATCTTAGGTTAATCATTTAGGATAAAATTTGATTCCAAATTCACCAAACCATCAGGTAATTTATTGGTATTCATTTGTAAATAATCTCTATATTTAATCACATAGTCGTCATTATAAAAATAATTATCCTTTAAGAAAACATTAATATGTTCATCATAGCTAAAAACATGATAATTTTCATTTAAATCTATAAATTTAGATCTGAAATTTTCTAAAAAATAAAAATCAACAATAGGTTCACTTTCACCTGGAGTGGGATTAGAAGCAAAAAACAACAATCTTATCATCTCAAACATTAAATTCTCTATGTGAGTGATATTAAAGATTCAAAAGTTTCAAGTAAGACCCAAACTTTTTGAGTATATTGATTATGATGAGTTTGATCTATTTTATAAGCTTTACTTACTTGATTAATAATTAATTCAAAATCACCAAAGACTTCTAATTGTTTAACATTCAGCTTAATGGATTTTTCTAAGTCTAAACATAAGACTTCAAATTCTATTTTTTATTATTAGTATCAAAAGACAATTTATAAGTATAACGAAACAACTTAATAAATAAATAAGACAAATTCCAACACCAATACCAACTTGTGAACAAGCACAATCAAAATAAAAATACCATAAATTATTCTTGAGAAAAAAATTGTTGTTTTTTAGGTTCATCTATAGTTAACAACTCATACATATCAATTCCTATTTATACATACGCAACATTTGGAAGTAAAGAAACAATAATATTACTAAACCAATCCTCCCTTCTCATAAAGGCCATCTCATTTCCTATTGAAACCCAATTTATATCTTTCCCAATAAATGCAATAGTTGATTTTAACCAGTCTTTGCCTAGAAGCATGGAATAATTGATAAGCATATCTAAAATTTGAACATTAGTCATACACTTAATCCTTTCATCTTGAAATTTTTTGATAATAAGATATTGAAACTTACCACAACTTTTCATTTGGTATGAATCAAATGCTGTAAGTTTTATATTATTTATTTCATAATAAATGTCTTATTAATAAACAATAAATTTTTCCATTATCTTCTTTGATGCACCAATATATAAAATACAATTATGTATGATTTTATTTGAAATCTTAATAGATACATAATAAGGTAGTATGTAATCAACATAAGGATCATATATATGAGAAAAAATAGAAGAATGAGATTGTTCATCATTTTTATCTTCTTTATAAAATCCTAAAACATCCTTAGAATTTAGATTTTTAATAGCATCACTTACTTTATCAAGCTATTATGGTAAACCAACAACTTTTAATAATGAAAATCTCACTCGTATAATAGCTAAATCATTGATTATATTATAAGATCATACATCTAGATGACATATATGCATATAAGTTTTTGTATTATAAGGAGGGTACTAAGGATTATTAACTCTAATAGATAAAATATTATTTTGTGTGGAACTAATTGCAACATGATTAGATGCAATATTATTCTATGTACCTTTGTCTTTATCAGCATTTTTAGAAGAAGATTGATTGCTAGCTATGGCATCCTTCTAATGTTAATAATCCTTTTGCATTATATTAACAACATAAGTATTTTCAGATTTTATTTCATCTAAAGACTAATCAATTCCACACATATTTATATTATTATCAAGGTCAATGGAAATACTATCTTTTACTTGGATATATCTTTTAAATTTTTACACATCTATACATATACTGGGATCATGATCCAATTCAAAAACATTAAAATAATGAACTTTTTCATCATTTTACCCTTTTGCATAAAATAAGATTTACCTGATGAAGAGGGTTTATCATCTAATTGCCTTTTAATGGTGACTAGCTCATTGCTAAGACTATGAATGGCATTTAAATTTTATGCATTGTCATAATTCAAACATATTATAATTATATCATTAAAACCAACATATTTTGATTTATTTTCATACTCAATACAAAACTTTATAGTTTCATTGTAATTTGTAATGTCCCTATCCTCTAAAGCTATTTTATATTTTAAAGGTAAAGCATTATAAAAATATAGTCTAGACAACCTTTTTATAGGCTTGATTTCACATGGATTTTTTTTATCACAATTTAGTAAATATTCTAATGAAATAATAATGGTATCTCATGTATCTATAGAAATATTTATTAATTCATTAACTATTTATAAATCTTGTTTTATTTTACCAAAACAAAGTTCTAGCCATTCTTCAATATCATTAGAGTTACTAATTACACCAGAGGGAAGACTAATAAAAACTTGATAAACTTTTTATTTTAACATTTGAGAATAATATCTAAAAGAAACCTTTTCATTTATAGTACCTAAAGTCTCAAAAAATAATATAAAACCATCCAAGTGATCTTCCCATGATTCACCACAACTTCTAAAAGACTTTGTTGAAAGTAGCTACTTAGAGGGGGGGTGAATCAGTAGACAACAATGTATCAACTTTATCTAGCAACATAAACATGAAAGTACATATATTAAAAGCATGAATCAAGATAATACATCACATGAACACATCATATATGTGGAAAACCATCATGGGGGACAAAATCCACTAAACCTTGCAAGATGGACTACAATCCTATAATAACAAGATCCAATTTAGACTAGATGAAACTAATAAAGGAACTACCATCCTTTAATTAGTGAAACTACTATAAACACTAGAAAATTGTGCACTTGCATTTTTTAATGATTAAATGCCTTGAGACCCCCCCTAAAAACACCCTGAACTTTCTTAACACTTAAAAAAACCCTCTTAACCTGACTAAATCATTATTTTCCTAGTCACATAATACTATTCAAAAGTACTATTGACTATCACTATTCACTATGGGACCCACTGTCACTATTCATGATGACATGGTAAGTGGTATGGCATGTGACATGTCAAATGACATGGAAGGTGATTTTGGAGGTAATATGGCAAGTGACATGTCTTAGAAGTGAGGTAGCTTGATGTGGGACATCATACCCCACCTAGGACCCTTCCCAAATTGCTTGATGACTTCATTTAAGCATCACAAGCCCCCCCTAAAAGTATAGAAAATTTCCCCTCAAGAGACCATTATTAAACATGTATTTTACCTTCACACATGAAAATAACATTCAAAATAAGATACCTACCTCTTTAAGACAAAGGACACCCATTTTTTTACTTCTTTACCCAAATGGGACACTCACGAACCCAAATGGGAATTCCCACCCACCTCATTTTAAATAATTCCTCCACCACATATAAAATGGTGCCATACCTATATTATTCCTCTTTTTGAATGACTCTTCACAACATATGTTATAAATACCCCCTCTCTTTCACCCAGGGTTAAGCTGGAAAGTGGCAAATTAGTATTTTTTATTATTAACAATTTGTTGCAGGTTTTTGGAGGAGGTTATCCAATTAAGAAGGAGGTTATCCTCATCTTGGAGGATAAAAAATTCATATCATTGAAGATCTACCAAAATCACTCTAGGATTTCATCAGCAATATCATCAACAACACCATCATCAATAACAATCTCAAAGGTAACCATGTTCATTTATTTTGTTTTAACTTATCATCTCATTTAGTCTCTTCTCTCTTGACCTCCATACCTTTCAATTACACCTCTTATTTTTCCCCATTTTCACTTCATTTATTTTCTTGTCCATCTTTACCCACTTGACCCTTTTTACCTCTTTGCCATAATTCACCCACTTGACCCCTTTTACCTCTTGGTCATATTTACCAACTTGACCATTTATCCCTTTTACCTTCTATCTTCTTGATAATTTTTACCATCACCTTATTGATCATTTCAATAATTTATCAACCTCAACCAAACCATCTTTCCCTTTTGACCATTTGCCAAACCAAAACCATAACCTTGCCTCAACTAGCCTTTTAGCCTTTGCTTTATTTAGTCATTTTATTAGTAATGCATCCATATTAATTGTATTTAATTTCAGATTTTATATTATTTAATGAAATTATCTTTTAGTTTATCATTCCAATTTAATTATCTAAATAAGGTGGATTGATAGCATCTTAGGAAGCTTTCACTTCTAGGACCTAGCTCATGCTAGGTAATCCACTTTGCTACTTGTCTAACAAACAATTTTTCTTATTGTTTTCTTATTTGAAGTTATTCCTTCCTAGACAAAGAGGAGTATCCAACATCATATCGATCATGTGCACACTTTATACCAGGTTCTCATAACCATTACCCTTATTGATAGTTTCTTTTTATCATACTTTAAAAAAAAGTAGAAAATAGAGAAAAACATTTGGCATACCCGGTGGAACCCCTTATGGGTTCATAGTTTTTTAGGCATATAGTTTCATTTAGTAAAATTTCAATGCTCTTGCACTTTTGTTATTTTTAAATTCTAAAAAAGGAAAAAATATTTCCTTTCTTCTTTTCCAAAAAAAATTCATCCTAGGGATAGGTTGCATTTTACATCTTGCATTTAAGTGCATTTTAGTTATTCATTATTTGAATGAAAAGACACCAAACTCTTATTTTGGGTTAAAATTAAGTGAATTCATTGTAATGTCTACTTAATTATTATCTCACCTAAATTAGTTAAATGCATTATGAATTAATCATAGCACACATATGTTACACTTCTAAACTACACACATAAATTAAACATCAAAACTTATTTGAGACAAGCTCCATTGGGATTTCATCACCTTTTAGATCACCTTACCCTACCCGGTGATCCCACTTGAATTTCATCACCGAGGGGAGGACCCACTTTGTCCTCTAGTGGAGTATAAACTCTAGACAAATAATATATATTGGCTAAGTGCCCACACTAGTTATGGAATCATGAAGTGAGTGGAACAAGCCCCCAGTACCAGGCCATATACCTAGTCTATTATAGATTATTTGAGCACCAAAGTTCAACCCAAAACCATATGTAGATAGACTTTCTAGTACCTAACATACAATCCAATTTCCCCTTTCAAAATCTTTAAGGCATAATCCAAAAGTGATTTAAAATAAATCCTAGGAATGATTGCACTTTTAGTGTGTGCTTTGTTTACTTTGGGCTTTTCTTTGATTTCGCATTATGTGATGTGAGAGGTTCATTATCCATTTCCAAATTTATCATATGGTATTAACTAAACAACAAGTGAAAAATTAAAAAAAACCCACAACCATCTTCATATTCATCCTCATCCATGGATTATACCTTAGACATTGATAGATTGCTCCATGCTTCACTGCACCATTCTCCCCCACCTAGGGTGCCTTCAATAATCCCTGAAGGTGATTCAAATTTATGCACCTTTCTAGATAACAATCCAGTTGCTTTACAACACTATATTAATGCCTTAGTTTACCATTCTTTGATGGTTTCAATTCCTCCCACATATCCACCTTATGTTATGCCACACCACCTCATGGTTGGTGTTCATCATCCCACCCTTCTATTATCCAAGCTTCATCTTCGACCATTAGTTCATCTACCACCACCACCCAAAAACTTATTACCCCAACAAATACCTCTAACATTGGCTCAATTTTACCCCTTGTCACTTTTACCCCTTTTGTTGGTGTGATGTTTTACACACCAATTTCTACCATTCCCTTCAACTTAACTAATATATCAACCTCAAAACCCTTTTAAAACTTGGTAGTCTCCATACCAAAAACACTTCCCCCTATTATCACTAGGATCACTATCCCTCAAAAACCCATAAAAACTTTAGCATTACTAACCCAAACTAAGACCCCATTAACTAACCCAAATATACCCCTAAGCTGACCATTATTAGTTCCTCTACAAGCCCCCACTGCCTCCAATAATTATATCCACAACTTGTTGGGACATGTTGTACCTTCTACCCAACCCTTAATTCCTATCAGTCTTATAGGGACACTATCCTAACATCAAATTACCACATACCAATATATGCCTACTTTGATACCTCCTACCACATACCAATTCTAGCTACAACCCAACTTCTAGAAAACTTGCCATTGAATTATGCAGCTACCCAACCCCAACCTGACCTGATCAAGATGCTTGTAGATAATAAGACCTAGCTTTAATCATCTATCTCTGGGTCCCATAATCTTTTATCTTATGACCAAATCTGCAAATAACCTATCAACCTTTCTATCCCAATTCATGTTTATCCTCCTCAATGGGACATTCCCAAATTCTCTATGTTTTAGGAGAAAGAGGGTCCTCAACAACATTTGAGGGTTTTTCATCATTATTGTTACTTGATTGCCTATGATGATGCCCTCCTTCTCTGAACCTTCCCTATGTCTTTATTAAGGCTTGCCTAGGATTGGTACAGTTCCCTTCCTAGACATTTTATCTTCTTGTTTTCTCAACTAACCCAAATTTTCTTAGAATTTTTTTTGTCAATATATCCAAGATGATCTATATAACTGAACTTTATTCTATTAGGCATTTTGATGATGAATCAATTGCTGACTTCATTACGTGATGGTGAGGCCTCAATAATCAATTATCCTTTTCACTACCCCAAATGGAACTCATTAAATTTTTCTCTCAGGGATGCATAAAACACATCACTCCCACCCTTCAAGTGAAAAAATTTAGAACTTTTAATGAAGCATTCACAATGGCACACAAACTCAAGAACCGAGCCATATATGAGGGTAAATTAAAATTACAAAATAAGAATTTGACTTTTAAACCCAATGACCCCTCTTCCTCCAAAAAAACTAACCAAACCAATTCTAAAGCTAAAACATCTAAAAATTTAATTATTTTAAGAACTACCCCACCTCCATTTGTTAACTAGTCACATCAAAACACACCTTCCAATCTTTCTTACCAACCGAACTAAAATCAAAGTTGGGTTCCCCCTAAGAAATTCACCCCTATAGGGGAATCTTATGCATCTATGTTGGATAAATTTCTAAAATATAATGTTATTCAACTCCCATCAATCAAGCCACCTCAACAATTTGACCCTTCTCACCCTATACCTAGGTGGTACAATGAAAATGACCATTGTGGTTTCCATTAGGTGATTAGACATGACACAAACCAGTGTAACACTTTTAAAAGTCTTATCCAAAACCTTATTGACAATGGTAAATTGACATTTGAAAACCCTAATGCACCCCACAACCATTCTCTCAATATTTTTTTCAAACCATTCCCTAACCACCCTCCACCTACTTGAACCCATGACAATCAATTTGAACCATCTTCATCTCATGAGGAACACACAATCAACACCATCATAAATGAGCCCATGGAGGATGAGCCTCATATTCCCATTTCCTCTTCACCAACCTCACCTATGGAATAGTCAAATTCACCTCTTACCCCTTTGGAGACCCAAGTAGAAGGATCTATAGGCCCAACTTCTTTTCTTGATCAAACCATATCCATGCCTACCTCTCTTTTCATATAATTGGCCATTAACCTAACCAACCCTTCTCTACCCCACAAAGTGAAATGAGAGAAATACCATCTTTTCCTTTGTATACCCTAGCAAAGGAAGGAGCTGGGACCATACCTACATCGTCGATCAAGTAAACATCCCCTCTCTTAATCACCCCATAAGCAACCATTGTTTTGAAACTTTCTAGCTCAAGAAGAGATGAAGGAACCATCTCTCCTTCTTCACCCAAGGGATTAAAATTAGAAATAATAGATCAAATAAAAAAACCGTTTAGAATCCCTTTTCTTGGTTAGTGTAAAGTTTGGAATTTGCCTCACAACCCAACCTAGATAGAACCACTTCCTGCCATCATTTGGGGCTCCCATGCCAAAATAGAACTGAACCCTCAACTTCATTAGCATCCACTTTCCAACCTATTACCACCCCATCATCAAACATTTATTTCCATTAAAATGTGAGGAAACCATATCACCCACCTCCACCAAGATCATCTCATAATCTTCAATCTAAACTAGCTAAGAATTTGGGTATCTTTCCCATACCTAGCATCATCCATCCCCCCATCAAATCAAGCCTACCCCCCTCTAGGCCACCTAACAAACCACCAACCAAGATGGATTAAAGGGTATAGTTAATTAAACTTCATCCTTAAGTTATACCTATGCTTCCTCCTTCTCATTTTCCATCTATTTTGGGACCCCACCTTTCAACCATCCTAGTCACTTGTTTTGCTTCAATTAAACTAATGCCCTTTTCTATGCCTACCCCACCATCACCTACGCTATCAAATTCTTCATGATTCTTAGCTAATTTATCCCCCTCTAATTTTCCACCTATTATCAACCCCCCATCCTCTACTTCAAAACCATCTACCATTAATCTGATCATAGCTAAGCCAACCCAATCTAAACCATCTACCAAAATTGCCTAACCACCAACCCTCTCTAAGGTCAAGATCATGCCTAAGAAGGTTCTTATTTGCCCAATGAACATCTCAACACCCTCAATACCTTGAAATAAATCTTACTCCATTATTTTATAGAGGCTATTGAAAAAATCTTCCATTAAAATTCCACCTATTAAACCATTCACTCCTTATAACACCAAACCCTATTGGTTTAATGATACTCAGATCTGTGTGTACCATAAGACACTAGGACATAACATGGAGAGTTACAAAGATCTCCAAGCTCTTGTTCATTACTTATATGAGGATGATGATCTATCATTAGGTGAACCAATTTCACCTACCTTACTAACCCAACTTCCAACTAAACCAATCCAACCACTATCCCAACCTACACTAACTTCCTCACTCTCATATATAGGTAAGGATAAGTAGCTGAAGTAATCACCCAGTTTAGCTGAGCCCATTGTCCATACCATCCACATGATTACCTGATCTCAAGCATAATAGAGGGGTAAAGGAAGAGCCAATGTGTCCATTCCATGGACATATCCTTTGGATTCTTAGCCTCATAACCAGGACCAAACACCAACACCACCATCCAAGCCATCACCTAGACCGAAAGTATCCATCCTAGGTGTACTTCCCATTAATTCCTCTACATCCATTCAACAAATTATGTTGAAGTAACTTCATCAAGTACCAATGAATATGAGCCTTTATAACTTGATTAACACCTTACCTCATCATTATCAAACATTAATAGACACCCTATAACCCATTAAGGTTTAGCCAAATGTTCTGTAACCCCTTGCCTCTTTTGTTGGGACCCTCCAACTTTATATCATTGTCAACTTCCAAGATTTTGAGAAACCTCCAACACACTCTAAGGAATCTGACCCACTTTTATTTGTCACCATATATATAAATCATATCCATGTCAAAAGGGTGATGATTGATGGAGGACCCATCATCAACATAATCTCCTCCTATGTTTTTGATCAGCTAAATTTAGCAAAGAATATCATGGCTAAAAGCAAAACATTTATTCCCTCCTTCAATGACACCATGGCCACTACCTTAGGGACCATTCTTCTTTAAATACACTTGGGACCTTGCACCATCCCTAAGATATTTTATGTTGTAGAGGGTGAATTCCAATATGAAATTTTACTCATATGCCCAAGGAATTTGGGCTATGATTTACATCCCCTCTACTTTACACGGTTGTGTTAAATTTGAACATGAAGGGAAATTCATAACCATCAAGGTTGATCCCAATCCTTTTATGTGTTGTAATGACCTATAGGCCTAATGATGTCCTTCTTCCCTTCTTCCACTTTCATCTCCTTCATAGTCAACCAATCCCATTAACAGAATTACACCATCAACCACCACCCATAATGATTCTACCCTTAATAATGATGAAGCCTCAACTAGTGCATCTATCCCTTCTTCCTAGACTCTCATTGAAGACCCCTTGACATAAAATTTCAAGTGTTTTTTCTTGAGGAGTACCTAATTTTAGCCTTATATGCCTTTCCCACTCCCTAGGGATATGAGAACCTTCAAAATGACCCTTATTACGACCCCAACCTAGGTACCATCATCCCATTTGGACTTCCCAATTATTGAACATACTTTTTCTATGGGGGACTTGATCAACCACTCCTCACTCCTATCACCACTCCATATATTCAACCTTTCACTTATGATTTCTCCTATCTAAGTAACCCAGCCTCTACAAGAACCTATCTTCACCATTGTGTTTGGAAAGGATTTGGTATGGGCATATATGAATAAAGAACTCATTAATTGATTATTATCAAGAATCAAATACCTTATGAGTTCTTTGGGCTTGGGTTTGAACCACCATAAGAACCCACCTCACCAAAACCTATTGATATCCCCATCAAAGAGATCCTATCTTCTCCTAAGACATCTTTTCAATATGGAGACACTGACATCATCCCATTCAATTTTTTTATCAATACCATTATTTTAGTCCCATTTACATATCAGCATGGTGGCCAAACTAAAACCTTTCCTCTCATCCACCTTGAAATGATTGATCATGATTCACACACCATCTATACCATTCAACACCAAAATGACAATTCTATCCTCACCTACCTTGGTGTAGGAGACTCTCCCATCCATAAATCTTTCCCTCCAAAAAACTAGACCATGTTTAATGAATCAACTATTGACATTAACTTAGGAACCCAAGAGAATCCTTATATCATTAAACTAGGCCAATCCTTGGACTCAAAAGAACAACATGATTATCCTACCTTCCTTTAGGACCATAGCATCACATTTTCATAGTTTTATTAGGATATGCCTGGGTTTGACCCCTCCATCTCCCTTCATAACATCATTACACATCTATAGGCTAAGATGGTATGGCAAAATCTTCATAAAATACACCCTTGTATAGCTCTTCTTGTCAAGGAAGAACTTTAATGTCTTTTATCCATCAACTTTATTCATCTCATTAACTACCCATAATGGGTCTCTAATATTTTTCCCATTACCAAGCCCACTGGGGGACTATACCTTTGTGTGGATTATTGAAACCTTAACCTTGCATGCCCTAAAGATGACTTTCCTTTACCCAACATTGACCAACTAGTTGACCTTACCATAGGTCATCAGATGTTATCCCTCATGGATGGATTTTCAAGATATAATCAAATCCTGATCACCCCCTTAGACCAACATAAAACTACATTCATTACTCCTTCGAGAACTTTCTACTATTGAGCCATGCCTTTTGGCTTAAAAAATGTAGAATAAACTTATTAATGGGCCATCCTATGTCTTCCATGATCTCATTCATAAAATTATAGAGGATTATGTGGATGATCTCCTTAGGAAATCTAAACACCGTAAGGACCATTTATCTATTCCTACTATCATTTTTGACTAATTGATTTAATTCCATGTTCAGTTCAATCCCAAGAAATGCATTTTTGGTGTTTTATCTAGAAAGATTCTTAGCTCTATCATCTCCCTTTATGGAATTGAGATTGACCCTACTAAAGTTAAGGCCATCCTATAAATGCCTCCTCCAACAAACCTTAAGCAACTTCATAGTCTACAAGGAAAACTCTAATCTATCCATCTCTTCATCTCTCAATTATTAGATAGATGCCAACCCTTTCACAACATCTTGAATAAATACACCTCTTTTAGATGGACCAAAGATTGTCAACAAGCCTTTGATTCACTCAAAGAGTAATTTATTTCTCTACCTATTCTTATCCCACCTAGGGATGATCAACCTTTCTACATTTATGTATCCACCACTGATCACTCTTTGGGTGCCATGCTAGCTCATCAGGATGAATAAAACAAGGAGTAATCCATTTATTATCTCAGTCATATGATTCTAGAGTATGAGACATGATATACCCATCTTGAAAAGCTTTGTCTCACTCTCATTTTTGTTTCCTCTATGCTTTGTCTCTACCTTATTAATCACAAAACATATTTTATCACTAACACCGACCCACTCAATTATATGCACTCCAAGCCATACGAAAATCAATATATGGCTAAGTGGCTCATGCTTCTAGTCTAGTTTGATCTTGATTTTCTTCACCAAAAATCCATTAAGGGGTAGGTCATTGCTGATCAATTAGCTAAAGCACCTTTCACAAATAACTAGCCCATTCCATTAACATTTCTCGATGATTCTATTGCAACTCTTTCTTAGGGAGAGCCCTCTTACCAAATGACCATGTTTTTTGATAGCTCTAAATGCCAACATGGTGGGGGTGCATGCATAATTATCATACCCCTTCATGGTGAACCTCTTCCACTATCCTTTACACTCAACTTTGAATGTATTAACAACATGGTAGAATGCAAAGCTTTGGTCATCGGTCTCCAAACTACTCTTGCATTAAAAATCAAAGCCATTTCTATCTTTGGTGATTCTCAACTCATGAATAACTAGGTCAATGGATCCTTTTAGTGTAGAAATGACATTTTACAAAAGTATAAGCTCCTCATTAATGATCTCTTAACATATTTTGATCATTATCAAATCCAATTAGTGCCTCGATCTACTAATAAATTTGTAGACATGATGGCCTTTCTTGCATCTCAAATACATCCTTAACATGTAGAATCCAAATTGTTTGTCACCATCCACCATTTCATTAGGCCTTCATATATCAGTTCAGACCTTCCAATCATTTGTAGTGTGAAGGCATCTCCTTTTGATGTCTAGTATGACCAAACATTCAATTACCTTAACCTAGGCATCATTCCACCTGACCTCTCAAATAATGCCTAGAAGGCCTTTGTGTAAGGCACCTATCATTATACCATACTATTGGGAATCCTATATAAACATGACTTTGATGGTCTTCTCCTTTGTTGTTTACATATTCATGAGATTCCTCATGCCATCAAATAAACCTATGATGGAGTTTGTGGGGGAAATTTTAGTGTCCTTTCTATCACCAAAATAATCCTATGCATAGGTTATTATTGGCCTCCCCTCAATCAAGACTATTGTGAATATGTAAAGAAGTGTGTTAAATGCCAACAACACACTAACTTGTATCATGTAACCACTCATGGCCATAAGGTATCCATGGATTATTGGTCTTTCTCATATTGGGGGCTAGATCTCATTAGAGAAATCAATCCTTACTCTTCTCAGTGGCACTAATATATCATCACCACTACATAATATTTCACTAAATGGGTGGAGGCCATCCCCCTTATCTCCATCAAAGCCAAAAAAAATATAGATTTTATCAATCATCACATTATCTATCATTTTGGGGTCCCTCACAAAATCATAAAAGATAATGTCAAATCATTCAAAAAGAAAAAATTTCAATCCCTTTGTAATGATTTAAGCATCAAACTCAGCCATTCATCACCTTACCATCCATAGGTAAATGGATAGGTAGAAGCCTAAAAATAAACTCCCATCAAAATTTTGACCAAAGTCGTAAGTTCTTACGGATGGGACTAGCACATACACATCCCATTTATTTTATGGGCGTATCACACTAGTATCTAAATTGCAACAGGTGCTACACCTTTTATCTTGGTCTTTGGTGAAGAGGTTGTTCAACCTCTTGAAGTCTAAGTTACATCTCTTCATATTTCCTTACATGACATCATTTATAAAGAGGATTATTGTCAAGAATGTCTCACATGCATTGAATTACTTGATGAACATTTCCTTGCTTCCCTTAACCATCTTTGCATCTATCAAGAGTATATTACCTATGATTTTAATAAGCACCTTAAACAATAAGAATTCAATGTCATAGATCTCATCCTAAATAAAACAAAACATGAACAACATGGAGAAGAGTAAATGAGGCAAGTTTACTTTCAATTGGATTGGAAGCTACATCATTACCCATAAGTATGGATCAGGAGCTTATCATTTGTCCTCTCTTGAGGGAAAATTAGAACTTGAGCCTCTCAATGCTTTAAAAGAAAGATCAATCTCACATTTTTTTCCATCTTAAGCTCATCCCTTGATTATGAGATTTTAACCTTCACCCACCTTCCTCCTCCCCTTTTGAGGACAATTGATTACAACATAGAACCATGTGATTAACCATCATAGTCATGGTATAATCCTAAATATGGGTACCATAGATCTACCCATAGCATGGTTCTCATGGATACTTTTTATTTCTAACAAGATGGAATCTCATGGTCATTGTCTCTAAAAAATACACCCTTTCACATATCATTGACATTTTTGTGTAAAGTTTTTCCCTCATAAAGGTAAACCTTGGAACCTAATTAGATTGGTCCATGTCTAAACACATTTTATCTTTAAATAATTACTTAGGTCAATATCTTAATCATTTTAGACTTCTCCCTCAAAGGATAGCTACCCAAACACATAATAAAAATTGTCAAATGTAAGGTAGAATGTTCCCTTGAAGGACAACTATCAAGATCATTAAACAAAGCCAATAAATTTAGACCACTCCCTTGAAGGACAGATAAGTTAACTTTGTCAAAAGTAGATCAATTTCTTGAAAGCTTCCCACATCGATCAACTTCCCATATATAAAAATAAAGAAAAATATCCACTATCATAGAAAATTATAATGTTGCAATCAGCTCTCTAGCAACATAATAAGTTCGAATCCCTAATCAGCTTCCACATGTAGACTTCCTACATTGATCAATCTACATCTAACATATGAAATGGACTAGTCTATTACTATTATTAGGTAACTTATAAAAGGGTAAAATTAATTCACATGACGTTATCATACATATCACCCATTACCCTTCACACTACCCATCACTCATCTTCCCTGTAGACTATCTGTAAATCAAGGGATCTAAAGCTTACTTGACACCCTATGATAAAAAAACCTTTTTTATCAACTAATGACCACTCATGCACAAAATTTGAGGGCCTTATATTCATTAAGGTGATCCCACTTTGGGTCTATTTTCAATCCTTTTCAAAAATAAAGCATTATGCCTTATTCTTATTGTGTTTGGTTGGTGTTTTCATCATGATTTTTACCATCTAGTGTTACAAAAATAATAATCATTCTTTTTACATTCAATGATATTATAATAACCAAAACCATACCAATCATAACCATAACCATAACATTCATGAGAATCCACACAACCTTAAGCATGATACCATTCGACCAATGACATATATCACATTTTGTACATAAAAAACCTGTGCAATATTTTCTTTAAGGTGCAAGGAATTGTACCACACATATATAGTCATCATATTACACATTACCTTAAGAACATGTGTACATTATTGTCCTATCAAAGCATTAGACTAATTATCTGGTGACTCTAGATTTATGCTCATCCATCCTTCTACTTGATTACTCTAAATAATTACATTGACATTCCTTATGAAGAAGGAATCATTTATTTAAGAAGGTTTGCCTCATGATCTAGATGGTATCATTAGTTCAGGGTGAGGGGATGATACTTGATGATAAATGTGGTTGAAGATGGTAGTATTAGTGTGTGGAGGGACATACACCATCATTTTCAATGGAAATTTGAGTGATGATTATATGAAGGTAGATGTGCTTGCATGAAAGACATGATCTAATCTTGATACTGGTCCTTATCATGATTCTTTAAATCGAATACCTATCCATTCTTCCTCATTGACCTAGTTCTCCATTCTACTGATCAAGAATTTCATATGATGTCATTGATTCCCTTGAACAATCTTTCCACTAGAAATGGTCATGTTTACCTACCTTTTCACATGGACACATCACACTTGATATGATTGGTCATCTTGATAAAGTCATTATGCACCCTCATGATATCTTTTCATTGCCCTTATCATCTAATTCACATCTAATGTCTTTGTTTGATTTATCATCTCATGACCCTTGTAGGATTGGTGGTCATTTGCATCATTATCACCTTTGGCCTAGTTGATGTAAATTTGTTTCCAACTGTGGTTCATTATAATGATCATGCCTTCAAAACTACCACTATTACTGATGGAAGTAACTCGCAAATCCTTCCTACTATATAAATTCTTCCATCAGAGGTAGGCCCCTGTGAATTCAAAATAATACATTCACCTTTTTTTCCCCTCTACCCTCCTCCTAATTCCAACCCATTTCCATAAAATATAAATGTCAAACCCCAACCATTGATAGTACCTAATCCAACCTGGTAGTCTTTTATTTTGTGTCAAATGAATGTTCATTCATAGCAAGGGTACCACAATATTCTACTAACCATGTAGATTATTGTTGGTTAGGCCCAAAATATTGAAACCAATAAGTCATTAGTTCCATAGATTTGGGATAGAGGATGCATACATAGCCACCATTTGTCTAGCCTACCCATGTAGCTCTTGGGTTAGGCAAGGTCCATCCTTTGTCACTCACCATGCTGCTAACTTCCTTACTTATAAAATCTACTTGATCATCAAATAAATTCTTTAAAGGTCATCACTTCACTACTACCCTTAAAACTCAACTCATAGTGGTGATCAACCTTGGCCAAAGTGACTCTACAGATCTGGATAGACCCCCACCTCCTAAAACCTAGCTCATAGAGGTAGACACTATCTCCAAACTCCTACCCTCAGATAATTTTAGAAGGTGCAACCTCCTAATAAAGGCACCTCTTCTTTGGATTAGCTCCATTGAAGATCATTTGTGGTACTTAGCATTGTGCTTCATTCTAAGTTATCATACTTTGTCCATTCATATCTCTCATCCTACTAAATGTGGGATCATTATGGTAATTATTTACCAATCTACACCATTCACTTTCACTGACACCTTCACAAAAACCCAAACTTGTTGTTTTACAAAGCCTTTTCACTCAACCCAAACCAACCCATCCATCAAATTGGGGAAGCCAACTTGAACACGACTCACCCAACCCCTATTGAACTTCATTATCCTAATGTCCATGGACTATGTAGGTGTTGCTTCACTTCTACAGGCAACTCAACAACTAACAACTAATTCCTATCCTCTTTTTCTTCTCACTCATTTCCATTACTAATAATGCCCTCTTGCTTAGGGCATCTTGCATCAAGGAATCTTTAAAATATTTCTTATGCATCCTTATGTTTTAACACCATCTAATACTTCCTCTTAAGTTTTTCACCAATTTTTGGGAGAACTACATCACCATGAGCTCTTTTTAGACTATGTAGGTAACACTCAATTACTGAGGTTAGCTTAGTCACATCCTTTATTTTATTTCCCTTATCACCTAAAATCTCTTCCTCCACTTCTCTACCTATATCCTCACCATGTCCCTCCCTTCAGCTTGTTAATCTCTTTTAACCACTTTTTTAGCTTGTCAATATCTTTTAACACAAGGGTTGATAGCCTTCTTCATTGGCCCCTCTTATCTCCCATAAAACCACCATTGACTCTACCTCACTAGCCTTCTCATCACCATTCCTTATGCATAATTCATATCTCACTCCCTCACCCACTTTACATATTTTTTATCTCTATCTTTACTCATTACCAACCTTGTATTTTATCCTCTTCAACTTCTTTCATCATCCTCATCATCTCCCCTCACCCTTGGCTATTTGTCACACCCTCTTTATCGCTCTCTTTTCCTCACCAATTCCCCCTAATACTGTGCATCTTGCAAGATTTTTGTTTCTTTTATTACTATAATTTTTCTTTATCTGTACCACCACTCTCTACCATTTCACCACTCTTCCTACCACACCCATTTTCCATTCTTCTTATTTGCTTTTTTCCCATATTTTTGTCTTCTTTTTTTTCCTCCACAACTAGTTTCTCCCTAGGTATTTATCCTTTGAGAAGCCTTCCATAATTGCCTCTTTTTATTCTTCTCAGTTCTCACTTTTTGCCTTTTGTGTTCCACTTTTCCTCTTTCCATATCAGTACTCACTTATCTTTTACATCTATGTGAATATCCTTGTTTTGTATCCATATTTCAATTCTTCCTTTTTCTTCTTATCATCCCTGATCTTCATCCTTTATCTTCATCTCATTCCCTTTCATTGTTTTCCACCATCCTCTCCATTTTCTCCACTTCCTTTCATTTTTCTCATCTTGAGGACATTCCTTATTCTTCCCAACCTTCTTTTTTTCCTCCTATATGTCCATGCCTAGATCCTTCCATCCTTCTCCACCTTCATCTATATATTTGACCTTATCATTTCCTCTACCTATCTCTCCATCTATCTCCTAGTCTACCTTCACCTCATCCCTTGTTGGATCTCCATTATGTTCTCCAATTCAATCTCCACCTCTTTAGAGTGTGGTCACTAGTTGTGTTGCTTTTACATCTCCTTGTTTGCTTCCTTGTGTCCTTTATGCCCTTGGTTTAATGTATGGAATCCATAACCTACTCACTCATTTAAATAATAATATTATTATTCACCTCACTCCATATTCTAAAACAACTCAGTGTCTTTCTCTAAATTCCCTCAAAACTCAATGATAACTTATTATGGGGCCTCACTGACTCAAGGGTTAAGGGTTTAAATCTTCACCACTTCTCATTTGCCAACTTTATTACTTTACTTCCTTGAATTATTGAATCATACCCTTCCATATCCTATTAATGACATTATTTTTAAGTGTGAAAAATTTTAGCTTGTTTGGATGGTGATGAAAGAACCCATCGGGTCACCATGTCAATTCAAGTAGTACCATATTTTATAAATCTTGGTAAAGCATATTTCTCCTTTTTTTTAAATGGTGATAAAAATTTCATGCTTAAACCTACTTATCCATGGTTATAGATTCCTTTTACATAGTTGATGCAATCATCTAATTGAATCCTAGGTAATCTCATCCATCATTTCTACCAAGCCAATCATAAAACTATTTGAAACCCATATTTCCCACCTTTTGGAGCTTCCTTTTCTCCAACATCCTTCAACTGAACCTAACTACATGATATCAAATTGGGGCAACTAAGTTAAACAACACTCTTTACCTTAAAAGAACTAAATTTGGATTGACATTATTTTTGGATTCCTATCCATAGAACTATGTAGGTAGCATCCACTTATGAAGTGCATATGGAGTCATCTCAGCCATCCCCTTCCAACACATACCCAATCCACCCATGCTTTCACCACATCCACCTTGATGTTGGTTGCTTTTGACCTAGAAAATTGGCATGTTTTGAAAAACATTTTGAATATGTTTACCACTTCATACATTACCTAACCAATTGTGTTATTTTATAGTAGCACTTCCTACCTTGGATACTTATGACTAACACTGAGCATGTCTAGATGACTTGATAGCCCTAACTTAATCAGCTATAACCAATGCTATGGACTGGATATCCTTAACATGTGTCCTTCTAGGATACACCTTATTTTTACCAAAATGGTATATTTAGTCTCTATAAAATATTTATTATTGTGCTTAGATGCATTTTGTGAACCCATTGGCATTTTGCATGCCCAACTACCTTATGGTACCACTTAGTGCCTCCCCACCAACTGTTTATCAAACTTGCACCTGATTCAACCTTCCATCATTAACTCTCCTTTTGAGGGGGGAATACCTCCTCCCATACTTAGATCACCTTGACCTTTGACCAAGTGATTTATTTTTGTTTTGTAACTTGTTAATTCAAAGCTGCATAACAAAAAGGGGCAATATGTAGACACTAGAAAACTATGGACTTGTAGTTTTCAATGACGAAATGCCTTGGGAACCCCTTAAAAACCCCTAAATTTTTTTAACCATTAATAAACCCCTCTTTACCCAACTAAATCACTATTTTTCTAGTCACATATTACTATTCAAAAATACTATTTGAAATTACTATTCAAAAGTACTATTCACTATCACTATTCATGATGACATGGTAAGTGGCATGGAAAATGACATGGCATGTGACATGTCAAGTGACATGGAAGGTGATTTTGGAGGTGATGTGGTAAGTGAGATGGATTATAAATGATTTGACTTGATGTGGGACATCATACCCCACTTGGGACCCTTCCCAAAGTGCTTGGTGACCTCATTTAAGCATCACAAGGCCCCCCTTGAAATATGGATAAAATCCCTTCAAATTACCATTATTGAACATGTATTTTACCTTCACACATTAAATTAACATTGAAAATAAGATACCTACCTCTTTAAGACAAAGGACACCCATTTTTGACTTCTTAACCCGAATGAGACACTCACCAACCCAAATGGGAATCTCCACCTACCTCATTTTGAATAATTCATCCACCACATAGAAAATGGCACCATACCTCTATTATTCCTATTTCGGAATGACTCTTCATAAGATATTCTATAAATTCCCCCCTCTCCTTCACCTAGGGTTAAATTGGAAAGTGGCAAATTAGTATTTTTTGTTATTAACATTTTGTTGTAGGTTTTTGGAGAAGGTTATCCACTTGAGAAGGAGGTCATTATCATTTTGGAGGAGAAAAAATTCAAATCATCAAATATCTACTAGAATAACTCTAGGATTTCATCAATAATATCATCAACAACACTATCATCGACAACCATCTCAAAGGTAACCTTGTTTGTTTATTTTATTTTAACTTATTACCTCCTTTGGTCTCTTCTCTCTTGACCTCCATACATTTCACCTTTCACCTCTTTTTTGCCCATTTTTTCACATACTTCATTTATTTCCTTGGCCATATTTACCCACTTGACCCTTTTTACCTCTTTGCCATAATTCACCCACTTGACCCCTTTTGCCTCTTGGCCATATTTACCAACTTGACCATTTATCCCTTTTACCCTTTTCCCTTAATTATTCTTGATCATTTTGGCCCTTACCTTATTGATCCTTTTAATCATTTATCAACCTAAACCAAATCATCTTTCCATTTTGACCATTTTCCAAACCAAAACCATAACCTTACCTCGACTAGCCTTTTAGCATTTGCTTTATTTAGTCATTTTCTTAGCAAAGCATCCATCTTAATTGTATTTAATTTTAGATTTTTTATTATTTAATGAAATTATATTTCATTTTATCATTTAAATTTAATTATCTAAATAAGGTGGATTAAAATCCTCCTAGGAATCTTTTGCTTCTAAGACCCAGCTCATGCTAGGCAATCCACTTTGCTACTTGTCTAACAAACAAGTTTTCTTGGTGTTTTCTTATTCCAAGTTATTCCTTCCTAGCCATTACCATCATTTGGATCATGTGCAAAATTTATAAAAGGTTATCATAAGCATTACCCTTATTTATAGTTTTTTCTTTTCATACTTATAGAAATTAGAAAATAGAGAAAAACAACTACAATCCCACAATGTGCTACCACACCTATCTAGCTGAGCTACAACAACAACTAGACATTTAGTAAGTTTCACCTTGCATGGAGGCTATAAAATCCTATATTTTGAGCTACCAAAACAAAACCTAAGAACATCTACACCTTTGATCTAATGTCTTCTACACCTAATGATGGATTTCTCTTGCTTTCTCTTCTTCTTTACCCTTTAATCTTTCTCAAACAACTTTTAGGGCTTACTTGCTCAACTAGCCTCTTCTAATATCATTAGGTCTAATGGCCTATGCATTCACCTTAATCACCTTGATAAGATAATAATGTATTATCTTATTCACTCTCTGATGGTCCTCAATGATCTATACCTTTTATTTCAAAGGTTGTTTCCTTTGCTTGGTTCCATACATACACAACTAGCATAAATAGACCAATTAGACCTTGTACTTATACCAATCCTCTTGATATAACCAATATTGGTAAAAAAAATATTATTCACACACTTTTAATATGTATCCACACATTTTACATGGGTGATAAACATGCTTCATTGGTTGGTCATTACCTCATTAGCCCAAATCCTCCATTGGACCTTAGTGAGACCTAAAGAAATTATTCTTACTCACCCACACATTATAAATTGAAATCATTGGTACACATTAATCCTCTAAAAATTATTTAAAAAAAATAAAAACTATTAAAAATATACCCTTTATCACTCAAACAAATTTCCATGCCACCTGGAACACCATCTCACACCTTGAACCTAACAATTTGGTCTCCTTGCTCTTTAGACAACATACATAGAAAACATAGTCATATACTTATAAGTCATAATATAAATTTTATGATATAATACTATGAAAAATAATATTTATGGAACCTAAAATATGTATAAAACACATCCATGTTATTTTTACACTCCAACATAAGCCAATAAGCTTTAAAAACATCTCTACTAAAAGACTACTTCGAGTAACCAATGCATGTAGAAAATTATCTTGACAAACTAAGAAATAAAAATGTCTTATCATCTCAACAAAGATAACCCAAAAACTAAAAAATATTATTAAATAAATCACAAACTTAATTATGTTCTTTGGAAATAATAACACAAGGAAAATCACCTCCAAACCACACCTACAACAAAATCACTCAGACTAGTCAAACACTGTCAAAGTTTAGTCAAGATCTCTTGAATCTTTAAATCAATTTGAGCACTTTAATGACATATAATAATAATAATAATAATAATAATTAATGGTTCATATGATATATATATATATATATATATATATATATATATATATATATATCAACATTAAATAGTTATTATGTGAGAGTAGTCTGAGGAATTGGTCTATAAGACCAATGAATGATGATAGAAAAATAATAATAACTATTTAAATAGTTATTATTATTTTTCTATCATCATTCATTGGTCTTATAGACCAATTCCTCAGACTACTCTCACATTATACATACATAGCTAGACAAGGTTTCTTGGCTACCTCATATCAATAAATCATATAATTTATCTATATTTCAAAAATATTGAGTACATTAATTATGTCTAAACACACATCATGATATTCATTATATTCAACAACTCTTATCAAGGAACCTCAAACACTTCACTTCCCTTAGCATGCCTATAGTAGTCATTTTGACTCAAAACATAGTCATGGTGAACATGAATCTTAACATATATAAATTAATTTATTTGACCTTAAAATTTATTAATTATATCCTTAAAAATCCTTATATAAACTTAAAAAATTAAATCATAAACGTATAGTGGAAAATATAAAACATATAGATCAACTACTGGAACATGTACCTTCATAATTTTCACTCACATAGACTGATCAACTTGAGATCACTTTATTTATTATGTAAGGTAATTATAATTAATTTAAAATTAATAAAAATGAATAATATGTCTAAAAAAAATACCACAATCCATTGGATTCATCCTCAAACACCTAAAACCCATCCCTAAATAGATTCTCATTCTGACTAGCTTTTTGTCATTATTTTCATTGTTTAAAGATTTAGCAACTATCCAAAATTTATGCTCAAAATTATTGAAATAAAATATTAAAAATTCAAAAAAAATCCATATATATCAATAATAATTCTTTACCTTCAACCTCCAATAGCTTTCATGTGTTGACTTAGTCAACTCTACATATACCACTAAAAACTTTAGAATCAAGCTTCTTTATGTACCTTCTACTCACTACCCTAAGACACCACTACCACATATAGGTTAATATACACCTTAAAATATTCAAAATTTGTCATCCAATTCATTTTGGGCCATATCCAACAAAATTTCTACAATCAGCTCGCTTTAAGGTTTTTTAGGAGGTTTTGACCATTTTACATTCTTAACGAAGGTTCATAAAGATATAACCCTTAATACATTAAAAAATAATTGTAAATAATTATTATTTAAATTTTACACCTCTACCAAAAGGTTTAGGTCATCATGAAAACTCTAAACATGCCAATGGTTATTAGAACTTTCTTCTCGAGATAGGAAACCTTTAATCTGTATGTACAAGTGTCCTAATATACTATCTTGTTTTATCTTCATATTTAGGACCTAAAAATAATTTAAAAAATTAAAAAAAACATTTTCATACCTAAATCCATTCTTAAAATATTTATTCCATCTTTAAATCTCACTTTGACTCATCAATTAAACCTCACTAGGTTCCTATGCACACTAGTTCTAAGACTGCAAGTCAAAACTTGAACAAGAAACCACCTTGAAACAAATTCAAAATCTCTCACCACCTTATAAAAATTTCATAAACATTAATTCAATGTTACTCATCTACCATCTATGTTATCCCTAGTCTCAACCGACTCAACACACTAGGCTACCAAGCCTATGCCAATCACACTTTGTCTTCTATCCTTGACTTGTAACATTATCAACATGTAAGACACAACATGAAAAACATAAAAAAATGCTTACCTTAGATCATATTAATCTAAAACTTCCTTGCATGCCTTCATTCCATCACCACTTTATAATTACCTTTTGGCATCAATGGATATGATATCATCCTTTGACATCAATGACAACATACCTCCAACAAACATAGCATTGTTAAGAAATTTAAATGAAGGAAATTTACCTAGATGGGCACCTATATTTATATTATTTATGTTAATCCAAGGATTCACTAGAGGTTGGACTATCTCATCATTATAATCTACCTCATTATCAGTTACTTTAACTTCATTTTTATTGATTTGAAGACCTTGAATTAGGTCTTGTGCTCTTTGATGTACCTGATAAATTTGAGGTGGTTGATCTTACTTTAATATTTTAAAAAATTAATCTAATTAAATATAATGATTTAGCTCTAAATTTATATTAGGGTAAGTATGAAAAATATTATTTTAAGGATAAAAAAATAGAAAAAATGAATTCTAGGTAGAGGATTTGTAAGTAAAATCTATTCTTTTTCTTGCCTAATTTGTTGATTTATTTCTTAATTATGGGGCTGAATTTCACTTGAATTAATTATTAATACTTCATTAACTTATGCTTATTCTAACTCCTTGTTAATGATTTTGATAATATAAATTAAATCATAAGATCTGTTATACCATGAAAAATGAATTAGATTACAAGCAAAATCAACTTGGTCATCATCAAATCAATAAAGTGTTGTATTATTGGAGGAGAGCCTCCAATGGTTATATAAAAATAATTAATAACATAAAAATAAATTAATATTTCAAAAAAACTCCCTGATGGAGTTTCCAAAATTGTTGATAACCAAAATTGTCACATCAATGAATCAATCTTTTTACCTATCACAAAGGTTAATATCAAATCATACCAGTCTAATAGTTAGGATATAGTAGGCCATAACTGATATTATATGTGTACAAGGGTTTTTTTAAATGTTCTAATAGATAACAAGTAATCTAAATATCAAACTATACTCCATTATAATTTCAAAAAATGAATATTAATTTGAATCAAATGAAGGAATCAAATTATGATTATTTGATAGTCTCTTGAAGGAAATATCCATATTCCTTAATATATATGTTTATCAATTTTCAACAATATTTGATATTTGAATACATTCAAAATAAATTTAAAGAGAGAAAACAAAAGGAAAAAAAAGATAAGTAAAAAAACTAATAATGAAAACTGAAAAAATAAAAAGAAATATAGAATAACATTATCAATTAATTACACCTCATATACTAAGAAAGAAAACTATTATAAATTTAGAATTAGCCTAGTAAAAGAAAAGATATAACAAATAACTTTTAATGATTAAAAAGAATTAAATAAATTAAACTTGATCATGAATTTAAAACTAAGAATAATGTAGAGAATAAATATTAATCTAACACATGTTAATCTAAAGGAACACCAAAAAAAAATTAAAAAATACTTAATTTGAACATAAACATGAGATAAACATTCTATATTAACAAACTTAAAAGATAAATGAACAACAATCATATCATATATTAAACAATAGTGAAAAGAAAATGGGTTAAAGAAAATAAATTAAGAAGAAATGATACAGAAATATATAGATCAAATAACAAATATTAAAACAAAAAGAAACCAAAATCTAAAAGAAACAAACTAATAATACTTAAGAGAAATGTAAAACTTAATAAAATATTAATTAATTTAAACTAATCAAAAGATATCAAAAGGATTTTGAGTCTAAAAGAGTCATCTTAGAAGAAGTAAAATGAGATTTTATTGAGAAATAATCTTGAAGTACAAATATATATGAAAATAAAAACTAATAAAATTTGAATAGATGAATAATACCTGATACAAAGTTATGTAGTCATTATTATTTGGGTCAATTACTTCAGATTCTACACATACAACTAAATATATACAATCATCATAAGATATTAGACCTAATATCATTCATATAATTGATTTATAAAATAGATAAGAAACTTAGATATACCTGTGCTAATTAAGCATGTTACTTAGTTGTCAAAGAATGTATCATTGGTCTATCTACAAAATTTGTATCATCTTAGAGATGTTACATATAAAATATAATGATGAATGAAATTTGAAACAATCTAAAGTCTTCAAGAATACATGTGAAATGTTTCTCTCTTTTGATCTAACTTTGATGTCCTTTTAAAGCAATCTCCTCAAGAGATGGTTGAAAGATAATTTATAATTAATTTTTAATTAGTTATTTGTTAGATTTAATTGAATTTAAAATTCAATTAATTAACTTTATAACTTAAATTTATGTTTAAGATTTAAATACATTCTCAATTATCAGAATTAAATAAAAATAAAGTGAAGACAAACTCTAAATTGGGTGTGAACCTAAAAGTCATTATAATCACTTAAAATAAACAAAATATGACAAATAATACAATGAATAAAATAAATACTAAAAACATTAATTACATATGTATTTAATTCAATAAATATATAATCAAAACAACTATATTGCATAAGTTTAAACTACTACCATATATCCAAAACATAAAATATCCACAATCAAAATATCAAGTATCATCAACAATAATTTAACGTATCACATATAATTTAATAAACCTTATCCAACCATCCACTTGTCATATTTATCCAAAAACATATCAATCAATGGGTACCTTTTATCTATGACATACTTTGTATAGTTTATGGTAGTATTAAGAAACACTACCAACTTAGTGCCAAACTCACTATCTTCATCATCAACTTCCAATTTTACTTTCTTTATCATATTGGTGGTTGTGGACAAAGATGGAGGATTGATTTCCTACTTTTTTCACTTTATTATTCAAGTATGTGAGAAGGAAATCAATCAAGACTTAACCTTAAACATCCTACAATTATATTAATAGGCTCAGTGGATGAAGGTTTGACATTAAGAGGTACAAGAGCATATGGATGGAAATTTCAAGCCAACTATAGTTCAATTTTAGGTGTAAGTACCCTAAATTTAGGAGAATGATGAGGACAAGGATTATGATCTAATTACAATATATTACGCATATGTTGAGAGTAACTACTTGGATTTCCTCTTTCGTGAGAACAAGTTTTCTAAGGAGGATGTCTCCAAATTTTATTACCTTGTGTATTATTAAGATTGAAAGGTAAAGAGTTCATTACAATACAAAATGTAGGATTTGAAGAATCAAAATGTATTGACATGCATGTATTGTAGTTAAAAGGTCTTGAAAATGTCTTACCAGGTCTTATACCCTAAAAATTGTGACCCTTGGGAACATGTCTTTATGTATGAGTATCCTCTTTATGCCAATCATAGTTATGTCCCCAATTATTTTTGTGTGAATTATGAGAACCTAGTGGAGTTATATACTAAAATATAAAACCAATCAAATTGATTCAACCTTGAATTACTAATAAATATTATAAATATATCAAACTTCAATAAAATATTCCATCTAAAAACTATATAAAATTTTCAATAAATAAGATTGAAATTTTTATTTGAATTAAAACATATCTCTTTATCTCCAAAGCCTCCTTATTTATTAAAAAAAACACCATAAACATGAATATGTTTCATATTAAAATCAAATTATCATTAGATAATTGACTTTATCCAAACTATCAAACCATTCATTTCCTCTATTTGAAAAATGATACATGCAAATATATTCAACATCTAAAAACCAATATGTTTGTATACTCTTAAATAGACTATCATGATTACAAGTATTTTGAAATGTCAAATAATGCAAATTATCAACTCTATCATAGAAAATGAAATAAAATGTCTAAATAACCTTGATAATGTCCTTCAAAAATGAGTCATATATCTTCACAAATATATTTGCACTTTTTATGTTATCAAATTCAAAACCCTCAACTATAATCTATAATATCATAGATGCTAAAACCACTTACAACATTAAAGACATAGTCTTTAGGACATACCATCGAATGATTCAAAACACAAATATTATACATGGAGACAAAATTATTATAAATCCCAAACTACATTTAGCCACATTGATTCCATGACAAACAAAATTTTCAACACTTGCCTCAAAATAACTAATACCTAAAAATTATCTAAAATAAACTCTAGACTTATAAATAATTCCATTTAGTAACTAATACTTTTTGTGCATAAATCTATGAAAATAGAACTAGTTCCAAAAACTAAAGTATGTCATAAACCTAATACCCAATAAAATTTAAATGATATTGTATAACATGTAGTCATACTTTTTAATCTCTACTAGGTATTAAAATTGACAACCAAAATTGATAACTAAAGGAAGATTTGAAGCTCAAAGATTTATAAATAACATAAAATGTCTACATATCTTTCAAAACAAACCCCATCTATATTAAAATATAAACCTTTTGAATTCAACTCATGTACTTCAAACTTGTAATAAAATACCCAAATATTATCATGTAAACACAAAATAAATATGTTTATGATTTCTATCTAACCAAAATAACCTTTAAACCACTATCAAAATATATCAACTACATGAACCATCAACCTCAAAACAAAACCCAAAAGACTTAAATATTTTGATATGGAAACACAAAACCTTTTGCTTTCATTTTTTTAACTCCCAAATTATGAAAATTCTTTTTGAAACTATTCAAATATCTTTGAATTTCAAAAACAAATGATAAATGTTACCATGCAAATAACTGAATATATCAATTGATATCTTAAACCAAAAAAAAACTTCATATGAAGAAACTAATATATAAGGTATTCAACTTGCCTTGTTTGAAAATGAACCATATGTACCAACTCTATCATCTATCTCCTTCCACCTAAGATATTTATAGGAATGAATACCAAATGTAAATAGCCCACATTTTATTTTTTCTAATCTCACATTTGAAATATTTGTCTAGAATCAAATGTCCAAGACTAGTGACTATAAAACAAACACACACAATTATTGAATCAAGAAATCTTGAAGAGAATAGAAACTGGACACAATGTATTCAATAATGGAGATTAACTACTTATATAAAGAGATGAAGTTCACATCTCTCATATCTCTCAAATCTATCATAGCTCATAACTAATAAGCTCAATGAATCTGAGCTCACTAAATGAGTAATACAAAGGGAGAGAGGTATTTATAGGTTGGAGAGATAGTAAAACTCCACATTCTAGTAAATGTGGTACTAATCTTCCTAAATAAATTCTAGATACATAAGAAATCTAATGTATCCATGTAGCCAAAACCCATAGGAAAAAAAGCATACACCAACACCTCCTCATAAGCATATCTTATGTAGGTGATGACACAAAAAATGCAAAAAAATGGGTTTTAACAAGGCCTGATGAGGTACCCATGTAAAATATAATCCCTCATAAAGTAGAGTAAGGAGAAAACCCAATGGAAAAAAACTCACCCCTAAAAGAGAGAAAATAAAGAAGAAGGGACTAAAACACCCCCTACAAGAAGATTGTAAAGTAGTCAATAATCCAAGTACAACTCACAAGACAATGAAGTTCGATGATGAGATTTTCTACCTGAAGACTATAAAAGCTCTATCTGCATCAAAAAATGTGTCTTCACTTTGGAAAAGGAAGAACCTAATGTGTGTACTAAAATTCTACCTATTCCACAATGGAATGTGAAAGTAGTAGTATGAATATCTTTGAATGTGGTCTAAATCATATTTGTGGCATAGGTCTGACAAGAATGTGCATAGAATTTGAAAGTAATACCACTAAAGTGAACCAGTCAGAAGAATGACATGGAACATTTATTGAATGAATGTCCATGTGAAGAGTGGAGCACGACTCACCAACTAAAGAAAGTAAGTCCATAGGAAGAGATGAGTCATCGATACTCACAATAGGTGTACTCATACTACAAATAGTAGACTCTTCCAAAGTGCAAGGCTATGAAGGCTTTAGAAGAGTAATAATCAACATAAGAATAAATGTAGAATCTATAATAGGAGAACTAAGGTCTAACAGAATCTCATCCAATAGTGTGGGATCGATAGAAAGAATAGAACTACCCACCATGGATGTCTTATCACAAGAAATAAAATTAGGAGGTGAGAGTATAACTATCTCTTAAGAGACAATAGGTAGTGGAGGAGGAGGTGTGACATAAGTCTTAGTTAGATCTTCAAAAAGACTCTGAAGAGTGCTCCTAATAGTAGAGGGACACTCTATGTGCTCTACATGGTAGTGTAAATCCCATGAAACATGCAACAACAAGTTACCATAGACACAGTCACAAGAGTTGGCCTAGTCATTATATTGAGCTAGATCAATAAGCTCAAGAATCTATGCATATAAGAATGGAATAAGTTCCTAATCCATGAGTGAACATTCCATATAAGCATGACATGAAGCATAATTAGTCTTACCAATAAGGATAACTAGAGATGAAATAACACTCCTCAATAGGAATTTCTCAATTGGAGTCGACATGACCACAACTGAGAGTAATAGTGCACGCTCTAAAGATGGACTTTGGACTATGTTGAAAATGAGTCCAATTAAATGAGAAATATGTGTACAAGTGACAATGCATGCTCAACTAGATGTCAATCTCTATTGATAATGCATTTAGGAATACAAGATAAATCTATGCAAGTAGTCACTAAATGGGCAAAGGTAATAGTTACAAAAACTAAATATGCACACAAGAGAATGTAAGGCCCAAAATGACTTCCCTGAGATAATCAACAGTGAGCCCCCTATGTTTGAAATAACAAAACATGTTCAAATATTTAGAAATCTATGCTTATGATCAAGTACCAGTGCACACTCTAAGTATGGATGTTAGAATTAACTAAAATAGGTCTACACAAGTAAGAGCAATCAATGCACAAGTGAAAAAACATGTCTCAAGGAATGGACGTCAGACTCAATTGACAATGCATCCATAAATTCTAAGTAATCAATGTAATATCCACTAAATTTGCATAAATGAAAACTAAAAACAAGGCAAGCAGGAGGATGTCAAACTCTACCGATAATGCATCCATATGAGGATAAGTAAATGTGTGAACAAGTCAGGTATCCCCCCCAAGTTTTGGCACTTTATAATTTAGTGTGTTTTATAAAGAAAATGGGCTAGATACATGGGAAATTAAAACATACACTTTTTCAAAAGATGGTGATCAATTTTTAGCTACCATTTACAAGATATTAATAAAATGATTTCCCATAAAATAGCCTATTTTTAATAAAAGTTTCACTCAATGATTAAAATAGTACCCTTGGGTAAGGTGAAAGGTGCCTTCTAACCATCCATTAGAACCATAATTTTACCATGAACTTGAAAAAGTCAATAAAAGTGGAATTTTTTTTACCTGATTACCTTGATATGCATGAAAGCAAGTGAGGCTTCCTCTTAAGGCAAAAAAATAGCTTTTAAAAGCAAAAGGTGAATGACACTAGCAATTTTGAGAGAGGAAATGGAAATTTTACTATTATTTTTACTTCGAAATCTCTCACAAACAAGATCTTTGCAAATATCCAATGCTTCTTCCAATCAAATTTTTATGCCAAAGCTGAAAATAAGGACACCCAACCAGCATTTCAAGGCATAAAAGCATAAAATGTTGCCAAGTATTGAACAATGATAGTAGAAATTCTTGGCCAATGGAGAGAATAAGTGGTTTCCTAGTGGAAGAAGGATTAGATTTGATTAGTTTCTAATACAATAGAAGAGAATCCAATTAGTAGATTTATAAAATGCAGAAATAGAGAGTAGATCCTCCTTCAACACATATATGTTAAAGAAACCAATGCTCCTCCACATCTGTAATGCCTTATCCATTGGGAAAATCCATCTCCTCTCCCATCACACAACATGTCTTTGGCAAATTTCCATGCTCAAGAAAATGATGCCAAATTCCAAAATGCCAAGCTGACAGCTCCTGAACAACTATAGATTAATGCTTCACCTCTATGCTAGGCTCTCCAAATGATCTAATGGATTCCAATGCTCCTTTGATCTTTGGGAGTAGACAAAAAAAAAGAATGTCTAGTATCAAGTTGAGTGGGTCCACATAGAGTTGAGACCTCTTTTAACAAATTAGCATATCTAATGCATAGGAAAGAAGAAAATGATAATGCCAAGCCAAGAAACTCAATGCAAAATAATAGGTGAAAGTGCAAAATAAAATAAAACATATCTACGTAGTCCAAAGGAAAATATAAATTAGATTAGAGATCTTGATCTCTATAATAGATCTACAATTCCAAATTTGGTTCCAATGCATGTTAGATCATAAAAAACAATGCGCTTGTTAGAAAAATCAAGCAACAGATTGAGATCTAATTTTTCAATGCAAAGGTAAAATAAATTGATCTTATCAACATGCCTTACTAGCTCCATTCAATGATAAACCCAACACTTAAATCAAGTTGCAATACCTCATTATTTGAATAATAACTAATATAACTAGTAATCCTCCCACTAAATGACAATGATGTATGTTGATCCTGAGATGGAAATAAACTTTATGTAGACTTTAGCAAAAAAATGGATACCACAATAGTTTTAAAAAACTCAGATTAGTCAAAAAATGCATATGTATATCTCTTTATTCAAAAGGTGCTAATATGAATTATGATGCCATAGATGTAATGGCAAACCAATAACACAAATAGGTAGATCCAAAATAGAGCACTCCTTGATTTTGCACAAAAGGACCTATACAAAAAAATTCAGTCACTTTGGGTAAATGAGGGATTTTAACAAATCCTAATTTTTTTGAGATTTTTAATTCAAAACAACCTTGAAATTTCATAAACCCTCTAAAAATTGATGAAGAATACAAAATAGTATACTACTCAAGATTTCAATAATGAATAATAATAAAAAATTAGTGATTATTATGAGCACCCATTTCTCTGATACTATGAAAGAGTTGTCCAGAATCAGATATCCAAAACTAGTGATTACAGAGTGAACACACACAAGTATTGAATTAACAAATCTAGAAGAGAGCAGAAACTAAACACAATGTATTCAATAATGGAGATGAGCTTCTTATACAAAGAGATGAAGTTCACAGATCTCATAGCTCACAAATAAGAAGCTCAATGAATCTAGGCTCATTGAATGAGTAATACAAAGGGAGAGAGGTATTTATAGGTTGGAGAGATAGTGAAACTCCACATTCTAGTGAATGTGGTACTAATCTTCCTAAATAACCTCTAGATCTCCAAGCAATTTAATGTAGCCATGTAGCCAAAACATATAGGAAAAAAACATACACCAACAACATTGACCACCTAAGTCTACATGTCCAATATTCATTTGATGTCAACATTATCAATACTTAGTTATAATTTCATCTAATCTCTTAACAATTTCTACCAATTTTGAAAAAAACTAAACTTGTTTGAAAATCCCCACTATTGAACAATATTTGATGCACGTACAAGATATTAATGTAGTGAAATCTACCCATCTCAAACAAAATCCAAATGATATCAACAATTGTATTTAAGTATTTATGTTAAACCATTAGAAATGTATTTGATGTGACCATCATTCTAGTCTGGTAAGATTCGAGACTTGAATTTGAACCCAAGTGATTTTAATTGACATTTGTTCAAATTTCAACTAGCTTATTTCCAACACCTTAGGAACATACATCATGATGACCCCTAGAATCTTAACACTTAAGTGTAAGCAATTAGGTTTATAAATTTATATCTATATGTTTAATATATATGTTAGATAAAAATTCAAACATATAATATTAATACCTTGATAAAACAATTATAAAATTCCATGAATGAAATGGAAAAATATAAGATCTTACATAAAATGTATATGATATCAAGATAAGATATCATTGCAACATATATTTAATATTATGAGTGAGTAAATAAATTAAAAAAGAGATTAAACCATCACCTTATCAAAAATTTAACGATGAAATAATTCATGTGAATCAAATAGAACCATGTAAATCTCTTCACACATCTATATTAATGGAAATAATTGCATCATTTATAGATGAACTATCCAAGAAAAACCAAGAAGTATCACTCCTCACATGACCAAATCAAAATATTTACAAATATCAACCTACACATCCTATCCATATAAATACTAAATGCATTTTCATTATATCAAACTTATGCTTTCAAAACCACTTCTAATAGTAAAGTAATTTTTTAAATAAATAAAACAATCATAATATCTATTTGACATATAATGTATATTCAAAATCAAAACATTTGACTAGGACTTCCAAGGTAGTTTTAAACATCACAACATTGGTCATCAATATGACAAAACAATTATAAGTACATTCAATTTTTTATAAAAGAGAGGGGGTGCAAAAATTAAGCATAAAACCCTGCCTATGGATCCTATAAGAGTTCATTTCTAACCTTGAAGACCATGAATACCTAACTCATAGGCCTACATACCACCTAATACTACATTTTTCAATGCATTATTTCAAAGATGGAAATCTATTGAGAGGCTTATTGGCTTGCATTTTTATATGAAACCTAATTTTTTCGCTTAAGGCCTCATGTCTTTCATGTTCATGGATAGATAAATTTATCAAGAGACCCCAATATATATCTTGGAATCCATCAATGAAGTCTTTAGACTTGATGACTTGAGATCCATCTTCAAATCTTGTTTTCAGACCTACTAGAGGTCATGCTATTATCTTGAAATCTCCCTAGGCATGATGGCTAATGGCTTTCCTAGGCATGAAACTTCTTGTCTAGGTGATCTTAGGGTTATGTAGTTTTTTAATGACCTTAATTTGAGAGGAATACCTAAATACTCATTAAAAGCCTCATCCTTATGTTTGTAGGTATATTTATCTCCCTCAAGTTAAAAACCTCATTGAAACCTTGAACATTGCTTCAATAAGCTTAAAACTCTATCCAAAAGATCTTAAATGTAAATGTGAGTTATTTTAGTTTTTTTGAAGCCTATATATCAAGAGGATAATCTTTCCAATCACCTTGTAGAACTTCACATTTTTTGTAGGCCTATGTGGCCTTATTTAAGATCAAACCTATAACCTCTCTAAGAACATCTCTAGTAATCTTGCACCTTTCTTGGGGGTAATGAAGAGTAAGAGGAGGATTTATATGTTTGTTTTTAATCTCCTCATTGATGGATAAACATCTTTGAATACCTTGAACACCCATTTATAGCTACAGATATGTAGGTCTTATTTTAAATTTTAAACATCTCTTGAAACCTTGTAATTTTGGGATCCATGGACATATGCTCGTGTTAGGATGGTATTGGGTGAAATAGGAGTATATTTTGTATTTATTGATCGCCCCCATCAAGAGAAACATCTCAAAATGCATTGATTCTCTATTTCTATCTTGCAGGCCTATATAGGTCTCTACAAGACTAAAACTCATTGAAACCCTATTTGTGATCCTCATGACTTGAAACCTACCTAGAGAGATACCAAGGTATCTTTAAATTACTCCTAAATAATTTTTCCATGTATATTTCATTAAAACAAACTTAAAAACACCAAAATACAATTTCACGAGCTTTAGGGCTTTAAGAGGGTCTAAGAATGTTTGTGATGTTTTTGGCCATTTAACATGATTTAAAGCTCCTTAATTAGGTTATTCAACTTGGTATGATTATATATGTATATATCATAACCTCCTCCAATACTGATCCACATCCCTTCTCAGGGATATGTCTCCCCACTGAGGTGATCATCACTCACCATGTGCTTGATCAGGAATCACCTCAGGTGCTTTGTGGCTGGCCATATAGGGATCTTGAAGAGGACCCAGATCACTCTAGAGCTTTTGGCTTGACAACCAATCCTTTTATTGGTATCAGAGCTAGGTCTTAAGGATGAAACCCATAGAAGCTGGTGGGCATAATCCACATCCCTTCTTAGGGATATGTCTCCCTACTAAGGTGATCATTGCTTGCCATGTGTCCAACTGGGAATCACCTCGGGTGCTTCATGGCCAGCCATATAGGGATCTAGAAGAGGACCCATATCACTCTAGAGCTTTTGGTGTGATGGCCAGTCCTTCTATAGGCTAGCCACTAAAGCACCCAAGGTGATTCCCAGTTAGACACATGGTGTGCACTGATCGGTCCCTAAGGAGAGATGTTATCCCTGAGAAGGTATGTGGATCAAATACCCATTCTTTGCCATTAAATAGGAGAAACAATATTAAGATTTAAATTGTTCCTCTATCAAGGTGCCTATAGGTCTATTTTCACTTCTTAACAATAGTTCATCAACCTATTTAATTAATTTTGTTTCATAACACCTATAATTGACCCTTTAAGACCTACTCCATCTCCAATGGTCATACCCTTCCATGTAATTCTTGAGTAAATATGGCACATCCTATAAAATAGTTTGTAGGGTCTATGAAGGAGATTCTGGTTAGTTTTGACCATGTTTGAACATTTGGGAGCATTTATTTCATATCTGAAGACCTATGAGAGATTGGATGGTGTAAGGTACCTCATCGAAACTTTTTGTTATTGAAACCTTTTTTAAAATATCAAGAATGTCTCATGACAACTGTAATCTCTTAACATTCTTATTTAAGGGCTTTTATGCCTAGTTTTACATGTTGAGGCATCAATGAAGGTTTGGGATACCTATTTGATGATTGAGGGATATATATGACCTAGTTTTATTCATGAAACCTCATAAATCATTGCAATCATGTTCCTTTTGATTAAAACCAACAACCTTTTTAGACTACAACCTCATGAAAACTTGTTCCTCTCTAATCCTTGATTGAAATCTATAATTTTCATCCATGAATGGATATTTTATTCATTGTATAACATGAATATAATATCATTATGTCTCATATTATTCAAATCCCTAGTGTTTTATCCTTGAATCTCTAGGAAAACCTATAAAAATGATTGAAAAATCACGTGTTAGAGACCTTTATGTTGAAGAAAGATTTGAAATTATGATAAAACCTAGCCTTGGTAGATTGACCCTTGATATTTTCTAAATTAAAAATTCAAAACATTCTTGAAATAGTGAAATATCCATGACCTTAGTTGGGATTAAATGCTTTGGTGATGGTCTAAGATCACTCTTACACATTGAAGGAGTTAAAAGTCATCAAGAGATGATAATAGAAGGAAATCATGGATCTCCACACATTTTGACCATGTTATATAGATTGGAGTGATAATGGAGGGATTTTCAAATATTTCATGAGTTTATGAGACATCAATAAGGCTTATCCTTCTTAACATTATCTAATGACTTCATATACAACATTTAGGCCCTTTTATACCCTCAAATGTATTTTTTGGGATTCTTTGGTGTGTTTTTGAGTTATTATGCCCAATAATAATACTTTTGATCTCTTTATAAGCTCACATATGCTTCATTAGGATATTTTTATTTTTTCATGACCTCGATATGTCACATTTGACCTTTGACAAGGAATTTCATTATCCTTAATTAGGATTATTGTAGGCACGAAGTGAGACTTAACAAGGTCAATCAAGACTTAAAAAATAGCATAAGACATATTTTTGCATTGATGAATTTTTAAAATAGGCCTAACACAATCCATAACTTTTAAATTTATTGAAGACTCCTTCAATGTAACAAATTTATGATGACTCATGCATACCTAGTCGTAAACCCACCTAACCATCAAAAAATGCTTAAAAGAAGAAATATTCAATAGACTTTCCCTCTCTAAGTGTGAAAGTTCTCTAGGGACCAATGGTGGCTAGAATATCCAAAAATAATGTCCAAAAAAATTATTTCTTCATTCTTTTGACATAATTTAGAAACCTTTGAACAAAACTTTTGTGACTTTCTCTTACTCAACTTACTTGGTCAAATGGAATAGCTACACTACAATCACATGTCTTCATTTTAATGTAAATTATCTTGATCCAAATATATTTGCCATCCACACACATTACATTATAATTTTTAAACTAAAATAACATTATCAGTATAAGTAAAACTTGAATTAAAAGCAAAACATATCATTAAATTATATACTATTTGACTCTCACTCTATGTCCACATCCTCACAAAATGTTTAAATCATCCTTAGACATGCTTCTAGGGATTTTTCTATCACAATTATATAAAATTTCATGCATCAAATTCTAATTAAATTTATTTGATCATTTAATGTGTAAATATTGGGAAAATTGTTTGTGAGAATATTATCTTATTTAATAACATCTATCCCTATCATGTTCCTATATTTCTAGTTGTAAATATAAATCCAATTATTTATTTACTCTAGGTTTAAGATTGAAAACATATTAATGGAATATTCCTCTAATTGAGATACACAATCAATAAAATTTTATATAACTAAAGGTTATATAAAGTACATGTTTAAATATAAGATTATTAATATTATATACTCACTTAATCTTCACCCCTTACATTTTACTGAAGATTTATCCTTAAACCATCATGATCTATGAACATGGTATAAATTCCACACTAAGCTTCACCAACATGGATCCTATACTCTTAACTAAGCAAGTGATGAAATAATCTATTGTTCTACACTAATTTTCTTAAAAAATAGAGATATTAATTATTGGAAATTAATGTAAAAAATTATAAAAATAATAATGAATAATAGATTATAAAAAATAAAAAATAAGAACCAAATAATTATCTTAGAGAAATACGGTATGGGAAATATCTAGTGGGTGAGGAAACTACACTCCACATTCAACTATGTGGTTCAAAAAATATACAAGTTACTAGAAAAACATAGAATTCATGGATAGATTTTTCACTACTCCCTATCCAAATATTATAAAAAAATTATTTTTCACCTTTCATACAGTTCTCAAGATGAACCAATACTAAAACAATCACTAAACAACTAATAACAACTGAAGACAACATGAACCAAGACTCAAACATAATATCTTGTAATGCAAATCTAATTCCAAGGATTTTTTACCGTATGCCTTTCAAAAGGTATGTGTTTACTCCATATCAATAAATAATTTTTAAATAATCTCAAACAAACTAAAAGTGAGAATAATAAATTTTTGCAATTGTTCATCTTCAATATTTTTTTATACTGGTAAAACTATCAATTAATGCAGATTGATCGTTACACAACCATTATGGCGATTTCATATACATAACTTAAAAAAATATAGTTAAGAAACTATTTAGGTTGATTAAACAACTTCCACCTTCATTTAATAATTTTTACACTATCTATAGCAAACCCTTAAATTTCAAGAGAAAAATAATTACTTCATCACTATGATGTTGTCCATATGATCCTTACACTAAATCTGCTACTCTAACATATTTGATATAATTTTTTTTACATCAAATTTATTAAAAGAGTGTCTTAAAATAATTAATAAAATAAAATTGGGAATTATTATAAACATATAGTATACATGACTAGTACATTATGATCTAATTTTTTATCATGCCTCCATCAGTTGATACTTTTAAGTTTATAAAATCTTCAAGAACTGAGAGACGAAATATTTTCCCTACATCTTCTATCAAATATTTCTTTTCCTTTCTAGGTAATTTATCCTATAAATTAACCAACCAATTATATTTCACTCCTCTTTGCATTGTCCTTTCCTTATTATGTAATACAACATCATCCTCAAATTCTAACAAACTATCTAGAGTGAGGTCTTCAATTGAAGGTAGTAACAACCTTTCATATTCATTGTCTAACAATTAATTCTTAAAGAGACATAAATTATCAACATTGGAAAATAAATTAATCTTCATATAAGGATAAAAATCAATTTTAAATTTTTCTTTCCCTTAAAAAAATTCGAATGGATCATACATAGGAGGCTTAAGTTTCTTACTCTTACCTTGGAGTCTCTACTCAATTAAAACCATACCTTGTTTCTAATAAAGAAAATATGCCTAGTCCTATTTTGATCATGCCTTGCTTCATACTTGGCTTTTTAATCCTTAAACCTCTCTTGATCTTGGAGGTGAATTTAGTAAATCTTCTCAATGAAACATTTAACTTGGTGGACCTTTGGATTTAATTTCTAATTTTATTTTTATGGATATCTCAAATCAACATCAAATGCACATGGAAGTAAGTATCTAAGATAAGTTTAAAAAATATTTTTCTAGTAGAAGTCCTATTGTATCTTTTCAAGAATTGTACCAATGTTTTATTCACAACTTATGTCTTCCATTTAGTTTATGGGTGTAAAGTGGTAGATGGTTTTATCTTGGCATCCATCTCCCACAATTTGATCTAGAATTTACTAAAAAATATTGAGTCTTGATATGAAACAATAGAACTAAGAACACCAAAATGATTCCACACATGAAAAAATAATAACTAAGCTACATCACTACCTTTAAATATCTTATTTCATGGAATAAGAATGCACATATATGAAACTAGTCCATAACCATAAAACAATAGCCATGCCCCTTCCTTAATATAGGTGACCCACCTAAGAAAATCAAGGAAAAGTTTTCCCATTGCCTGAAAGGAAATGGTAATGGCATATAAAATAAAACTTCTTATTTTTAGGTTTTATTTACTATGTAGAATGCATTCCCTTATCAAATTAGCAACATCAAATTATTTATTAGGATAATAAACTTACCTCTAAAAATGTACAATAGTATTTGTAACACCAAAAGTCCTACATTGTTTGAAGTGTGTGATTCCCTCATTAGTTAAAATATTTCCTCCATAATAAAAAAATACTTACCTAACTTGTAGATTAACCCATATTGAAGGTAAATGTTACATCCGATTTCTCACAAAGAAAATTTAGTTTCTTTTCCATGGATTTTTATGTTTGGTAATTTGATTTGATTATTATCTAAATAAGATATAAGTCCTATAATTCTATGGCATAGTTGTATGTTTCTTTGATTACATGATTGCATTTCTATGAGTTATTTGCATCGTATATTCTTTAAATTATGATCATGTTGATTTGTTATTACAATAATATTTTATGATATATGTCATGATGTTACAAAATAACTACCTTCTTGTCATGAATTTGATGTAGAAGAGATTCATCACTAGAAACATGATAGAGGGAGAAAATCATCAGATAAGATGACATAAATGGATGTGTTTGGGGATGAAAATAGAATGTATAGAACCCATGCACATTCCATATTAGATATTACACATTATATGCATAGTTTGAATTATTAACATTAGTAGTTTTTTATGTTGTCTGCATTTAGATAATTATTTATGCATGTTAAGTGGTTTTTTTTAGCGTAGTTTAATGATTATGTGGAGTTAATATTGTGTGATTGTGTTGTGATTGTTATAATTATATTTGGATGTATAATGTTACTATGTGTTTATGTCATGCTATTGTATTCATGATGAATAATATCATGTACTACCATACATAGATTAACCATCATGTCCTAGTAATGTTGAAAACATTAGCTATTTAACTTTATGATATTAAATAATATCATTCTATGCCTTAAACTCCTTAATATGTATATAAATCTAATAAAGACATAGATAATCCACATAACATAGTAATAGCACAATAATTACATTGTTATAATTTGGATTGGTATGATAGTGTCTGATTTACCATTTTTGATAAAGGAATGTAAATTAATTTATATTAGTAGAAATTCTATTAAATAATAATAATTATTTATTTATACTAATATAGTAATAAAACTATTTTTTTATCCTAAGTTAATTTAGAAACTAAACATAGACATTTTTTGGAATAACAGAGTCAAAAGTGTTAATCTGATGTTAATGATTAATGAGTTAATTATTATTATATAGTTAGGAAAAATATATAAATAGTAAAAATGTCATATAGGAAATAAAAAAATTAAAATGAATATTTTTAGTTTTTTTCTTTGGGCAAATTAGAGTAAAGAAGAAATCTTGGTGGATTATGAATTTTTTTGTAAAAATGGAAAAAAGAAAAAAAGGATATGCATGCAATGAAAAAATGAAAGGAATAGGTGTAAGGATAAGAGAGAGAAGTGGATAATATAAGTGAAAGTGTGAAGAAGAGAGAAGGATACAATGCAAAGTGGAGAAGAAAGAATCAATTGAAGGGAGAAGAGACAAAAGTAGATCAGAAGGAAGAAAGGTGTAGACTATCTAGTTTCAGTTAAATTTTATCAATAGATTGGTGATGTTATTTATTTTAACTAAAAAAAAAATGTATTCTTGTTTTGTAAATTATGAAACTATATGATTTTTTTATGTGTGTGTATTATCAAAATAAAACCAAGAGTGTAAAATATGAATGAGGGTCACAGTAATAAAAAAAATTTGGGGATATATACCTACATACTATGCACCTTTGTGTTACAAGTCATGGTAATAAATATATGTGGGATGAGTTTTTATTTGTTATATAAAACCATGCTTAGTGTATTCTTATTTTACAAACTAAGATAATATATAAATATAGGGAACCATGTAAAAGGTTTGAGAAACTTAGGTGATTGAATAGATATATATGGTCAATGCATATATCAATTGATGGAAGTTAATTTATATGGAATTTATACAGAATTTTAATAATTTAATTCCAAACCATGAAATTTTATACATATGGACTGGTATTTGATACCCAAAACCCTGATATTAGTAATAAGCATAATGAAATGTATAAATAGCTTGCCTTAATTATTTAGGAGATATGATTTTGTGTTGGTGCTTGCCATAGGTAAAGGAAATTATTTTATTGAGTAGGAATAACTATAAGTTAGGAACTTTTATGGTATAAATCCAAAACATAATTAATTATTGGGTAAAACTAGAAATAAATCAACATGCATAAAATAATATATACACCAGGATATATAAAATTGAGAGGATTAATTATATAGTATAATAGTCTAGTGATTTGGTTAATAAATATAAATGTATGTAAATTCATCATCATATATTTAGAATAATGATTCTAATCTCACATGAATTCAAAATAAAGAACTATGTATAATATTCTTGTATTATCAACATATGTAGTTGTTATATAGAATGGTGTAATTAATTGTTACATAATAAATAACAAAACATGTGTTATTTATAAAAAAAAAAATCATTTATTATATATTATTTACAATTATACCATTATATATATATATATATATATGAATTGAGGTGTTTATTTTGAACTCTTTGTAGAGACTAGTAATGTATTTTGAAACACAGTAGTTTTATATAAAACAAGTCAATAGAGTTGAACTTGTAGCAATATATATGATAATATACATAGCTGTTGTAGGGTTCAAACACATAAAGGAACTATGTGAATGTATTATGCATTTTACAATGAATTTGAATTAGATGTTGATTTGATTAATTTTGAAAACCAAGAGTAAATAATGAGAGCATAATATTGATATAAATGGTCTATTGACTATAGTAATCAGTTTATATTAATATCTCAATGATTCAAGAATATAATTGTGAATAAGAAAAGTATAACGATTGTTGAAAGTTTATGAAGTCATTGATTAGAATTATAAATGACTATTGGTGTTTACATATAGTATTTATATATTATTTGAAAACTTGTGTGGTACATATTATGAGTATATTAATATGTACAAGTGTATATACATATATATAATATATTAGTGCATTATGATTTGTGAATATATTTATAGTTCTATTGATTTTTAAAAACTAAGTCATATATTCCTAAAGGATAGGACACTATTTATATATGCATTCAACTCCCTAAAAATCTAACAAGTTATTTGATTCAGGGGAATCAAAAGAGTTCATGTAATCAATGTGTTTTATTGTCATTCTGGTATAGTTTGATGTTAGAGGTCCAATAGGGACCTTTGAAAGGCATTAGAGTCATTAAATTAGTCTCTTTATGTGTCTAGATAGCCCCTTTCACATTTTCCTACCAAAATGGGGATTTGAAAATTTGAACTATGTTAGCATGTTTAGGAAGTATTTTGAGTAGTGTCAAGTAATGTGATGTTGTAAACATGTTGACATAGGGTCCTAAGTGAATATAGGTTTATATAAGGAGGTGATTTATGTACATGAGGTGGCATAAACCAAGAATTGTGAATATAATATCCATATGAGAAGGTGTTTGTCAAAGGGTAGTTATTTCATTAAGGTACTTTCATGTATATAACAAGTTTTTAGATTAGAATAGAGGTTAGATTAGTAGATAGAAGTAATTAGGTAGTTGGTATAATTAAGTTAGAAGGTAAGGAAAGGCATAGGTATGAAGGGATATGATATGGATTAAGACAAAGAAAAGACCTTGTACTCTACCCATGAGGCAAGACTATGTAAATGAATAAGATCAATAAAGATGAATGAATTAGTTAAATATTTATGTATCTTGGTGTTGATAATATTTATTTAATGTATATTAATGTGTTAAATGAGTTACAACATTTTAAAAATGATGTAAATTAATGTAATTTGTAAAGAATAGTGTTCTACAAGCCTGTGATAAAGAATCTTGTTATACTTAATGGAGAATGTGATTAGATAGGAAAAGAACCTAGTAAGGTAATGTGTAAATAATGTGTAGATGATCTCCAATTGTTTTAATTTGACTAAGTTTTCACTAAGCATTTGGTTTTATTTTTTATTCCAAAAAGCATTCAAATTTCATACAACTATATTGTGTACACACCCTATTAAAAGACTGTCAAGAAATTGATTGTATGGTGGAATGGTGAGTGTGTTGTACTTTGTTGTGGAATAAACACTATGTAGAGAAGAAATATGGTTTTAAGGAATTTTTTAGTAAAGTCTCAGAACTTTAGGTAAGTTTATGTGTGTTATAAACCCTATGTTTGTGTTATAAACCTTGTGTTTGTTCATATATTAGTAGACTAAACAAAAATTAACTATTAAAATCTAAGTTGGAAAGAACTTAGCCACTAGTTAAGAAATGTTAAGGAATTAAGAGGTTGAAGGATGGTCATATAGACTTGATCCTAGTCTTTGAAACTAACATAGAACCCTAGAAACCCTAGTTTAGGGTTAAACTGTAAAAGTGAGATATCTAATGACTCAATTAGGGAAATTGGTTGAAACTTTGTAGTCTAGTGTTATTTGGCATGGAGAAATATATTTTCAACTTTTTATGAGGGCAAAACATATGTATGTACCCCTATAGGATATTGTGTGTAATAATGGATCAAAGAAACCTAATTAGGTTTATGTAGAGACTCGAAAAGGTATATATAGGATGAATTAGGATTTGAAAATTCATGAAGGATTAGGAAATAATAGAGGGTACTTGAATTTTCATTTATTTCCTCAAGATTGGATATTACCTATCTATACAAGTCAAAATTATGATAAAAAAGGCTACAAGGATATGTCAAGGAGAACATAGTTATTTAAGATGGTTTTATGATAGAGTAAAGGTGTGAGTTGGAATTGAATAGATGTGATAACTCTAAAGGAGACTATCCATGTTGAGTATTTTATGTATGAGACCCTAGTAATAGTTTAGGTGATTTATTTTAGAGAGGCCATAGCCTATTAAAGACTAATGACTGAGATTGCAGGGAAAAAAGTAAGAAGGTGAATAGGATGAAATGAATAGTTGATTTGAGAGGTTCAAAATTTCTAAAGGTAGAGTGAATGACATCAATAAGATTAGATATTATATATTTAAAGAGGAGGACATCAAAACAATGGTGAAAATTGACAAAGAAGGGAATATTAAGTAAATTTATTGCATGAGTGTTGGAGTTTGTAGCTATCAGAGTTTAGTATAGGATGAAATAGTTTATTTGCATCATTTCATATTATAGTAATAATTCATTAGGGAAAGAATTGAATTATATCCAAAAAACATAAGGTACATGTGTTATTGATTTTTTAATTTTTATTAATTTTGATTTTTTCATGAATTTTGTTGAGGTATGAGTGCAAGATGAGATTGTGAATTGTGGTAGGTAGCCTTGAAGCTAGTGAGGCTTATTGAGATAGATAGAGCTATTGGAAACGTTAAGAGAGTGAGATTGAGGAGAGAAAAAGGATTCATATGTGAAGGAAAAGAGAGAGTTAGAAACCTAGGTGAGGTCATTTAGAGATTGAGAAAAACCCAAGTGAGAGGTCATGAGGTGTTAAGTGGATGAGGCTTGTTAAAGAGGTATAGGTCTAGATGAGACCAAGAGAGTGAGAGACATCTTAGATAAGATTAATAAAGATATAATAAAGATGAAATAGGGAAAGGCTTGTTTATGTGTTGTCAATTATGTGCCTAAGGTGGAAAAGAGTGTCTATGATTTGATTTGTATGCATGGTTCTCATTAGTAAAGTGTGCCTTAGTGATCATGTATGGACCTTACAGCTTTCACTTGGTTAGGAAAGTTGATGGATTTTAATGATGAATTTACCATGTTTAAGGGGTCATATGAGGGGTTAATATTTATTGGTGTAATTTTTTAAGTGAGAGAAATTCAATGGGATAGTCTTGTGAGGGTCTAGGTTCTCCTAGTAATCTTGTTAAAACTTCATGAGTAAGAGGATTGATGACATCAAGATTCACACATGTGAAGGTGTCAGAATAATCACATTGGTTTGTTTAGATTTATTCCTATATCATTTTTTAAAAAAAATAGGTCTTGAAATGGTGTCTTAAAAAAGTTTTGGTAGTGAAAATTTGGTCTCCCAAGTAGATTTCACTAGTTTCCATACTCAAATTTGCATTAAAAAGTGACCATTGGAATTCAAGTATTTGATTTTCCAAAGGAAAACTAGTCTACATTATTTTGGTTATAACTTTTGATTTTGGATGATTTTGATGATGGTATAAAAATAAAAGTGTTATATATATTCAAGGAAAATATAGTTTAAATGATATGGAGGTTTGAATGGTCATACACCTACATTTATTGTGGTCCAATGTTGACTAAGGGTTTGACCTTCTTCTACAAATGACCCAAGAAGGATGTTTGAGTTTTTATTAATAGTGTTTGGATGTTTAATATTAAATTATCTATTAGAGAGTGTTTTAGACTCCCTAAGGATCATATTTATGGATTTTGGATGTTTGACCAATCCATCTTCAATATAAACAATTGCTTATAAGTTGACTTTTGTTTCTTTCATAGTGTTTTCATGTACAAGGCAAATGATTGATAGGTTTTACATATGCAAAGGTGTGTAGTGATGAATTTAATCACTTTAGGGTTTATTAAGGTCATATGGGAAGGACCTATGTGATTTTAAGTGGTCTTGTGTTCCTTATTTTTCTTGGTGAAGTGTTAACAAGATGAATAGGTCTCCATGGACCTATAAGGGGCTCTTAGGCCTAATTGAAAGGTGTTGGTGCTTAAGGGTGATATATCAAATATATGGATGACCTATTTATATGAAATTTATCCTATTATGAGTGTGATATAAGCCTTAATGGTTAAGTTAAGTCTTATTTATGACCAACAAGATGATGATCATGAAGGCTCTATAAAGGGCATAAACAAAGATGAAGATTTCTAGAGTTAATATGCGAAGTATAGAGAAGGGTGAGTATGCTTGGTGGATAGATTAAAGAGAAGATAAGAGTGAGGGATATTTAAGTGACCTATAGGTAATATTTTTGATGTTATAATAGTGTTATTAGAGGATTGAAGATTCAGGATGTGTGAAGAGGTGTAGAGTGATTCAAAAGGTTATTTTGGATGCATTGCTTATGTCTAAAGGCTTGACAAATCTTGAAGGGTTAAAGAGAGTTTTTATTCACTATTTATCCATAAAATTGAAATTAAATCATATATTTAGAGGTGATAACATCATAAGGTGTTGTGTGGGTGCTCAATATCTAGGACAAGTGGGTGCCTATTCATTCTTAGGGGTTGGTATTCCTTGTGAAGTCGATGTTTCACTAAAGTCTCATGTTTGTGAATTAAATATAGGATGAGAGTATTTTTTATTCCCAATGATGGTTTCCCACATAATTCATGTGTTATTTTCCTTAATCTTGTATAGTTTGCTTGTTCATTGCAATAACTAGTTTATATGCTTCATGATTGCTTATATTGATTGGTTTAGAGTTTGAAGTTTTGGAATTAGAATTGAATTGATTGCATCAATGATTAAAACCCTCCACATATAAGTGATTGTACCTATAAAAATTTATATCATAGCCATACCTTATTTTCAAGTTTAACTACTTGAAGGTAATCATAGGTTTAATGGATGACAAAGAGGTTGATACATATCTTCAAGGAGAACTAGTATGTCCTTATCATAGATCCAACATCTAGAGGAAGATAATGAAAAAATTAAGAAAAAGAAAGGATGTAAAAATTTAGATATGAATTCCTCAATATATTATGAGATTAATTCAACTATTTATGGTGTGAAGACTCAAATAAATAAACTAGCATCAATAGTCAAGAATTTGCAAAACATGATAGATAAAGGCCTAAACTAAATATTGGATCATTTGGAAGGTAAAGATATGACATATATATTTTTTCTTCTATCTAAGGACAAGCAGAATCCTAGTTCTAACAAATAACTTAAAGATGAAAATTCATGGGTTTTTTATGGATAAGTAAAAGGAATTTCTAATATGAATAACTATAATTATGATTTCAATGGGTATTTCTACACTTGTAATGAATATGGTCACATATATAGGGACTATAATTTCTCTTAAAATAGTAGAAATATGGTTATATGCTACAACTACAACCAATAAGAACATATAGCTAAGTAATGAAAGAGGACCTATTGGAAAAAGGACATTAAGTCATTGACACCATCAAATGGTTCAAGGAATACAAATCCAAGATTGAAGAAAAGAAGAATCAGAATTTAGGTAGTGTACCAAAGGAAGAGTCAATGTTTGTTCAAACTTCCTTGCATACTCAAGAGGATGAAAATAATAAATGGTACATAGATAGTGCATGATTAATTCATATGATAGGAGACAAGAGCAAGTTTATTTCTCTCACAAAACACAATTTAGGTTTAGTGAGATTTGGTGACAATAATTTTGCTAACATAGTTGGAAAAGGGTCTATGATTTTGGATAATGGTCATACTAAAACTAAAAATTGTTTATATGTAAAGGTTTGAAACATAATCTTTTAAGTGTAAGCCAAATGTGTAAGTAAGGAAATGTTCTAACTTTTCATGATCAAGGATGTGAATTGAGAAGAGCCAAGTCTAGAAAATTAGTTTCAAATATTCACAAGGTAGATAATAAATTGTATGTGTTCTATGAATCCAAAAAGGAGGAGTGTTTCATGAATCAATTAGAAGAAATATGACTTTGGCATAGAAGACTTGGACATCCAAATTTTGAAAATTTTGTGAGGATAAATTCAAAAGGATTAGTGAGGAATATGCCTAAATTCACCAAGATTCCTAATACTCTTTACAAGGCATGCCTTCATGGGAAGAAAACCAAGAGAAGATATTAATCTAAGGAGAATTACACCATATAACCATTGGAATTAATACACACTAATCTATGTGGACCTACAAGAACTCAAGGTATTTAAGGTAATAGCTACTTCATACTATTAACTAATGACTTTACTAGGATGACTTGGATATATTTCCCTAAAGAGAAATTAGAAGCTTTTGAAAAGTTCAAATCATTCAAAGCTCTTATTGAAAATGAAAAAGGATCAAAAATCAAGTATGTGAGATCAGATAGAGGAGGAGAATTTTGGTCTTATGAGTTTGATATTTTTTGTGAAGAATAAGGGATTAAAAGATAGTATTATGCTACTAGGACACCCCAATATAATGGGGTGGTTGAAAGGAAAAAGAAAATAGCCCAAGAGCTGAGTAGAACCATGCTTCAAGATTCTAAATTATTAGATGGTTTTTGGGAAGAGGCTGATAATACATCAGTATACATATTGAATAGATTCCAAGTTATAGTAGATAGTGATAAGACTCCATATGAGATATGGAAAAATAGGGTAGCTAATTTCAATCATTTTAGAGTGTTTAATAGCAAGTGTTTTATCAAGAGAGATGAAGAAAATATTGGAAATTTTGACTCAAGGTTTGATGAGGGCATCTTCTTGGGTTATTCCTCCATAATTTTTTATTACATATGTTTCAATAATAGAATGCACAAGGTTGTTAAAATTTATAATGTAAGAGTTGAATAGGTAGGTGAAATCAAGAAGCCTAACGTAGATAAATTAAACTATATAAAACCCTAATGTAACTAATGAAGGAATACCTAATCAATCAAATGATGAAGAAGAAGAGGTAAGACAAGAGACTAAAACTCCATCTTGGAGAATATGGAAGGATCATCTAGTTTCTTAGGTAACTGGAGATGTGAATTCTAGTTTACAGACTAGAAAGAGAATGTTGATCAATAAAAATCAATAAGACATAGCTCTATTATCCATGGTTGAACCTAAAACAGTATTGAAAGCTAATAAAGATGAAAATTAGATATGTGAAATAGATGAGAAACCTGATCAAATAGCAAATAATGAAACATGGGATTTGGTACTTAGGCCAAAATACAAAAACATGATAAGAACTAAATGTATATTCAAAAAAAAGATGAATGAGAAAGGAGAGGTCACAATAAATAAGGATAGATTGGTGTGTAAAGGATATGCTCAAGTTAAAGGGATAGATTTCTATGAGATTTTTGCTCTATTAGGAACCTATGTTACCCCTTATCTTTACTTTGTTATTATATTAGTTTTTATGGATTCATATGCTTTCCAAGTCATCCTATGAGCATTTTATTTTATCCTACATTCATGGGAAGTAGTAGTTGCTTAGATTAGACTTAGCATATAAGTGTTGAGGCCAATGAAGGCATCTATGAATATATTGTATTGAGCTTGCTCAAATGAGGTTTCCCCTCAAAGTTTCTTATGATCAATATAATTCTTTTAGTACTTATTATAATTATATAAATCTATTATTTCATGAATTTTCATTAATTTGTTGCAAGAGGATCCTCTGATCTAGTATCAGAGCACTTATCAAGGCCATTTTATTTTCTAGAAAGTCTAAACTATGTTTTGCTACATAATTGATTTAAGTATTTTTTAATAAATTTTAACTCTATTCTACTACATATTTCATTCAAGTATTTTTTATATTAAAATAATATATTTTAGATTAGGGTAAAAATCTATTCACATAAAAGTGGGAAGTACTTAGTTGAAATTCCTACAACTCATTGTGAGGAGTACAATAAGAACCCTAAAGTAGCTAGCCCATTAATAGGACCTACCAAAAAATGGGTAATGGCCCATTCTAGATTTAATAGTTCCAACCCATGAGGAAAACCAAGAGCTATCACTTTAGGGTAAATCTGTGGCCAATAAATTTCTAGAGAGTGGTACTCACTTAGATGACATTGGTGGCTAGAGAGATATATTTAAAACCTTAGGTAGCCATTGAAACTTAGGGCCCATTTCTATCAATTTTAGAATATTTCCAATAAAATATCAAAAAATCAATTAGTAGAGAATTAAAAGACTCTTAGGGAACTTGCATTCAAATAGTTGACAAAAACTAGAAACCAAAAAATCTTCATCCTATCAGTTTCAAAAAACTATTAGTAGAGAATTAGAAGAATCTCAAAGGACTTGTGACTAGACTTTTGATAGAAAATAGAAACCAAAAAAAAAATCCATAGTAAAGTTTTTATCATTTTTTTCTATATCTCTCCATTTGTAGCTTGATTGATCCTCAAACTTTACCTAGACACCTAAAATTCCATTCTCCATATTTTCTTCATTGAGGTCCCATATCCTTATTCCACTCCTAATTTCCATAAATCTCAATTTTACCCTTTTTCAAGTTTTTCCATAACTTTTATTTTTATCTATTTGACTCAAAATATTTCCACAGTGTTCATCTCCCTTTTTTTCTTCTTTGTCCTTCTTTGATAAATTTTCTAGTTTTTCCATTTTCACTTCTAAAATTTCCCTTGCCTTCATCAATCATACTCCCACTATGTAAAAAATTAGTAAAAGTAACTTTACCCCTTTTTATTTTTCCCAAATTATGTTTTTTTTTACTAAACATGTCTTAAGTCTATTTTTCCTACCCATTTCAAAAAAATATCTTATTCTAGTCATGGTAGTCACTTGAACATGAGAAAAAAATATGGAGGATGAAATTGCTACACTCAAGACCCAAATTAAATATATTGATAAAAAAATTCTTGATCTTAATCTTCAACTACTACCTTGAATAATAGATGGCATCCAGATTCCTCTTTAGATATTAGGTTTTATTCTTCCACATAGGCTAAAGCTTGATTTTCCTCGATTCAATGGTGAAGATATAACTATATAGATCTATTAGGTAGAATAATATTTTAGTCTGCATAATACTTTTAATGCCAACAAGGTCCTTCTTGCATCCTTTTACTTGGATTATGAATCCCTTCAATGGTATCATTTGTATACCAAGGCTCATGATGGGCCCATATGGACTAATTTGTACACCCTTATTTTTCAATGGTTTGGCTCAAGTACTTTTGATAACTTCACTATAGCACTCATTAAAATTTTCTAATTAGGAACCATGAGAGAATATCAAATATAATTTGAAAAACTAACCAATCACATAGAGGGATTATCTGATGAATTCTTTAGGAGTTTATTTTTTAGTGGAATGAAGGATGTAATTCAATCTAAGGTCAAAATGATCTAACCCAACATGGTGATAGAAGACCTAGGGTTGGTTAAGATGGTATAGTACAAGATCACATCTCAATAATGATTTAAATTAAATTTTACTCCATTCATAAATGAAACTCCACAATGATCTAAAACAACATTGGCCCCTAGAACCATGAGTATCAAACATTAGACTAAAGCAAAGATGTGAGCATGTAGAGAAAAAGGACTATGTTATAATTGTGATGAAAAATTCACTTAGGGACATAAATATGTTGATAAAATATCTACCTACTATATGTGGTCTCTCTACTTGAAACTAATGTTTTAGAAGATGCTCAAGATACAACAAATGATCTAGAAGAAGCTCCATTGATTGTGGAACATGTTTCTTAGGAAGAACAACCATATATCTCTATCCATGCCTTAGTAAGAGTCACCACCCTAAAAACCATGTAGGTCAGGGGTTAGTTCAAGAATATCCCTCTCACAATACTCATTAATTTAGATAGCACTCATAACTTTATTGATCCTTAGATCACCAAACAGGTTGATTGTTTTATCCATCCTTACTCCAAATTTGAAGTCATAATTACCAATGGGGGCACATTAAAAAAGGAAGTGTCATAATGTGTTTATCTCTATTGGAGATTATAAATTGTGCTCTAACATGTTTTCCTTTCCCTTAGGTAGATGTGATGTTGTTTTGGGAGCCCAATGGTTATGCACACTTGGACCCATCTTATGGGATTTTACTAAACTTTGGATGTAGTTTTTTAGATAATGGGCAAAAACACACATTGAAAGGCTTACACCTAGGGTCTCTTAGCATCATAATTTCACATCACACGGAAAATATTATTAATAATAATTCACATGATGTCATTTCCCAGCTTCATTCCATTCAAATGTAATCATCAACTATCTCCACTACTCCTTTTCATCTACAAATTATTCAGCATAGGTATGTGTCTTTGCCAAACTAGTGGGATTTCCACCTTTATCGTTAGAGAACCACCATATTTATATCCTTATTGGAAACATTCCTTCCAACCTCAGGCCCTACTTCTACCCATTTTATCAAAAACCCAAGTTCAAGATGGTCATTTAAAACTTACTAAAATAAAGAATTATTTTCCCTACTACCAACCCATATTCTTCCCCAATTCTCCTTGTCCCAAAAAATATGGGTCATGGCACCTTTATATTTATTTTCATGTACTTAATCACATCAAAATCAATAATCAATTATGATCCTTATTATTGATGAGCTTCTTGATAAGCTTCATGGTGCTCATTTTTTCTCCAAGTTAGATCTCCACTCTAGATATTACTAGATCTAGATTCATGAAGATGATATCCCTAGGATATATTTTTGCATGCATGATGGCCACTATGAGTTTCTAGTCATTCCCTTTGGCCTCACTAATGCTCCTTCAATATTATATTTATTGATGAATAAAATATTCTATCCCTACCTGTAGAAATTCATTATGGTCTTCTTCAATGATATCCTCATCTATAGTAAAACATGTTCTAAGCATTTCCAACATCTAAATCTCACACTAAATATATTATTTGATCATCATATTTATGTAAAATATTCCAAATGTGATTTTGTCTAGGATGAAGTGGAGTATCTTGGGCATATTTTTTCATCCCAAGGTGTTTAGGTAGATCCTAAAAAAAAAGCTACCATGATAAAGTGGCCTCATCCTCAGACACTCAAGAGCCTCCATAGTTTTTGGGGGCTAACTTGATACTATCACAAGTTTTTCAAGGACCATAGGAATATTTTAGCTCCATTAATAGCTATGTTGAAAAATGATGATTTTACATAGACATAGGTTACTAAGTGTGCATTTGAAGAATTGAAACAAGCTATGTGTACTACACCTATTCTAGCTAAGCTAGATTTTACCAAGACCTTCATGATAAAAAATGATGCTTTTGGAAATGGACTTGGTGTTATTCTCCACCAAGAAGGATTCCCCATTACATTCACCATAAAATCCCTTTTTGGCAAGAATTTAGTACTCTCTACTTATGAAAAAGAAATAATGGCCATTTTATATGTAAAACTAAAAACATGGCCATACCTACTAGGGAATAATTTTTGCATCAAAATTGATCACCAAAGTCTAAAATATTTCTTGGAACAATGGGTCTCCACCCCATAACAATAAAAATGGGTCAACAAACTCATGGTTTGTGACTACGATATCACTTACAAGAAGGGTAAGGATAATATCATGGGTAATGCTCTATCTCATGCATTTATGGACCAAGCTTCCCATTCAACTATTTCCATGCCTATTCTAAATTGGTTGGATGTTGTATAGTAGGGGTATCTCATTTACTCCTCATTATCTCAAATCATTCAATTGTTGGCCATTAACTCTTTTATTGTACCACATTAAAATCTAATTCTTGGGATGTTGCTCCTTTACAATATAAGGGCCATCTAGTGCTTCCCTAGATCATATATCTTTAGTAGGATATATTATATGGAATCCATGCTTCTCCATCTATAGGGTACTCAGGGTTTCTCAAAACTTATGAATGATCATGATGTAACTTCTTTTTAAAGGGAATGAAAAAATCAATTCAATATATAGTGGATGAATGTGATAATTGCCAATGTAATAAGGGTGAAACAACACTCATTCCTAGGTTATTTGAACCCTTGCCCATACCTACTAGGATTTGGATAGATATTTATATGGATTTCATTGAGGGGCACTCTAATTTTGGAGGAAAATAGTGATCTTGGTCATGGTTTATTACCTATCCAAATATAGTCATTTTTATGCCCTCAGCCATCCCTATACTACCTCCACAGTTTCAAAAAATTTCTTATACTAGATTTTCCATCTTTATGGCATTCCTTCTTTCATTTTATTAGATCATGAAGCAACCTTCACCAGCCATTTTTGGACAAAAATATTTTGATGCATCAATGCCCAACTTAAGATGAGTTATGGGTATCATCCAAAGACAAATGGATAGACTAAAATTGTCAACAAATGCTTGGAAACTTTCCTTCATTGCTTCACCTCAAAAAAACAAAATTAGTGGGCAAAGTGGCTCCCTCTCACTAAATGGTGGTATAAAACCTCCTACCATACTTTACCTAAATTGACTCCATATGAACTATTCTATAGTCAAGCACCACTAGTGCTCCTTCTATACACCCTTAGTAGATCAATAGTTCAAGTAGTCAACATGCTTCTCCAAACCTAGGATTAGATCCTCAGCACCCTTTAGGACAATCTTCATATGGCATAAAATAGAATTAAACAATAGGCTAATCAATACCATTTTGAGTGCACTTTCCATGTAGGTGATATGGATTTTCTTTGCTTGCATCCATATAAGTAATCCTCAGCAAAACTTAAAGGATATCATAACCTATATCCTATGTTCTATGGGCCATATAAGTTTTTCTATAAGATTGGGTTAGTTGATTATAAGTTGGAGCTCCCACCTTCTTCTTGAGTTTGCCTAGTATTTCATGTCTCTTATCTGAAGATATTTCTTATCACAAACATCAGAGTGCATACTATTTTATCAAAACTTGATAATAAAGTATCCATCCTTCTTATTCTAAAGGCAATCCTAGATAGGCACACACACCAACTTTTCTCCTACTCCATTACTAAGGTATTAATATAGTGGCACAAATGCAACTAGAGGATGCAACATGGGAACACCTATTTCAGACTCAACACCAATTCCCACATCTAAAGCTTTGAGGAAAAATATTTTTCTAAGAGGGAGGGGATGTTAAGAACCCATTCTACTCCTCTTTAATTTCTTAGTATAGTAGTTGTTATGGATGCTTATGCTTTGTAAGTCCTCCCATGAGCATTTTGTTTTATCACACATTCATGGAAAGTAGTAGTTACTTATATTAGACTTAGTATATAAGTAAGTGTTGAGGCCAATGAAGGCATCCACAAATTTATTATATTAAGCTTGCTCAAAGGAGGTTTCCCCCTCAAAGTGGCCTATGATCAATATAATCCTTTTGGTGCTTCTACTAATTATACAAATATGTTAGTTCATACATTTTCATTAATTTGTTGTAGGAGGATCCTCTCATTCTCATTTTTTAGGAATGGAAGAAATTAGACTTATTATCTCATGCAATATTTAAGGGTTTTTAATTTTACCAAATAGATGTGAAATCTGCATTTTTGAATAGAAACATAGATGAAGAAATATATATTGAGCTACCTAAATATTTTTCCATGATAACTAATTAGGACTATTGTTTTTAAAATAAATAAGGCTTTATATGGTCTTAAACAAGCTCCTAGAGCTTGGTATGATAGATAAGATAAGCATCTATTGAGACAAGGATTCAAAATGGGAATAGTTGATAGTAATTTATATATTAAGATAGCTGGCACTCATCAATTACTAGTGGTAGTATATGTTGATGACATAGATTTTGGATCTGAGAATGACAACATGAGTAGAGAATTTGTAGATGCTATGAAGATTGAGTTTGAAAGTTCAATGTTTGGAGAACTTTATTTCTTCTTAGGATTGTAGATTAATCAACTTGATGTAGGGGTATTCATTTCATAAAAAAAATACATTAAGGATATGTAAACAAAATTGACATGTTAGATTGTAAGCCAATTAGTACTAAAATTATCATAAAATGTAAGTTAAGTAAATAAGATGACTCGCCAAAGGTTCATAAAACATGTATAGATCCATGATTGGAAGTCTTTAATACTCCACTACTTCTAGGCATGATATCATGTAAGTAGTAGGTCTTGTAGGTAGGTTTCAATTTGATCCTAGAGAATTTCACTTCAAAGTAGTCAAAAGGATCTTAAGGTATCTCAAGAGAACCATATAATATGGTTTATGGTACCCCAAGAGCAAATAATTCACTCCAAGGACATACACTAATGAAAATTAGGTAGGATTGTGGATGATAGGAGGAGTACCAGTGGTGTTATTTTCTTCATGGGTGAATTCTTGGTGTCTTATCTAAGAAAGAATCAAGCCTGTTTATCTATATCAACTAGAAAAACTAAGTACATATCTGCTACTTCCTATTGTATAATGTGGATGAAGCAAAGCTTAAAAGACTATAAGGTAAGACAAAATATACCTTATCCTATATATTATGACAATACTAGTTTAATTAGTATCTCTAAAGAACCTATTATGCACTCAAAAACTAAGAAAAATCCTATTAGATATCATTTATTGGGAGAACAAGTGAGTAATCAAAGTGTTAAGTTGGAGTATGTGCCTACAAAAGAATAACTTATAGATATTATGACTAAACCATTGACAAAAGAAATATTTAAATATCTAAAATAAATCTTGGGATTCATCTCCTTATCTATAAATCACTAAAAAGTCATTGGATAAGGGGGAAATACATGTTTATGAGCTTAACCCATAATATTTTAATGAAAAGCTTCAAGAGTTTTGCTTAGGGACATTGGTCCTAAAAGCATGTTTTAATCAATTTTTGATACTTGGTTTGGTAGACCTAATCATGAAGTATGAAGGTAAGGTTTGTATGGAGTGTGGAAAGAACTTGCTTAAGTATATTCCATAAGGTTTCATGTATTGGATTGGTTAAAAGTATATTTAATGATCATTTGTTTAGTTTGACCATTTTGCTCAGTGATCACTACCTACTAAGATCTCATCTTGAAAAATTGATGCCTTTAAGGTCTGTGAAGCTAACCAAGGGTAGAGGTTAGCTTGATTTATTGTTTCCATGTGAAAAATGAGTTGAGGAGATGTTATAAGTCTCCCATGATCATTCTAAGGTGTTTTGTCATAGTGACAGGGGTATACATAGGGTTTGTATGCAGAATATGATTGGCTTTAGGTGTCAAATGAAGATTTGTGAGTATTCAAGATGAATTTTTGTCATAGAAATGTATGTTGACCTCATATAGGTATGCTACATATAGTTTCAAGGTTTGAAGTTATTTTTAGAGAAATTTAAATATTTTTGAAGGTTCTTGGGTATGATAGTCCTTGCTTAAAGGCTAGAAGGTCAACAACTATTTCATGGTTATATGGGTTCCTAAAGGAATCAAACCTCAAAATTTGATCCAAAAGTGTGTATTATTTACCTATAGGTGTAAGATAAGTTTTAGGTGATAGCATTAAACAAAAGGTGGTGAGTTGACCTTGTGTCTTTTTGATGCCCTAGGGTTTTACACCATATGGGTTAGTAACCTTCCCAAAGGATTTGAGATCTAAGGTTTCCTAATATATTTAAATGGTCAAATGGGTACTCAAAAATTTATTTAAATTCATATGTAAGTATATAGGTTGATGTATGGTTGAGTTTTTGTGAAAATAGAGGGATAATTAAGAAGTTAGTTTGTGAAGAAGCTATGGTGTAGAGGAATATTTGGATGATTATTCTTGGAATTCATGAGGGGAATATTATTTTACTATATATATCTATATATATAATTCAAGATATGAGGGTGCATACACAAAAAGTTATGGGCTTTGCATGGTTTAGGAAGGGCTACTAGGCCTCTAGATAAGGCTAGGTGAGTCAAATGAAATTTTTGGTCATTTTATCCAAAATACCAAGGTATGATTATTCTCATATGATATTTTAAATCTATTTTTATAATCTTTCATGTTTGAATTATGGATTGAACATTTGTTGGTGATCATGGACTTGACTTATGAGAGAAAATTTAAAGGTAACTGAGAAGCTTTTTCATTATTAGAGATGGTTTGAAGGTGATCAAGGCGTTAATAATAATATAATACTTAGGGGGAGTCCCTATTATTTTTATAAAGGTTTGATCACTCTTATTTGATTCATATTATTCACATAGTAGTGCATGGTCAAAGAACAGTGTTGTCAATGAGAAGCCTTGAAGTAGTCATGATAAGAAATGGTATGCATAGTGATATGAGGAGTTTATATCATATAAAAGATAAGATATATTATTTATTTTATCTTTTAAAACATTTATATGTCCTCAAGATTAGTAGGTAATCCCACTTTGTTATTGTGTCAAAGGGGGAGAAAGTGTTTGTAAAGGGAGAAAGAGTTTGTGCACAATTTTATTGTTGGATTTAAACAACATTTACAGATGTTTAAATCAATCACAAATAGGTATATTATTTATGTGTTTTAAATTATGTCCCTAAGGTTTAAAATATTTTCCATTAGTTGATTTGTATGCATGTTTCTCAATGACAAAGTGTGCCTTAGTGATCATACATGGACCTTGCAGTGTTTGCTTGGTTAGTCAAGTTGATGGATGTTGATGATGAATTTACCATGTTTGATGGGTCATATGATGGGTTAATATTTCTTGGTGTAATTTTATAAGTGAAATTAATTCATTGGAATAGTGTTTTGAAGGTCTAGGTTCTCCTAGTCATCTTGACAATTTTTTTTGAGTAAACAGATTGATGACATCAACATTCACATGTGTGAAGGTGTTAGAAGAAATTGGTCACATGGGTTTGTTCATATTTATTCCTAGATCTTGTGTTTCAAATTTTAGGTATTGAAATGATTTTTATAAAAATTTATGATAGTGAAAATTTGGTCTCCTAAGTAGATTTCATTAGTTTTGATAGTCGAATTTGCATTAAAAAGTCACTGTTGGAATTCAAATATTTGAATTTACAAAAGAAAACCAATTTGCATTATTTTCATTATAAATTTTGATGTTGGATGAACTTGATGGTGGTATAAAAAACAAAGGGTATATATCTTCAATATAAATTTAGGAAAATGATTTGGAAGTTTGACTAGTCATACACCTACATTTATTACAATTTAAATTTGACTTAGGGTTTGACCTTCTTCTGTAAATGACTCAAGAAAGACGTTTGAGTTTTTATTGATAGTTTTTATATGTTTAAAGGTAAATTATATATTATATATATTTTGAGACACTCTTAGGATCATCTATATGTATTTTGGTGGTTGGAACAATCCATCTTTAGTATGAACAATTGCTTACAATTTGACTTTAGGTTTGTTTATGGTGTTTTCATGTACAAGGAAAATGATTGATAGGTTTTTCATATGCATAGGTGTATTGTAATTAATTTAATCACTTGAGGGAATCTTAGGGATCATATTTAAAGGACCTATGTGTTTTGATGTGGTCTATTGTTCCTTGTTTTGCTCGGTAAAGTGCTAATAGGATGAATAGGTGTCCATGGACCTATAAGGGCCTCTTAGGCCTAATTGAAAGGTGTTGGTGCTTAAGGGTGATCTATAAAATATATGGATGACATATTTAGATGGAATTAATCATATTATAAGTGTGAAATAATCCTTAATTGTTAAGTTAAGTCTTATGACTAACCAAGAAGATGATGTTCATGAAGGCTCTATAAAGGGCATAAACAAAGATGAAGGTTTCTAGAGTTAATATACAAAGTATAGAAAAGGGTGAGTATGCTTGGTGGATATATTTAAGATAACAGAAGTGTGAGGGATATTTATGTGACCTATATTTCATATTTTGGATGTTATAATAGTGTTCTTATTGAATTGAAGATTGAGGATGAACGAAGAGGTGTAGAGTGATCCAAAATGTTGTTGTGGATGAATTGCTTATGTCTAAGGATTGAGGAAGCTTAAAGGGTTAAAGATAGATTATATTCATTTTTTATCCTTAATATAGAAATTAAATGAAATTTATATAGGTTATTATATCATAAGGTGTTGTATGGGTACTCAAAATCTAGGATAAATGGGTGCTTCTTCATGCTTAGGGGTTGGTGTTCCTTGTGAAGTGGGTGCTTCACTAAAGTCTCTTGTTTGTAAATTCATTATAGGAATACAATATACTTGTTTTCAGACTTGAGAGTGAGTTTTAATAATCATAAGGGTTTCTCACATAATTCAATTGTTATGTGCCTTAATCTTACATAGTTTCCTTGTTCATTATAATAACTAGTTTATATGATTCATGATTGCTTATATTGATTAGTTAAGAGTTTGAAGTTTTGGAATTGGAATTGAATTACTTCATCATTTATTCACCCATCCCTTGTTGTATTTCTTATCATTGATGTAACTTAGGTGTCCTAGTGAGTGGATGAAGTTATTTGATAACCTGAGTAACAATGACAAAGTGTGCAATGTGCATGTTTTAGTGTGCTTTATGTTGTCTTGGTTGATGTTTAGTTTTAGCATGATTATAAATGTTTAGATATGAGTATGGTGGTTAGATCATGTTAAATATATACAAAATATGTTATATATGTTTTTATAGTGTTTATACATAAGTAAAATTCATCTAACAAGCCATATTTTTTATCTAGACACTATGGGTCTAGTGTTAGAAAATATGAGTAGACAGTTTGATGACATCACCATTTCCATATTAGAATGAGTTAGGGGGAATTGGTCATATGGTTTTGATCTCATTATTCCTTAGTATTTATTCAATATATATCAGGTCATTAATCCAAGTATGATCAAATATATGAGGGTGTAAAATTGGCTTATAAGATAAAATTCACTATTTTTCCATACTTCGCCAGATTTGAAATATGGTCAGAAAGAGTCAATTAAGAAGTTTGATGATAGAATATCTTGAACATGTGGATGTTTCAAGAGAATTCGATCATATTGGTTTGTTCAATTTTAGACCTAGTTTATTTGTGATAATTTTTTAGATCATGAAATTTAGTGCATCAAAATATATGCTTATGCAAAGTTGGGATCCTAGGTAGTTTGATTATGTTTTCCCATACTTAGCCAATTTTATAATGTGGCAAGAAGAGCCAAGAAATAATTTTTATGGTGTTATATCTTTCACATGTTAAGGGATCAATAAAATTTGATCAGATGTGTTTGTTTAGTTTTGAGCATAATTTATTTGCACTAAATTCTAGATCATGCATTGAAGCACAACAAAAGTTATGCTTGAGAAAAGTTGGCCTCTTAGGCAAATTTTGACATGGTTAGCTCTATGAAAAAATATTTTGAGAAGAAAATTTAATGGAATTATATCTCCCACATGCAAGGGTTTTTGGATTAATGTGTCACATGGTTAGATTATCCTAATTAAGGAGATCATCTAGTCCAAATTTGAGATCCTACATCAAAGTGCAAGAAAAGTTATTAAGGATAAAAATGTCTACTCAATCATATTGAAAAGGTTCCCATACTTATTAATTTTTTATAGTGTTAAATATTGTGAAGATCAACAGTGTGGGTGTCCCTAAGAAGTCAAGAAGTAGTGAGATGAGGATAGGTGCATGATGTTTAATGACTAAGCAAAGGTACATGATAAGGATCCAATGGTGAGTAGGTATTCATATAGATTGATAAATGGTTAGCATTGATTGTTATTGACCTAAATGATCCACAAAGATTTATGGATCATGTTAAGTCAACATTTTGAGATTTCATAAGATAAGGTCAAAGTGATATAGGTTTAACATCTAGCATAGGTGGTTTATGTGTTCAATCTCAGACATGATTGACTTTGTGAGATTGATCCTAAGCTGAGAGTTCATGTGATTGGAGCATTATGTTTGAAGGTTAATTGTGACTATTTTCATTTGAATATTTGAATTTGCAAAGGAAAGACTAGTGTCTAGCTTTTAGACAATATCTTTTGATAGAAGATGAATTTGCTATTACATTAAAAAGTAAAGTAGTAGAGGACTCCAAGGTGCATCTAGAAATATGAATTTGAGTATGTTGAAGTATGTGCAAAAAAATATATTAAGCTCCAAATTTGATTATTCTTTCATATAGGCTCTTTAAGTGACCCGATAAGAATATTTGAGCTCATGTAGATGATGTTTTGATGTTTCATAGTGAAATGGCTATTAGGGAGTGTTGCAGACTCCATGGGGATGCTATGTGAGTATTTTTGAGGTGTGAATAATCTATATTGAGTAGGAATAGTGCTTAAAAACTTGATTATATGTTTGATAATTGTGTTCCTATGTAAAGGTTTCTATTTGACTTGTTTAAGCATACATAGAGGTAAGCTAAGGTGACTATGATCATTTAAGAATGTCTTAGGGGACATAGGAAGTGGGCCTATGTATTTTTAAATGGTATCGTGTTCTTAATTTTCTTAAATATGTATAAAAAAGGTGAATGGGTCTCCATAGGGCCTAAAGTGACATAGGCATATTTTGAAAGGGGGTTGTGCTTAAGTGTGACCCATATGATATGCCTTAAGGGTGAAGGCATGTAGAGTGGCCAATAAGGATTATTATAGACTTGATAATTCAGGATTTGCTTATATATAGTGAAACCAAATGTGTTGGGTTTTATACTTCTAAGTGATAGTTTGGAGAGAGACATGTGTGTGTGGAGCAAATGATAGGTAGTGTGCATGTTGGTGGAGTTAATGAGAACAATATATGGTTAACTATGTGTATGACCTACAGGTCATGTTCCTGATGATAATATAGTATTATTTTAGTGTGTTTTGTGTAAAGATATATGAGTATGCATATGAGGACTATTTGAGTGAATAAAGGTAAGAGGCTTGCTTGAGAAAGAGATATAATTTTTGCAAGGGTTAGATAATCAAGAGATCCATCATCATGTGTTGAAGACATCGATTCTGAGGTGGTAGTGTTTTTTCCAATGAGGTTCTAAAGGACTTGATCCACATTATGGGTAGTTTCTCCTTGTGAAATAGGGTTTAACTAAGAACCTTTGATCATAATGACTTGATCAAGCTTGTAGGTTAGAAGGACTTGGTCAAAGGTTCTTGATTAGGAGTTAATTAGTCTCTTATTTGTGATCATGTTATGCGATAATAGTCCATGTGTTTTTAGCCTTGAGAGTGGGTTTTATTACCCAAGAGGGTTTCCCATGTAGATCATGTGTTATGTATGTGATATTGCATTATGTTCATTGTTCACTACTATGAATGATCTGTATGCATCATAAATTATTGTGTTGAATCATTAAGTATTTTAAAGGGTTTTGAAATTGAATTAGATTATTTGGCATCACTAATTCACCCACCCCCCTTTAGTGGAATATACCTCTGATAATTGGTATCAAAGAAAGTTAATTTGGTAAAATATTGATATCCTAAAGGTGGTCCAAGGTATAATTTCTAGCTAGATTATGCAAGGTGGTTTCTCTACTAAGAAAGAACCAATGTTCAATGGATCCAATTATGCATCTTGGAGTGTTAGGATGAAGACATACATTATATCCCTAGGGTTTGATGTGTGGTAATATATTTTGGATGGTTATGTTGCTCCTACTATTCTTCTATCTAGTGTTCTAGACAAGAAGCTATTTGAGAAAAATTCTAAGGCAATGAATGACATCACTTGTGGTCTTAAAGAAACTAAGTTCACTGAAGTAACTAATTGCACATCTTCCAAGGAATTATGGGATAAATTGAAGAGCATATTTGAAGGAGATTCAAAGGTTAAAATTTTCAATTTTCATACTCACAATATTCAATTTGAAATTCTCAAGATGACTGAAGAACATACTATGGCATTTATTCTATAGAGAGTTGATGAGATTTTGAACATCATCAAAGGTCTTGGAGAAAATCTTAAAGAGACTACTATTTTTAAAATTGTATTAAGGTCTCTATCCTCTAATATTGATCCAAAGGTATCTTCTATTGAAAAGAGTCATGATCTTACTTAGTTGAAGATGGATCAATTGCATGGTACGCTTACTAACTATGAGATGAGGAAGAATGATGATATACCACCAAAGAAGGAAGCAACTTCAAGACTGAAATGCAGACAAATAAGAATTTCCAAGGTAAGAAAATCAAGGAGGATGACATTCTTGATATAAATGAGGATGAACTAATTGCTTTTATTTCAAGGAAATTGAAAATAGGTTCAAGAAAATATAAAGTTAAGCTAACCCTCAAATTATAAAATTTTAGTGAAAAAAGACATTTTGATAATAAGTGCCCTCATAAGTATAAGAAGGATGATGATGAAAAACATGATCAAGGTCATGATGATGGAAAGAGATCTTTTCTATATGATAAAAGCAAAAAGGGATTTGGAAGGTCTGATAACAAGAAAAGGTACTTCAAGGACAAGAAGATTTTATACACCAAAGAAGAATGCATCTCATCAGATGGGAGTGAAGAAAGTGACTCAGAATATAATCATGAAGATGATGGTTCTATTAAGGATGAAGCTTTGTTCATGGATGAGGAAGGAAGTTGCTCACATTAGAAGGTGTCTACTTAGAGTGATTTAAATTATGATGAATATAAGGTGGACTATGAGACTGAATTAACTAATGTTTGTCAAGAACTAAAGATTCATAATAAGATCAATAAGAAGATGAAATTTAAAATCAAGGACTTTGAGGAGAAATTTAGTGTGTTTGAGAAATATTGGATGAAGATGTCAAGGAACATTAAGATATGGTAAAAAATCTCAGTTGTTAATTGGAAATCATGTCTACAAGATTAAAATCTAAAGAAGATGAATGTGAAAGGTATGTAATTGAAAATGAGTCATTGAAATCTAAGTTAAAGAAGGTATCTAGTAAGGTAATGTCATTTTTGAGATTTGAAAAGAGTTCAAGTGATCTAGTTAACATTCTAAATGATCAAAAGCATGTGAGTGATAAGATTGGTCTTGGATAAAAAGAAGAATCAAAGACTACAATGCAAGACAAGATGAAGACTAATGTAAACAACGTGGATCAACCTTTGAATATAAATCATCACATGAGGAATGAAAGTGCCAGTAGAATAAATACAAATCAGATTAGATAACCAAATTTCATGAGGTATGCAAATTTCAATGGTTAATGCTACACATTTAATCCTTTTGGGCATATAGATAGAAAATGTAGAATACCTACTAAAAATGAATTTACATAAAACTATGATGGGGGTCATCAATCAAAAGGTGTATGCAAGGTTGAGTTATCCATTTAAGGTAAGACAACCTAAGTTTCCTTCAAGAGATATTGAATGTTATAGTTGTTATGAACTCAGACACATTATAAGATATTGTCCAAATATAGTAAGGTAGAATGAGATGTTTACAAAAAGTATGGTATGATTCAATTGTGAATAGATAGGTCACACTGCTACAATCTACAAGCAAAGGCCTACAAGATAGAATAAGTTTTATCAGGCTCCCAGAGTGCAAGACATAAGACAAGTTAATACATGGAAACCAAAGGTGGTAATTATGAGTCATGATGAGACTGTCAGTCCAAGTAATCTATTTGCTATGGTGGAGAATGCTTCTAAAGTTAAAGAGTCTCTAGAGGTCTCATTATCTACCAATGTTGAGAATGAACAAACTAAGCTCAAGGAAAATTCCAAAGTGCTAGATAAAGCTAGTTCTAAGGTATGTAAGGATCCAAGTGAACATCTTGTTATTGTTGAACAAGTGCTTAGTGATGAGAATCCAAGCTACAAGGAAGATTCTTCAAATGAAAAAGTATGCCATAAATCTATCTTTTCTCCATGTTTTGATAATCCAATCATAGAATAAAATGATAATGTTGTAGTAGTTGAGGAAATTATTTCTCTAAAGCCAAATAAAAAGAACTATAAGTATCATCTGAGTAAGGAGGAAGAGGAATATGAGGAGTTGTATTTATTATAGATCATTGAGGTATAGAGGGTGTTTATATATATTCTTCTTAAGAGACTCCTTTCAAGTGGGTAAGCAAGAGTTGTGTTTTTTTAGTTGGAGTCTATAAGGTTAGATTAAAGGTTCCTAGATGTCAAAGCCAGATTTATGATTTGTTAAGGTAGTCTTTCTGCATAGAAAGGTTTGTTGACCTTATTCTAGAATGATCTAAGTGGTTTTGTGATATAAATTATATAAAGGCTCCCAATGGTGTGAAAACACAAATCTTGGTCTAGAAGTATGTGATGGTTGTCTCCAAGCATAAAAGAGGTTTCAAAGGTAGACTTTGATTGCAAGGTATTGTGTTGACTTTATTTGTTTTTAAGATTTTAAGGTTTTTGGGCTCTGCTAGAAAAGTGGTATGCCTTATGATTGAGGTTTGAGGCTTCTTAATTTTTTGAATGGGACAAATAGGTTATCAAATCAAGATTCATAGAGATTTGAGGGTTTGTGGTTCTCAGGTTATTCATGTTTTTGTCATGTTGGAGGCTTAATTGGATAGTCAGTTTGTGAAGGGAGTATGTTGCATAGTATGATCTTATTTTTTTCAAATTGGTGTGATCAAGGGGTCATATGATAGTACTCTAGATATAAAGTTTCAGGTATTGAAGATGTGTTTACAAACATTTGTGGATTTTGCAAATTTTAGGTAGAGTTACAAAGAGTCTAAATAGGCATTATCTTGAAGATGTGCTTTTTTGTTTAGTCTCTCAAAAATATCAAATCATGAGTGTTTCAAGGTTAGTTCTAAAGTTATTTTATAACATGTTTCTTGATTTATGAATGGTATGATGCTTTGTTAGTGGTCATGGAAGTGTCTTGAGAAAGAAGGTTGGTAAGCTTGCATGGCGATTTTTCATGGTGTGTGGAGATTTGAAATTGATCAAATTGTGCAATGACTTAAAAAAATTAGGGGGAGATCCTCTAAAATGTTTCTTCATGAGTTCCATTATATTTTAGTATTTTTTGTGTTCTATCTTCATTAGTTGTTGTGCTTATGAAGAAGAGTGTTAGCATTGGAACAAGAAGGATGTTTTTAGGATAAGAAGAGTTAGGCTCAAAGTAGGGGGGGAGTTTGTATCATATTTATAATATGGTCCTTTCCCATTATATATTCTTTTTGGGTCCTCAAGATTAGTTTGTGCCCATTTTATCATTGTGTTAAAGGGGGTGAAAGTTCCTATTGAGGGAGTGCTTGAAGGGAGAGAAGGTGAGTTGTATATTGTTATATATGATGTTTTTTGACATTAATGAAAAAGGGGAAGATTGTTGGATATTTTTTAGTCATGTCAAGGAGGTGTCCTAGTGAGTGGAATAAGTGCTTTAATAACCTAAGTAATAATGACAAAGTGTGCAATGTGTTTGTTGTAACGTGCTTTATGTTGTCTTGGTTGATCTTCAGTTTTGGCATGATTAGATATCTTTAGGGATGAGTATGGTGGTTATATAATGTGCAAGAAGTCCCTAAGATATTATTTATGATTTGATAGTGTGTGTGTATAAGTAAAATTCATCTAGCAGTCCATAGTTTTCATCTAGACACTCTGGGTCTAGTGGTAGAAAATAGGAGTAGGCAGTTTGATGACATCACCATTACCATGTGAGAATGAGCCAAGGGGAGGTAGTCATATGGATATGATAAGATTAGTACCTAGTTATTATGCACTAGATATTAAGTCATATATCAAATCATGATCAAATATATGAGGGTAAAATGTTGGTTTTTATGACAAATTTCACTATTTTCCCATAGCCAAATTTGCAATATGGCCAAAAAGAGCCGAGAAAGAAGTTTGATGATAGAACATCTCACACGTGTGGAAATTTTAGGAAAAGGTGATCATATGGGTTTGTTCAATTTTATACCTAGTTTATTTACACTAATTTTTTAGATTATGTGATGTAGCACATCAATATATATACTTATGAAAAGTTGGGATCCCAGGCAATTTGACTATGTTTTCCCATACTTAGCCAATTTTATAATGTGTCAAGAAGAATCGAGTGATAATTTTTATTGTTTTATATCTTGCACATGTGAAGGTGTAAAGAAAATTTGATCATATGGATTTTTTAAGTTTTGATCATAGTTGATTTGTACTAAATTCTAGATCATGAGCTAAAGCACGACAAAAGTTACGCTTGAGTAAATTTGGCCTCTTAGGTAGGTTTTGACATGGTTGGATCTATGATAAAAGATTTTGAGAAGGCACTTTAATGGTATTATATCTTTCATGTGTGAGGGTTTTAGGAATAGTGTGTCACATGGTTGAATCACCTATGTGAGGAGATCATCTGGACAAAATTTGAGATCCTACATCAAAGTGTAAGAGAAGTTATTAAGGATTAAAAATGGCTACTCAGGGATATTGAAAAGTTCCCCATAGTTTTTTTTTAATAGTGTTAAAGATTGACCAAGATTAATGGTATGGGTGGCTCCAAGAAGTTAAGAAGAAATAATATGAAGATAGGTACACATGCTTAATGATTGAGCAAAGGTAAAGGATAAGAATCTAATGGTAAGAAGTCAAACATACAGATTGATCAATGGTGAGCATTGATCATTATTGACCTGACTGATCCACAAAGATTGATGGAGTGCAATTATTCAAAATTTAAAGATTGCATGAGATGAGGTCAAAGTGATAGAAGTTTAATGTCTAACATAGGTGGTATATGTGTTAAATCTCAAACAATATTGATGGTGTGAGATTGATCCTAAGATGAGATTTCATGATATTCAAGCATTGTGTTCAAAGGTTGACTATGACCATTTGCATTTTTATATTAGAGTTTTTAAAGGAAAGACTAGTGTCTAGTTTTTAGACCATATCTTTTGACAAAAGACAGATTTGCTATTACAATAAAAATAAAAGTGGTAGAGGACTCCAAAGTGCATCTATAAATATGAATTTAATGATCTAGAAGTATGTGTAGATAAAGATATCAAGCTCCAAAGTTGACTATGCTTTTGTATATGTTCTACCAATGGCTTGAGAAGAATATTTGAGCTCATGTAGATTTTTTTCGATGTTTCATGTTGAATTACCTATTAAGGAATGTTGTAAACTCTATGGTGATAATTTTTGAGTATTTTAGAGGTGTGATAAATCTATCTTGAGTATGAAAAATTCTTAAGAAGTTGAATATATGTTTGGTAATGGTTTTCATATGTATATGGTCTCTATTTGAGTGGTTTGGTCATACCTGAAGGTAAGCTAATGCGATTGTGATCATTTGAGAATGTCCTAGGGGATGTAATAAGTGGACCTATGTATTTTTAAATGGTCTTCTATTCTTAATTTTTTCATAGATGTATCAAAAATGTGAATGGATCTCCATATGACCTAAAAGTTACATAGGCCTATTTTGAAAGGGGATTGTGCTTAAGTATGACTCATATGAGATGCCTTAAGGGTTAAGGCATGTAGTGTGGCCAAAAAAGATTATTATGAAATTGATAATTAATGATATCTATATATATAGTGGAAACCAAATGTGTTGGGTTTTAGATTTGTAATTTATATATTGGAGAGAGGCTTGTGTGTGTGGAGTGAAGGATAGGTAGTGTGCCTATTGGTGGAGTTAATGAGAAGAATAGTTGGTTGACTATGTGTATGATTTGTAGCTCATGCTCCAAATGAAAATATAGTATTATTGTAGTGTGTTATTGTGTGAAGATATATATGTATGTATATGAGGACTTTTTGAGTGAAGAAGGTAAGAGGTTTGTTTGAGAAAGAGAGAGAATTTGTGCAGGGGTCATATAATCAAGAGATACATAATCAAGTGTTGAAGACATAAGTTCTAGGGTGGTAGTGTTCTTTATAAGGAGAGTCTAAAGGAATTAATCTTTTGTAGGGTTATTTTATCCTTGTGAAATATGGTTTCACTAAAAACCTTTGATTAGAAGTACTTGATCAAGGTTGTAGGTCAGAAGAACTTGGCCAAAGGTTCTTGATAGAAAGGACTTGATCAGTCACTTATTTGTGATAATCTTATAAGATAGTAGTCCATGTGTTTTTAATGTTGAGAGTGGGTTTTATTCCCCAAGAGGGTTTTCCACACAGATATTATGTTGTGTATGTGATCTTGCATTATGTTTATTATTCACTGCTATGAATGATCTATATGCTTCAATAATGCTTGTGTTGAATTCTTAAGTATTTTCAAGGGTTTGGAAACTGAATTGGATTATTTTCCATCACTAGTTCACCCCTCCCTCAATGGATTATACTTCTACCATACCTCTCAATGATTATACCTATAAAAAGGTTGAGAGAAGCTACCATAAAGAGATGAAGGTCCAAGAAGACACCAAGAAGAAGAAAGAGATGGAGAAAGTAATGCAAGAGATGAGGTAGAAATTAGATGATTTTTTGAACTTATTAGAGAAGATGAGAGAAATTGAGAGCCCATGTTGTACATGGGTGATGAGAAAGAAGCAAATCAAGTGAAAAATCAAGTTACAAATAAAGACAATAAAATTGAAAGTCATGAAAGAGGAAAGAGAACAAAATAGGTTTCTATAAAACTAACTTAACCAAGAGATGCAAAAGCTTTTGTTGAGTGAACAACCAAGTGAAGAAGTGGATGAAGATAAATAGTACCTTGAGATGGATGAGGTTAGTTTGAGTGTACAACAGGAGGACAGTTGTATCCAACTAGGTGTTGAGAAGGACAAAGAAATATATCAGTTTGAGGGCCTCATTAAAGGCTTTGAAAGAGACGTACAAACACATGAAGAAGCTATACAATATAATTTTCTATTTGTTTATAAGAATTTTAAGAAGTTAGAAAGAGAGATAGAAGCACTAGAACATGAATTAAATGGTGAAGTAAAGGAAAATCAAGAGTAGGTGTAGATTATAGTAGTTGAAGACTGTCATATCTCCTTTTTTGTGGACATTGACAGACTTGATGATTAGCCTATTATGTGACCTTCGTAGGCTAATAGGATGGATAGAGGGTAATGATGGAGATTGGCTTGGCTTCAATTTTCAAAATTTCTACAGTTGGCTTTCATTTAGGCTATTTCATATACATTTGGCCTGAGCTCCTATTATTTAGGGATATTTGACATGCAGCGGAGCACCTTTATTTTGGTATGGTCATGTGCGAAATCACTCCCTGGTTCACTAGCTTTGAACGGTTCGAGGATCTGACATGTATTGAGGGAGATATTAATATTTGATTGATTTAATTAAATATTAATTATTTAGCCTATTTTAAATTAGAAACCCTAATTCTAATTTAAGAAACCCTAATTAGGGCAAGCATATCTTTTTGAGGGTATAAGGGTTTCTCATGGAGGCCATTATTGATTATGCATTGATTATTGATTTTGATATTGAAAAAAAATCTTTTGTGATGATTGAGCCAAGGGTTCCAGGATTCCATTTGCAGTGGAAAACATCAACTCTTCATTGTGTGTGATTTAGAGGCTGTGAGATATCAGCTGATCTATTGCCAAATTGAGAGATAGCTTCATATAGAAGTTATCATAGAGGTATACAGATTTGAGAGGTAACTTCACCTAGAAGTTGTCACAGAGCTTTCCAAGTATTTATTTTTATTATGTTTTTGATCTAATAAGTTATACAGATATAGATCTTCTATATTAGAATCGTATATCTTGAGATCAGGTTGTTCAGCTATTAGGGGTTGAAAATAGATAGTTTGGCAGCCGTACTAAGTCCGTACAGGTCTGTACAGATTCGCTCAAGCACTGACCTCAGCAGACAGAGATCCCCAGTGACTGACATTAGTTGACTGAAGACCGACATCGATAGAGAAGGACCTATAGAGACCAATGTCGGTAGTATATCAACTGATGTTGGTGACTGTGTGTTCGACACAGCAAGCTGAGACGAGACAAAATTTAGGTTTCATTTCCAGACTTGCAGAAGATTAGGGTTTTAAGACCAAATTTTAATATTCTTTTATTTGTATGAGAGAAGACTGTAATTGTAATTATCTGAACAAGTGATAAGACATTTGATTAGTAGATAAGAGATTTACTGTGGTTTATTATTTATCTGAATTTATTCTACAAGATTGTATCTTTGTTCAGAACTATTTGTGTTTCTATATTCCCTATTTGAAGGGGATATTACAGTGGTATCAGAGATTTTTGTTTAAAAAAGGAACCCCTAAGTAAGGGACATCACAGTGGTATTAGAGCTTTTTGTTCAAAAAAGGAGCCCCTAAGTAAGGGACATCACAGTGGTATCAGAGCCAAATTCCTGCCATCCTATTGGGCACATCAGAGCTAATGTCTTGCCATCCTGTTGCGTAGTTTGGGTATCAATATGGCTTTAACAGGTGTCAAAGATTTGGAAGAAAGAATGCACAATGCAAAGAAGAAGTTAGATAATCGATTTCAGCAAGCAGAGGACATTCTAAAAACATTGGAGGAGTTAGAGACTTATTTAGGCAAAGTTGACCAGTCAAATTCTTATGAGATGTAAACAGCATTATCTCTAGCATTTGGTTTGTTGGTGAAGCCTTGATTATTGAGACATCATGATGAGATGGTAAGACTTGCAACTCTCTCTTGCATTAGTGAAATCATGAGGATAATAGCTGGCTTTAATTTTTATGATGATCGAATTATGAGAGAGATACTTCATGCCATGGTAAAAAGCTTTAAAAAGTTGGATGACGTTAGAGACCCTCATTTCTTAAAGAGGGCAAGATTACTTGAAACATTCGCAAGGTATGGATTTGAAAACATTATGATGTTAGTAGGTTGTATTGGTGATATTCATAGGATGTTTAAAATATTTTGGAATATTTTAGATGAGTTTCATTCCAGTGATGTATTAGCATCAATGCACTCTATCATGTTCACCATCTTGTTTGAGGAGGATAAAATTTCTAAACTTTTGGTAGAAGATTTATGGTATGTCTAGACAAAAGAGAAAAATGTCTCACCTAGAGTTGGTATGTGGTTAAAGAGTTTAATTGATAGGCCTCAGGATCGTAGTAATTTCCCTATGACATGCATAAACTTGAATGATGAATTTGACAGACATGCTGATCCAGTACAGGGAGACATTAACACATCTTCAGGTAATGATTTATCTGCATTATCTTCATAGGTAGGAGCAGTTGAGGATGTTGTGGATGAGCTTTGTCTTAAGATGAGTTCAACCTAGGTTTTAGATAGTGAGGATGAGTCTGATGCTTGCATTCAGAGTGTGGAGGTATACTCAGAGGTTAGTACATTGAGTATTGGTGATGAGTATGGTTTTGTAGCTACTAATGAGGAGCATGTTGTTGTGGCTGACACACATATTTAGGATTTGGGAGTACCTGGTCTTGATGAGTTTGGGACACTAGTGGAGTCAAGTCTCCAGATTGATTTTTCTCACGCCGATGATAGTGTGGTACCATTGGTCAAGCCACCTTTACAGAGGGAACATTTATGGGATGGATTGGCACCATCTCTTGCAGATGGAATTGGCAGTTTGAGTTGTCCATTCTACTTGGGTTATGATGCTTCAAGAGTTTGGTTCTCATGTGTTCTTTACTATGGCAGTTGTGCTCTTATAGTTTGGTTGAGTTGAATTCACCAATTTGATTATGGGTTCCTCTTTGATCTACTTTTGATGATATCGCAGGAACTTGCATTGATTTACAACAGTGTAGAGCATAACTACATTTGGGATCTAGGTGGATCGAGTGGTTCATTGTTTCAAGATTTCTTGGGGACAAGCAATTTCTGTAGGGTCAGATTGTCATGTTCCCTTTTTTGTGGACATTGATAGACTTGATGATTAGCCTATTATGCAACCTTCATAGGCTAATAGGATGGATAGAGGGTCATGATGGAGATTGGCTTGGCTTTGATTTTCAAAATTCCTATAGTTGGCTTTCATTCAGGCTATTTCAGATACATTTGGCCTGAGATCCTATTATTTAGGGATATTTGACATGCAGTGGAGCACCTTTATTTTGGTATGGTCATGTGCGGAATCACTCCCTGGTTCACCAGCTTCAAATGGTTTGAGGATCCGACATGTATTTAGGGAGATATTAATATTTGATTGATTTAATCAAATATTAATTATTTAGCCTATTTTAAATTATAAACCCTAATTCTAATTTAAGAAATCTTAATTAGGGCAAGCATATCTTTTTGAGGGTATAAGGGTTTCTCATGGAGGCCACTATTGATTATGCATTGATTATTGATTTTGATATTGAAAGAAATTCTTCTATGAAGACTGAGCTAAGGGTTCCAGGATTCCATTTACAGTGGAGAATGTCAACTCTTCATTATGTGCGATTCAGAGGCTATGAGATATCAGCTGATCTATTGCCAAATTGAGAGATAGCTTCATACAAAAGTTATCACATAGGTATACAGATTTGAGAGGTAACTTCACCCAAAAGTTGTCATAGAGCTTTCCAAGTATTTATTTTTATTATGTTTTTGATCCAATAAGTTATACAGATATAGATCTTTTGTATTAGAATCGTATATCTTGAGATCAGGTTGTTCAGCTATCAGGGGTTGAAAATAGATAGGTTGGCAGCCGTACTAAGTCCGTACAGGTCCGTACATATCCACTCAGGCACCGACCTCAGCAGACAGAGATCCCCAGTGACCGACATCGGCTGACTGAAGATTGATGTCAACAGAGAAGGACCTATAGAGACTGATGTCGGCAGTATATCGACCGACGTCGGCAACTGTGTGTTTGACATAGTAGGCCAAGATGAGATAGAATTCAAGTTCCATTTCTAAACTTGCAGAAGATCAGGGTTTTAAGACCAAATATTAATATTCTTTTATTTGTATGAGAGAAGACTGTAATTGTAATTATCTGAACAAGTGATAAGATATTTGATTAGCAGATAAGAGATTTACTGTGGTTTATTATTAATTTGAATTTATTCTGCAAGATTGTATATTTGTTCAGAACTGTTTGTGTTTCTATATTCCCTATTTGAAGGGGATATTATAGTGGTATCAGAGCTTTTTGTTCATAAAAGGAGCCCCTAAGTAAGGGACATCATAGTGGTATCAGAGCTTTTTGTTCAAAAAAGGAGCCCCTAAGTAAGGGACATCACAGTGGTATCAGAGCCAAATTCCTGCCATCCTGTTGGGCACATCAAAGCTAATGTCCTGCCATCCTATTGGGTAGTTTGGGTATCAGTATGGCTTTAACAGGTGTCAAAGATTTGGAAGAAAGAATGCACAATGCAAAGAAGAAGTTAGATAATCCATTTCAGCAAGCAGAGGACATTCTAACAACTTTGGAGGAGTTAAAGACTCATTTAGGCAAAGTTGATCAGTCAAATTCTTATGAGATGAAAACAAAATTATCTCCAAGGTTTGGTTCATTGGTGAAGCCCTGATTATTGAGACATCATGATGAGATGGTAAGACTTGCAACTCTCTCTTGCATTAGTGAAATCATGAGGATAATAGCTGGCTTTAATTTTTATGATGATCAGATTATGAGAGAGGTACTTCATGCCATGGTAAAAAGCTTTAAAAAGTTGGATGACATTAGAGACCCTCATTTCTCAAAGAGGGCAAGATTACTTGAAACATTCGCAAGGTATGGATTTGAAAATATTATGATGTTAGTAGGTTGTATTGGTGATATTTGCAGGATGTTTAAAATATTTTGGAATATTTTAGATGAGTTTCATTCTAGTGATGTATTAGCATCAATGCACTCTATCATGTTCACAATCTTGTTTGAGGAGGAGGATAAAATTTCTAAACTTTTGGCAAAAGATTTATGGTATGTTTGGACAAAAGAGAAAAATGTCTCACCTAGAGCTGGTATGTGGTTAAAGAGTTTAATTGATAGGCTTAAGGATCGTAGTACTTTCCCTATGACATGCATAAACTTGAATGATGAATTTGACAGACATGCTGATCCAGTACAGGGAGACATTAACACATCTTTAGGTAATGATTTATCTACATTATCTTCACAGGTAGGAGCAGTTGAGGATGTTGTGGATGAGCTTTGTCTTAAGGTGAGTTCAGCCCAAGTTTTACACAGTGAGGATGAGTCTAATGCTTGCATTCAGAGTGTGGAGGTATACTCAGAGGTTAGTACATTGAGTATTGGTGATGAGTATGGTTTTATAGCTGTTGATGAGGAGCATGTTGTTGTGGCTGACACACATATTTAGGATTTGGGAGTACCTAGTCCTAATGAGTTTGGGATACTAGTGGAGTAAAGTCTCTAGATTGATTTTTCTCATGCTGATGACAGTGTGGTATAATTGGTTGAGCCACCTTTACAGAGGGATCAATTATGGGATGGATTGGCACCATCTCTTGTAGATGGAATTGGCAGTTTGAGTTGTCCATTATACTTGGGTTATGATGCTTCGAGAGTTTGGTTCTCATGTGTTCTTGACTATGGTAGTTGTGCTCTTAGAGTTTGGTTGAGTTGCATTTGCCAATTTGATTATGGGTTCCTCTTTGATCTACTTTTGATGATGTCATAGGAACTTGCATTGATTTATATCAGTGTAGAGCATAACTACATTTGGGATCCAGGTGGATCGAGTGGTTCATTATTCTAAGATTGCTTGGGGATAAGCAATTTTTGGAGGGGTGGATTGTCATGTCCCCTTTTTTGTGGACATTGACAGACTTGATGATTAGCCTATTATGCAACCTTCGTAGGCTAATAAGATGGATAGAGGGTCATGATGGAGAATGGCTTGGCTTTGATTTTCAAAATTCCTATAGTTGGCTTTCATTCAGGCTATTTTAGATACATTTAGCTTGAGCTCCTATTATTTAGGGATATTTGACATGCAGTGGAGCACCATTATTTTGGTATGGTCATGTGCAGAATCAATCCCTGGTTCACCAGCTTCGAATGGTTCGAGGATCTAACATGTATTGAGGGAGATATTAATATTTGATTGATTTAATCAAATATTAATTATTTAGCCTATTTTAAATTATAAACCCTAATTCTAATTTGAGAAACCCTAATTAGGGCAAGCATATCTTTTTGAGGGTATAAGGGTTTCTCATGGAGGCCATTATTGATTATGCATTGATTATTGATTTTGATATTGAAAGAAATTCTTCTGTGAAGACTGAGCCAAGGGTTCCAGTATTCCATTTGCAATGGAGAATGTAAACTCTTCATTGTGTGTGATTTAGAGGATGTGAGATATCAGCTAATCTATTGCCAAATTGAGAGATAGCTTCATATAGAAGTTATCACAGAAGTATACAGATTTGAGAGGTAACTTCACCCAGAAGTTGTCACAGAGATTTCCATGTATTTATTTTTATTAGGTTTTTGATCCAATAAGTTATATAGATATAGATCTTCTATATTAGAATCATATATCTTGAGATCAGGTTGTTTAGCTATTAGGGGTTGAAAACAGATAGGTTGGCGGCCGTACTAAGTCTGTATAGGTCCGTATAGATCCGCTCAGACACCGACCTCGACAGACAGAGATCCCATGTGACCAACATCAGCCGACTGAAGACCAACGTCGGTAGAGAAGGACCTATAGAGACCAACGTCGGTAGTATATCGATCGACGTCGGTGATTGTGTGTTCGACATAGCAGGCTGAGATGAGACAAAATTTAGGTTTCATTTCCAAACTTGCAAAAGATCAGGGTTTTAAGACCAAATTTTAATATTCTTTTATTTTTATGAGAGAAGACTGTAATTGTAATTATCTGAACAAGTGATAAGATATTTGATTGGTAGATAAGAGGTTTACTGTGGTTTATTATTTATCTAAATTTATTCTACAAGATTATATCTTTGTTTAGAACTGTTTGTGTTTTTATATTCCCTATTTGAAGGGGATATTATAGTGGTATCAGAGCTTTTTGTTCAAAAAAGGAGCCCCTAAGTAAGGGACATCACAATGGTATCAGAGTTTTTTGTTCAAAAAAGGATCCCCAAAGTAAGTGACATCACAGTGGTATCAGAGCCAAATTCTTGCCATCCTATTGGGCACATCAGAGCTAATGTCTTGCCATCCTGTTGGGTAGTTTGGGTATCAGTATGGCTTTAACAGGTGTCAAATATTTGGAAGAAAGAATGCACAATGCAAAGAAGAAGTTAGATAATCCATTTCAGCAAGCAGAGGACATTCTAAAAACTTTGGAGGAGTTAGAGACTTATTTAGGCAAAGTTGATCATTCAAATTCTTATGAGATGCAAACAACATTATCTCTAGCGTTTGGTTCATTGGTGAAGCCCCAATTATTGAGACATCATGATGAGATGGTAAGACCTGTAACTCTCTCTTGCATTATTGAAATCATGAGGATAATAGTTGGCTTTAATTTTTATGATGATCGGATTATGAGAGAGGTACTTCATGCCATGGTAAAAAGCTTCAAAAGGTTGGATGACATTAGAGACCCTCATTTCTCAAAGAGGGCAAGATTACTTGAAACATTTGCAAGGTATGGATTTGAGAATATTATGATGTTAGTAGGTTATATTGTTGATATTCGCAGGATGTTTAAAATATTTTGGAATATTTTAGATGAGTTTCATTCTAGTGATGTATTAGCATCAATGCACTCTATCATGTTCACAATCTTGTTTGAGGAGGAGGATAAAATTTCTAAACTTTTGGCAAAAGATTTATGGTATGTCTGGACAAAAGAGAAAAATGTCTCACCTAGAGCTGGTATGTGGTTAAAGAGTTTAATTGATAGGCCTAAGGATTGTTGTACTTTCCTTATGACATGCATAAACTTGAATGATGAATTTGATAGACATGCTGATCCAGTACAGGGAGACATTAACAAATCTTTAGGTAATGATTTATCTGCATTATCTTCATAGGTAGGAGTAGTTGAGGATGTTTTGGATGAGCTTTGTCTTAAGGTGAGTTCAGCCTAGGTTTTAGACAGTGAGGATGAGTCTGATTCTTGCATTCAGAGTGTGGAGGTATACTCAGAGGTTAGTACATTGAGTATTGGTGATGAGTATGGTTTTGTAGCTACTGATGAGGAGCATGTTGTTGTGGCTGACACACATATTCAAGATTTGGGAGTACCTGGTCCTAATGAGTTTGGGATACCAGTGGAGTCAAGTCTCTAGATTGATTTTTCTCATGCCGATGATAGTGTGGTACAATTGGTCAAGCCACCTTTACAGAGGGATCAGTTATGGGATTGATTGGCACCATCTCTTGCAGATGGAATTGGTAGTTTGAGTTGTCCATTCTACTTGGGTTATGATGCTTTGAGAGTTTGCTTCTCATGTGTTCTTGACTATGGCAGTTGTGCTCTTAGAGTATGGTTGAGTTGCATTCACCAATTTGATTATGGGTTCCTCTTTGATCTACTTTTGATGATATCACAGGAACTTCCATTGACTTACAACAGTGTAAAGCATTACTACATTTCAGATCCAGGTGGATTGAGTGGTTCATTGTTCTGAGATTGCTTAGGGATAAGCAATTTATGGAGGGGCAGATTGTCATGTCCCCTTTTTCATGGACATTGAGAGACTTGATGATTAGCCTATTATGCGACCTTCGTAGGCTAATAGGATGGATAGAGGGTCATGATGGAGATTGGCTTGGCTTCGATTTTCAAAATTCCTACAGTTGGCTTTTATTCAAGCTATTTTAGATACATTTGGCCTGAGCTCCTATTATTTAGGGATATTTGACATGTAGCAGAGCACCTTTATTTTGGTATGGTCATGTGCAAAATCACTCCCTGGTTCACTAGCTTCGAATGGTTTGAGGATCTGACATGTATTGAGGGAGATATTAATATTTGATTGATTTAATCAAATATTAATTATTTAGCCTATTTTTAATTAGAAACCCTAATTCTAATTTAAGAAACTCTAATTAGGGCAAGCATATCTTTTTGAGGGTTTAAGGGTTTCTCATGGAGGCCATTATTGATTATGGATTGATTATTGATTTTGATATTGAAATAAATTCTTCTATGAAGACTGAGCCAAGGGTTCCAGGATTCCATTTGTAGTGGAGAATGTCAACTCTTCATTGTGTGTGATTCAGAGGCTGTAAGATATCAGTTGATCTATTGCTAAATTGAGAGATAGCTTCATACAGAAGTTATCATAGAGGTATACAAATTTGAGAGGTAACTTCACCCAGAAGTTATCACAGAGCTTTCCAGGTATTTGTTTTTATTAGGTTTTTGATCCAATAAGTTATACAAATATAGATCTTCTGTATTAGAATCATATATCTTGAGATCAGGTTGTTCAGCTATTAGTGGTTGAAAACAGATAGATTGGTGGCCGTACTAAGTCCGTACAGGTCCGTACAGATCTGCTCAAGCATCGAACTTGATAGACAGAGATCCCCAGTGACCGACATCAGCCGACTGAAGATCGACATCGGTAGAGGACCTATAGAGACTGATGTCGGTAGTATATCGATCGACACCGGTGACTGTGTGTTTGACACAGCAGGCTGAGATGAGATAGAATTCAGGTTTCATTTCTAGACTTATAGAAGATTAGGGTTTTAAGACCAAATTTTAATATTCTTTTATTTGTATGAGAGAAGACTGTAATTTTAATTATCTGAACAAGTGATAAGATATTTGATTAGTAGATAAGAGATTTACTGTGGTTTATTATTTATCTAAATTTATTCTACAAGATTATATCTTTGTTCAGAACTATTTGTGTTTCTATATTCCCTATTTGAAGGGGATATTACAGTGGTATCAGAGCATTTTGTTCAAAAAATGAGCCCCTAAGTAAGGGACATCACAAAGACTTCATAAAGGAGGATAATGAACATGAAAAATAAGGATTGATGGTAGTAGTGTAACAAATTGAAGCAATTGGGCATGACATTACTATTATTTTTGTTGAAATCATGTAACGGATGATAAGTGAAGGAGAGATTGAAAGTACAATATTAGTGTTTGGGGGCATAAAAACCCCATATGATAGAGGTAAATAAGTAAAAGAGAGTGCATATGAAGTGCAAATCGATGCAATCAAATGGTGGAAGTAAAAAAGGAAAACTTGTCTATGATAGAGGAAAACAAGAAAGCAAAGTGGAGTAGCTGAAGCATGGAGGATCGGTAGAAGACAAGGATGATCCCAAAAATCTAAATTGAAAGATATGGAAGAAGCATATAGAATTTTACTAGAGTTTAATTTATTTCTTCCTTGGGAGTATGATGTAGGGGCTTCAAATGAGTTCGTGTAATCAATGTGTTTTATTGTCATTATAGTCTATTTTGATGATAAAAGTCCAATAGGAACCTTAAAAAGGCATTAAAGTCATAAAATTAGTCTATTTGTGTGTCTATATATCCCCTTTGTCATTTTCTCACCAAAATGGGCATTTAAATATTTGAACTATGTTAGCATCTTTAGGAAGTCTTTTGAGTAGTGTGAAGTAATATGATGTTTTCAAAATTATTTCATAGGGTCCTAAGTGAATCTATGTGTATATAATAATTTGATTTACATACATGAGGTTGAATAAACCAATAATGGTGAATGTAATATCCATATGAGAAGGTGGTTGTCAAAGGGGAGTTATTTCAACATGCTAGTTTCATGTATATAACAAGTTTTTGGATTGGAATAGAGGTTAGATTAGTAGATATAAGTAAGTAGGTAGTTGGTAGAAGTAAGTTAGAAGGTAAGGATAGGTAGAGGTACAAATGGATAGCATATGGATTAAGATAAGGAAAGGACCATATACTTTACCCATGAGGTAGGACTGTGTAAATGAATAAGATCAATAAAGAAGAATGAATGAAGCAAATATTTTTGTATCTTGGTGTTTATATTTTTTTGTGAATGAATCTTAATGTGTTAAATGAGTTAGGACATTTTGAAAATAATGTACAAGAATTGAAGTTTCAAAGCAGAGTGTTATTGAGGCCTATGATAATGAATCATGTTATACTCAATGAAACAAGTGATTAGAGAGGAAAATAACCTCTTAAAGTAATGTGTAAAGAATGTATAGATGATATCCAAGTATTTTTATTTTACTAAGTTGTCATTAAGCATGTGGATTTTCTTTAATTCCAAAAATCATTTAAATTTCATAGAACTATACTATGTACACATCTTGTTAAAAGACTATCAAGAAACCTATTGTATGATGGAATGGTGAGTGAGTTATAGTTTGATGTGGCATAAAGACCATGTAGATATGAAATATGGTAGTAAGTAACATTTAAGTAAAGTTTAAGATATTAAAGCAAGTTTATATGTGTTATTAACCTTTTATTTATGTTATAAACCATGTGTTTGTGTTATAAACCCTGTGTTTGTTCATATATTAATAAACTATGCAATAGTGAACTACTAAAACCTTAGTTGGAAGGAACTTAGCCACTAACTAAGTGAAGTTGAGTCATTCATAGGTTGAAAGAAGTTAATAAATATATGATATTGGTATTTAAAATTCTTGAAACTAAGGAAAACTCCATAAAAATAATTTTGATCCCTCTTAGGCTAACACAGAACACTAGAAACCCTAGTTTAGGCTTAAAGTGGAAAAGTGGGATATCAAATGAATCTACCAATTAAATTGGTTGAAAAAATTTAGTATAGTGGTATTTTAAATGAATAAATGTATTTTAAAGTTTTTATGATGGTATGACATCTGTATGTATCCCTATAGGAGACTGTGTGTGGGAATGGAGCAAAGAGACCTAATTAGGTATGTGTAGAGACTAGAAAAGGTATCTAGAGGATGAATTAAGAATTAAAGCTTCATGAAGGATTAGGAAAAAATAGAGGGTACTTTAAGATTAATTTAGTTTCTCAATAGTGGATATTACTTGACCGTACAAGTCAAAATTATGAGAAAAAAGGCTACAAGGGTATGTCAAGGATAACAAAGTTGTTTAAGAGGGTTTTGTGATAGAGTAAGGGTGTGAGTTGGAATTAAACAAATGTGATAATTCTAAGGGAAATTATCCACGTTCAATATCATATGTATGAGACCCTAGTAAGAGTTTAGGTGATTTGGTTTAGAGGGGCCATAGCCTAGTAAAGACTAATGATTGAGATTGTAGGAAAAGAAGTAAGAAGGTGAATATGATGAAATGAATGGTTGATTTGAGAGGTTAAAAAGTTATAAAGGTAGAGTGGATTACATAAATAATATTAGACAATAGATCTTGAAAGAGGACATAAAACCAATAGTGAGAATTGATAAAGGGAATATTTACCAAATTGAATGCATGAGTGTTGGAGTTTGTAGGTGTCAGAGTTGGGTTAGTAGAGGATGAAATAGTTTCTCTACATCATTATTTTAAATGAAAGATTACATTTTCATGATATTTATGAATTTTTTATCATGAATAATTATTTGTAATTGAGTATTTATACATATAAATAATGGAGTGTAATATTCTCATTCATCATAGAATGTACTATATTTGAATCTACTTATGGAAATTAGAATATGCAATCCTATATATATTATACCTAGTTGGTATAAAGTGTACTTGTTATGCTTATTATTTACATGTTTAATAATATAGTGGAGATTCATTCATACATTTGATAGATTAAATGTATGTATTTTTGTTATTCATGTGTTTAACATGTTTTATGCTTGATAATAGGAAAGTAATCTATATGAATCTATTGGTTATATTTATATCAAAAAAATCTCATATTCTAGTACTACTAAGCAATGAGATTGGCTTCACTAGCATAATAGCATCACAAATGCCAAATTAAGGTAATTTGATAAGGTGGTGTGTATGATTTTGACTAATCCTAGAGATCAATAGATATTGAAATATTTGGCCAAAGTAATGTTTTGTTAGACATTGTCATTTCATATGCATGATATACATGTTTGTGTGATATCAGGTTAGAACATATTTTTCTATGTAAACATCATCTATTATAAATATTATAGCACATGGGTACTAGCTTGTCTCTTTAGATTCTTGCACCATCACTATCTACTCATACATGAAGGGAAGGGCATTACATAATTTGGGGATTATGTGGAGGAATGAGGGTTCATGGTTAGTGTGGAAAAATTATCGAAAGATGCCCTCCCTCCTCATAATATTACTTATTTGGAGACAAAACTTGAGATTACCATAGATACTAGAATTCAAAAACTCATGATCTATGGAGCCTTATATATTATATCTTATGTCTTGTATTGTATTTAATATTATTAAAACATTATCCCCGATGAAATTTAATTATTTACTCATTGTAATGAAATTACTTAGATATTTGCATATAATGATTTTATATTTCATAGAATAAGAAAATATGAGATATTACACAGTGATAATTGATAGTAGAATAGAATACTAGATAATATAGCAAAGCCACTTTGAGGGGGAAACCTCCACAATAATTCACTAATAACAAAATACTTCACATGATGATTAAAGACTAACCACTACCTCCTATATATAGCTTACTTAGCCAAGGTTATTCCATAGGCTGACCTATCTAAGAACATAGATAAATGTAATAAGTAAATAAAAGAAGTATGTAACCCACAAGTTGGCGACACATATCCCTAAACACACCAATGGTTAAGGGAATAATAATACCTTACCCTTCAAAACAATGGTGTCTTCAACATTGTAGCAACTATGGACATTGCTATACAAATACTTCATCCTCCCATGTGGCATATTCACATGGAAGATTCTTCCATTTGATCATGTATTCTATAATTGCTCTAGAACATAGTTGCTTGGTTCACCATTGAAGGATCGCCTCAAGATCAAGAATAAATTTACCTCCCTCATATAATTCTATTAATTCTATTTGAATGGTAACTCTATGTCCAATGACTTTCTTCAGGTATGATACATGAAATACTAGATGTATGCAAGTGGATGAAGGAAAATCTAACTTGTAGGCCACACTTCCAATTTTTTCCAAGATTTAATCAGGCCCATAATACTTAGGGGATAGCTTGTTATCCTTTTTTTATTACTTAAATGACATTTGTTTATATGAATGTGAGATAAAAAATACCCAATCACCAATGTAAACATGCCTCTTACTTCTATGTTGATTTGCTTGTTGCTTCATGTGATTTTGGGCCATAGCTAAATTTTTATGCAAACTTGCAAGGACCTCCTATTGATGGTGAATATGTTCTTCAACTGCATGAACCTTAGGATGGGCATTCAAGGTTAAAGTGATGGATGGAGGGTGGTATCCATATAGTGATACAAAAGGAAACATTTTAAAAGAACTATGAACAAAATTACTATACCACCATTCAACAAGTGCCAGCTAATGAACCCATTTATCTTGTTTATCATAAACAAAACAATGGAGATATCCTTCTAGACATTTGTTGACTACCTCAGTTTGTCCATCAGATTGAGGATGATAGGATGAAATATGAGCCAATTGAGTGCATAAAGATGTAAATAACTCAATCCAAAAATTACTAATAAAAATGGGATCTCTATCATTGACAATGATCTTAGGGGTCCCATGTAGTTTTTGAACTATATTGAGAAAATCATAAGCTATTATACTAGCAACAAATGGTTGAAATAATGAAAAAAATGAGCATACTTACTGAGATGATCTAAAACAACCATGATAACATTTTGACCATCAAATCTTGGTAACCCTTTAATGAAATCCATAGAGACCTCTTCCCAATGTTGGCTAGGGATAGATAAAGGTTGTAAAAGACCTGGAGTTTTGATGGTTTCACCTTTGTTTTGTTGATAAATCATACATTCAACCACATATTTTTTGACATTCCCCTTGAGACCTTCCCAAAAAAAATCTTGCTTGATCCTGTGATAGGTTTTCAAAAATCTTAAATGATCCCCTATTGGATTTACATGAAGTTCTTGAAGCATTTTTTGTTTAAGAAGATAATTATTACATAGGTACATTTTATTTTTGTACCATAATGCATTACCTTTCCATGTGAATTTTTCAAATCCATCTAAACCTTATTAAAGATTTTGAATCAAATCATGAGCAATACTATCATGTTCCCATTTTGATCAAGCTTTCTCTAGCCAATCTGCCTACAAAATGGTTATAACACATAGCAATGCCTCAATTGATTCATCTTTTCTAGATAGTGCATCTACCACCACATTGTCCTTGCCTTTTTTTAGACTATTTGAAAATCATAGCCTAGCATCTTAGTTACTCATTTTTGTTGTTCTTCAGATGACAACCTTTGTTATAAAAAAAATTTAAGACTATCATGATCAATTTTTACTTGAAAGTGATGACCCATCAAATAAGGTCTCCATTGTTTAACTGCATGTAAAATGGCCATGATTTCCTTCTCATAGATGGGCTTGTGCTGATTTTTACCCTTGAGTTGATAACTTTAAAATGCTAGTGGTTTGCCTTCTTACATGAGTACAACACCCATACCATACCTAGATGCATCACATTCAACCACAAAAGTCTTAGGAAAATTAGGAGTGGCCAATACTGGAGTAGTGCACATAGCCAATTTCAATTGTTTAAATTCCTAGGTATCTATGTCAGTCCACTGAAAGGAGTATTTATTTTACAAAGAGATAAGTGGGGTTTTAATACTACCATAATTTTTGACAAATCTATGGTAATAAATAGTAAGTCCAAAAAATCCTCAAAGTTGTTTGAGTGTCTTAGGAATTAGGCAATCCACCATTGCTTGGAATTTTTTAGGATCCACTTTCACTCCTTTGTAAGACATAAAATGACCCAAATATTCAACCTCACCAGCCCCAAAAGTACATTTGGAAGTTTTGGCAAAAAATTGATTTTGCTCCAAAATGGAGAGTACCTATTTCACTTGTTGCAAATGGTCTGCCTAATTTTTACTATAAATGAGGCTATCATCAAAGAATACCAAAACAAATTTCCTCAAAAATTGCTTAAAAATAGTATTCATCAAACTCTAAAAAGTAGATGGTGCATTTATTAGGCCATAAGGCATAACCAAAACTCATAAAGGTCCTCATGAGTCCTGAAAGTAGTTTTGGGTATGTCTTCATAATGAATCTCGATTTGATGATACCCAAAATGTAGATCTAACTTGGTAACATAAATAGCACCATTAAACTCATCTAAAAAGTCATCAATGATAATAATTTGAAAATTATCTTTAATAGTGTACTTGTTGAGTTTTCTATAGTCAAGGCACATTTTCCAAGTGTCATCTTTCTTTCTCACCATGACAACTGGTGACAATTATTTTCTTTGGCTATGGTGAATGATTCCTACATCCAACATCTCTTATACCATATTTTAAATTTCACCTTTTTGGGCATAGGGATTCCTATATGGCCTAATGTTGGGTGCCGTACTTCTAAGAATGTGTGATAGCATTATCATGCATACAGCTAGGTGGAAATCCTATTTGCATATCTCCAAAAATAATGGAATGAGCATCAATTATTTATTGTAGATCAAGAGGTGGAGATGGTTAAGTTGGTTGTACTTCCATAGAAAACAAGTGAGCTACAAATCCCTTAGCACCCTTATAGAGAATCTTTGTCATTTGATGGGAGCTAACAAGTTAGGGAGATTTAGCATTTAATCCTCTTGGCTCAAATGTCATTTATTTAGAATGAAAATGCATGAATAATTATTGAAAATTCATCTCAATAGTGCTCAAAGTCGTGAGCCACTGGACTCCTAGAACAATATCAGCTCCACCCATCAAAATAGAAAACATAAGAGAATCTAATAAGTAGTATCCCATGGCCAACTTAATACTTTTACATTTTCCTAAACAACTGATAGTACCACCATCTATAATCATAACTTGAAATTATAGAGTTTGATAAATGAAACAATTTAGATGAGAAGCCAACTTACTATGGATGAAGTTGTGTGTGCTCCCAGAATCAATCAAAATAATGACCTTCTATTTCTTAAGGAAACCCATCACCTTAAGAGTTTAGGGAGTACAAATACCTAACAAGGCATGGCATGAAATACTATGCTGAGAGTCTTTAGATTCCTCCTTAAGAACTTATGCATTTACATCATGTACTTTTGCATCATCTTCATCATCATTGGCACCTTCAATGTAAAATAACTTGTTTTCAACACAATGATGGTCTTTTCTCCATTTTATATCACAACCCTAACACAACCCTTTGGCTTGCTTCTCCTCAATTTGTCATTGTGTTAATCTAGTGGGTTATGGAAATGATGGTGCTAGAAAGTTGTGATCATGACTAGTAGTGAAAGTTTTCCTTTTGACCATCTCTTTTTCTTCTATCATGTGTGCCTTAAGGATAGCTTCTGATATAGATGTTGGGCTAAACATTTAAACCTCGTATTATATTTTATATTTAAGGCCACCCAAAAATAGATTTGTTAATTTTTCCTCAGTGATATTTTCCACCTGTAAAGAGAGATTCTAAAATTGATGAATATAATCCTTCACAGGCCTTGTTTTTCATAGCCTGACTAAAGGGCTAAAATAGTTCTGAAAGACATTATTTTGATAATGAGCTATCAATTTCTTAGTAAAAATAGTCCATGTAATAATAACACCATTATTTTTCTTTTCAGTACATAACCAATGATACCAAATGAATTACTTAGGTTCCATATATAGGGATGCCACCATCACCCTCTGAGAACTAGGGGTTTGATGCAACTCAAATAAACTCTCAATTTTGTTAATCTAAGTCAAAGGATCCTTACTATCAAACTTATGCATGTCCACTTTTGGAAACACTAGTTTCACACTAGTATGAGTGTTGTTAAGAGGAGGATTTAAATGCTAAAGTGGAGGGTTGTTAGGATGAAAATAAGATATGAGGGTATCCAATTTCATAGTTATATTATAAAATTCACTTTGAACTCCATTAATCTCTCCATGCATCCTTGAAACATCAGCCTGGATTACAACAAAGTCATCATGCCTCACCAAGTTTTTTATGTCTTCTAAAAGCTAAGAAATCATCCTATCTAAAGTTTTAGATTCCATGTCATCGATAGGAGTCTTAGGAGTTTCTTGTGCCCCTTTTCTTCCCCACGTTAAATTACCTACCATAAACAAACCCTAGGAGGGTTTTGACCACACAAAAAAAACTATACCAAGAAATAGTACCATTGTGATCACCTTGTCAAGATGAATCCAATGATTACCTTTCCAAAATAGAGTAAAATTTTTGGTACCAAAAAAAGTGTATCAATAGAATACACCATTGTGATCATCTCACCGAGATGAATCCAATGATTGAAAGTGTACAAGGGGGAAAATTTTCCATATTTTTTGTTTAAATTTTTTTTTTCAAAAAAGCATTTCAAGCAATACTGCATTGATCAAAAAAATTAATTCTTCCCAAATTGTAAGTTATGTTTTTCCACTTTCACTTCTCCCAGAAGCCACACCTCGCTAGACCCAAAAAAAAATCCATAGGAAACTTGCCCAAATAAAATCTTTCATACCACTTTTAATGAATTCCTTAGATATTCACATAGAATTATTTTATATTGCATAGAATAAGAAAATATGAGAGATTACACAATGATAATTGACAATAGAACAAAATAATGGATAATATAACAAAGCCACTTTGAGGGGGCAACCTCCACAACAATGCACTAATAGAATAATACTTCACATGATGATTAAAGACTAACCACTACCTCCTATATATAGTCTACTTAGCCAAGGTTATTCCATAAGGCTGAGCTATCTAATAACATAGAGAAATGTAACATGTAAATAAAGGAGGTATGTAAGCCATAAGTCAGCAACACATATCCCTAGACACACCAATGGTTAAGGGTATAATACTCATTATACATTGATAGAAGAGGTTTTATGTTTGTACCAACCATAGATGGAAAATTTGTAATTACTTTCCTTATTTAGTTATGGTTTATTTCATGTGATGCTAGTGATCAATAACATGTAGATGTTGTCTTTATTTCATATTTAACATACTTAGAGTTTTTAATCTTGATCATTAATTATATTCTCTTGGTTAAATATAATGAAAGAATATGTTTATTAAATTTATAGAAAAATTCATGTTATTCTAAGTTAATCCTTTAGAGTATGATTATGAGATGCATTAGTCAAGAAAAAAAATATAAAATCATATAGATAATAAAACATTAAGCCTACTCTCTCATAGGGTGTTACTAATGAATTCTAAGAGATATTTAAATAAGGAATACTATGAAACCTTCGAAATAAAGTCTCTCTTTCCAAAAGTGGCCAAAAAATATGTTTTTCAATGGATTTGGTGCTCCAAGTTTCTTTCAATGATGAGTAGAATGCTTCTACATCACTTTCTAGTGCACCAATGGCTTAGGCTCACAAGAGTTTTTTGATTTGTGAAAATTGGTGAAGATTTTCTATAGAAATTTATGCATAGTAAGTTTGTATATCTAAATTTTAAACATGGCAGTCTTGGCTGACTTATTTATATATTTTCATGATTATTTAGAATCAACTATGACCATCTATCTTGAGATCAAGATGTGTGGCCAGGGATGAATTTGATTTTGGAGGGATAAGCCATAAATATTCCCATTAATATTTAGAAGAATGGGGAATTAGTGAGGCATGGGAAAACTTAATCCTAATATTTTTTCCATGAATGGCCTATAGATGCCTCCCCATTGATGATGTCATGGGATGATGCAAATTTGAGGAATGAATTTCCAATAAATAGATTTTCAATAATTATTATGGAATTTTCACATAGGATGCTTATTTGATTTAATTTGCTTAAGTGAATTTGATTAATTTTTATAATTATTTGTAAATCTATCACATGCTTAATCAACCTATTAAATGTCATTTTTCAGAGTCGTATTTTGACTAAAGTATTATCAGAAGGTGTCAATTATGTATGGAAAAATACCCTAGTTCAGGCATTATGGACATGAAATAACACATGCACATGACGTGTGGTATAAAATTAGAAGAATTTAGTGGTCCAAAGTATCATTTTTTGTGGTCATAATTTGACTCGAAGTGATTTGAGAAAATATAATAATCACATAAAATGCATTTCCCTATTTAAGCATGCATTAGCCTAAATCGACACCTATACATGAAAAGTTTGAACCATTTAGCATGTTTTAGTGATTTTGGCCCAAATTATGTGTTGTCATAAATTATTGTTTAGATTCATAATTTAAACACAATAGTGATAGGAATAAGGTGTCTACATTTTCCCCCTATATGAGAAATCATGGCAAGACATTTGGTCAAAGTGATGTCTTTTCAAAGAATGAAAAGGTCACTATAATAAAAAGAAATAAATTTTGTTCCCACTTTCCATTTTTTAGGTTTGTATGAATTATGGAGAAACATGTTTATGAAGTGCCCCAAACATTATTTAGGAGGCCCATTATACCCCCTCAAGGGAAAAAAAATTAGAAATATTTGAAGATTGGGCCCTCAATCAAAATATATTGTAATATCATTAATTTTATAAAAATAGGATTAAAAATGGAGCAACAAGAAAAAACAAGAGTAAAAATAGACTAGTAGGGCTAAAATAGTGGCCCAGGAGAGATAACATGCAACAACTATAGACCTAGGGGTGAAAATTTTGAAAACATTACTATAATTTAATTCCTAAGGGTAAAAACAAGTCATGAACCCATAGATATATTAATTTATGAGCTATCAAATTTTTGTGTGTGAGAGCTAAAAATAATGGCCAATATTTTGTACCACCATCATCTTGGGGAGCACATAAAAGAGTACCAATGACCACTGGGTATCAAAGCATTTGTAAGTACTATTGACTAATTTGACCACAAGTCAAATTATTTAAACCCCCTATATATTTTTAACTTGTTATAGGGTTTCCTAGGTTGAAAATGTGTCATATGGTCTTAAATGAGGTCAAATATTGTGTTTTCACCCTTATCACATTTTTATATTTTATCCCAAGTCATTTTATGTCACCTTTTGAGTCATTAAATGAACTTGTATGGTTTTCATAAGAACTAAAATATTTAAAGAGGATATTTAATGTTCCAAATTTTAGTAATAGTTAGATAAACCATTTTGAGACTAACAAATTGTAGGTGTAACATCCATTCAAGAAGATCAGGGACTTTCAAGTGGTTTTAGGCAGTTATACAGCATATACAACATTTATGACATGTGGGAAGACATAAAAAGTGTCTCATAATTTTCAAATAGTATAATTCCATGATTCGGAATCTTTTACAAACCTAAAATTGCCAAAAACTAACCTTTCTTTCCCATCACTCTCTTAGATAAGGTCAAACAAGTCAATCAATTTACTCTCACTATAGATGGGATAGGATGAGTTGAGATGAGTGATTTTGGTGGGTGATATTAATATTGATGGGATAAAAATTCATGGTCATATTTCCAATTTTTATGATATGTGCCTCATGAACCATTTCTAATTAGGTTGATGTCTCTTTTCTTCCTGCACATCCCCTACACCTTAGTTTTCCTTCTCTATTTGCACTTATCTAAGAAAACCAAGTGGTATACATGTTATTAAAGTGTATGACCATCCTTATCACATGTTTTTGATAATATTTTAACATTTATATATCAATATATAATTAAGACTACCTCATCTTGCTAGTGAAAGACTCTATTGAGGTCTACAGGCATTATTTTCATAATTGTAAAGATTGTCTTCCTATTTTGATATTCAAAACAAAGGTAATGAATTTGTTTTAAATATATCATTTTATGTTTATTTATTTTAAATTTTAATTATTAGTCTCAACACTAATGTTGAAGGAGTGAAAAGTATAAAATGCACACATAGTCAAATCTCTTTGTGATTGTCACCTACAATCAAGTGAAACTAAACCTTGGTCAGTAATGTTAACAACACATAAAGGTTTCAAAATTTTTAAGAGAATATCAAGGTGGAAGTAATAATATTTATCTATTCAAATGGTTAAATATTTATTTTGATAACCAATTCAACATATGTATTCCTATAATGTCTTCACCTACAGGATGGTCTTCAATAGTGGTCTGAGGGTAATGCAAATGAGATAAAGGAGTGATGAGATAGAAGTGTCTAAATTAATTTGAGACATTAAATCAGGTGTAGGAGCATAGATAGTATCATTTTTGTAATGTTAAGGTCATTACATTGTAGACAACCCTAGGTCCCTATTCGTAGGTTTGGAAAGTTGTAGTTGAGACTATCTACCTTAACTTCTCTGAATGAAGTTTTGATCAAACACTATGTCATCCCATGGTGAATTATCTTGAGGTATAGATAGGTATAAAGGTTTATATAGTGTATCATATGCCAATAAAAAATGTATTGATGTAAATATAATTTTTTTTATCAAAATAAGGTAATGGTTGAGTGGTTTCAACTCAATCCAATTCACACTAAAAACACTTAGTGAAATCTATAGTGCATTAAGCTAAAATGATCATACAACACAATAGTGACTTATAATGGAATGGAAAAATGGTTTATAGGAATGAAATGATATCAATCAGGTTTTAAATTATATCTAATTATTAGAAGATAAATAAGGATATAAGGACATTCATGCATATGACCATGTATAGGTCTCATGTTCCCTAAACAATATCCACAGTCTGATTGCAACCTATAGTGCATTGATAGTGGTGCGTCATGACATGATCTTTAGGAATATATGATCATTAAATTATTTAATGGCCAAATAATATCAATAGTAATAAAAAAGGTTGAGACATAATGCTTTGACATAGGTCATCACCTAAATGAGTCTTTTTTCTCTCAAATTATCATGTATAGTCTAATTGTAAACTCTAAGTATTAGGAGTAGTGAAAGGGATAAGAACATGACCTATAGGAAGATATTAATAATTTAAAGTGTATAATTATCTTAATTACATCAATATATATCAATGGCATAAGTTATAGTTTTTGAATATCTATCACCACCTATAAGAATCCTCTATATTCCTTAATGAAACAATCACAGTCTGACTACAGACTAGCCTATGCAAATGAGAGATGTGAGCTTGGAAGGTTAGCATAAGTATATATGTATGAACATGATTGATACCAATATAATAGTGGTAATTTCAATATAATATTTTCTTATAGAAAGTAAGCAGAGTCTGAGATTATAGACCCTATAGACAGTCGACTCTAGAAGCCAGTATTGATGGATTTGAATGTTTAAGTAGCCTTGGAGCATAAAAAAGTTAATAAAATTTTTGTAGATAATATTCAATACCTAATATATCCATCCATAATCACATTTAGTCTAGATAAATAGGGGAAGTTCCCTCTATTTTTCCTTAGATAGAATACACTCCCAGTCAAGACAAAACTACATGCATAGTGTGTAGATGGTAAGAGAATGTGATGGGGAGTCTCATAACACTATTTAATGGTGTTTAATAATTATTTTGACATTAAAAATGTTATTAAACACCTAAAATTAGTATGGACATTTAGAGGTGGTCATAGGCATAGAAACACAGTTAGGCCTATTAGACCTAGAACTACACCTAAGCACTTAAGGTTCCTAACTCAATTATCAATACCATGAGATCCTTCCAATACATTTGAAAAGGTTTAAGGAAATTTATAGAGTCTCCATGAGCCATCATCTTACAAAGGAACAACCTAGAGTGGTCAATTTGACCTAAAACCATGTTATTGGTACATAAAATGTAAGAGATAGATTTTGAGGCCATTTTCAAATGCTCATACCTATAAAAAAACATCACATGGTACCTCAAGGAGATATGGGTAGTTTAGGAGGGTCATGAAATTAAAATTTATGGAATTGGATTAGGGGTTGGATGTCTAACTTTTATGAACCAATGTTAAGAAAGAAAACCTCCTAAAACCCTATCAAGAACCTGATGGAGAATAAATAGATGGAGATGCATTAAAAATTGGTAAAATGACCTATAAATTGATTTGTATTTGTATGTCACTCTTCCATACTCCTTCCCACCCAATTGGTTTATACTATCACTTATATGAATAAGCCTATTTCAAGGTTTTCTATAAGTTTCTGGGTGTTTCATAGGTTTAGAGGAGAATTGGTGGATGAAAGATATTTAAAGAGGTCAATACGGACTTATTCCAAATACTTATATTCATCTCTCACTAGAGAGAAGCATTGAAAACTCTCTATTAATATTCTCACTATAGGCAGTCTTGGAAAGATAGTGAAAATGGTAAGTGACTACATGTTGAAAACATGAAAGGGCTGATAGTGGATATTTTTAAGTTCTACCTAATGGATTAGAAGGAAAAGGGGTTATAAGTATGTGTAATAACACCTCTTCCATGGATTTACTTAAGAAACTGTCATTCACCTTGATGACAAATGTGAAGTTTGAGGCTAAGAGGGATATCAAATGACTGTAGATAGTGAACACAAGTGTCAATAAGAAGACTATTAGTGAGGAAGGTATATGATGACTATCACATCTTGTTATAAACTTAATTAATAAAGTTAATATGTGTCAATACTTCCTATTATATTTTAAATAGGTCAAGTTATGCTTCATCATGAAGGTAGTTTTCAAGAATGCTATTTGAGGTCTCTATGCCAAATTGAAGGATAAGGATGCAATTCTAATGGACACTTATCCATGATAACTTTTAAAACTATTTTCAAACTTAATTATATTGAAATTTAATTGGTTTTCATAGTTTCACACTTGTCTTTGTGACCTTTACACTTCCTTTCTTCTCTCTCCTTTCCTATGCTCTATAAATGTAAGCCATTTTGTATTTTATAAAATAATCCACACCTAGTATGGCAAAGCCTTGATGGTTCAAATAATTTATTTACCTTTGAAATAAATATTTATAATCTAGTTTTTATTTCATGACTTCTTTCCTAAGTTTGTGAAATGGTACATAGGAATGATTTGTGATAAGTATCTATCCTTATCTTCTCTTTACTCTTCCATGTTTGGTGAAAGTAGTTCTCCCTCTAATAAGTCACATGAATTGTATTCAAGTGTATTCATATATATCTAAGTGTTAGGAGTAACATTTAAAATCTGACCTTTTGTTCATTCTCTTTGAGTAGTACAATTTGTATCACCTCCATGTTTGAAATAATTATGTTAGAGTAATCTAGGATGTTAAGACTAGTGTTTGGAGTCATCTTTCATAGTAAAATTATATGGTAGTATAGTGGAGATCATATTAGTGTATCACCTCATTATATTAGTTTTATTTCTTAATTCCTTCTATCTCTTTCCATTGAAGAAATCAAGTAGTGTAGGTAATAAGCTATCAAAGCCTAACTTAGGGAGATAGCCCTTAAACCTATAGGTTTACCTCTACTATAGGCAACCCATAGTCCTAGAGGTAATCCAATGTTTCAATAAATCTATATTAGGCTTGAAAAACCATGTCTAGGGTGAAATATTGAGTGACAATAGTTCTATCATGCCTGGTGGGACTATTATCTCAAGTACATCTTGTCAAGATGAATGCTAGTCTTGACAACATCATAGTTGGATATGGTGTTCTAATCGACATTTGGTGACTCAATTCAAGGTAATATATAGTTGCAGACAATTTTTTGTCATTTATTTTTTTCATAATTCATGGTCCTTACTAGGTCAAGTAATAGTAGAGGTATCAATCCCATAAACCCACTCCCTCAACCTGAACTTCCTCTTCAAGTTCACCATCCTCAACCTATCTTAACATTTTAAGATCAATAAAACTTTTCAATCCAATAATATCAAGAGAGTGAAGAGGAACTTGAGGACAACATGGATATACAACATGCCTTCAAAAAACTTAACACTAAAAATCCCATACACTTCAATGCATATGATGATATACCTCCTAATGCTACCAAGAGTGTTCCCACTTTTAATGGGGAAGGTCATGTCACCATAAGTGGTAATATTAGGGACATATATATATTCTATAGTTTTCATAATGTCACTAAATTTAATATTAAAATTAGGTTACTTTCCATGTCTCTTAGGGTATAATCCCTTAACTGGTATAGGACATTATTGTAAGGATGTATCACTAATTGGGTTGAGTTTAGAGAGTTGTTAACCTAAAGTTTTGAAGACAAAATTGATCACATATCACTCGCTCGTCAACTTATTGTGATTCAAAGAGGTCTGTTGGAGACTATGCATGACTTAATTGAGATATTTCAAAGAAATTGGTATAGGTTACCTTCTCCCTTGATACCCATAGCAATATTTTTTTTACATACATACTTAAGGGTTATTGAAACTAACATAGCCATCATGTTATAGTCCATGGGTGGTTACACCTTACTTGAAGCATATGACAAAGCCATTAGAGTTGAGAATGGCCTAATACAATATGGTAAACTCCCTCTAAAAATATCTATTACTATTCTACCTAATATGTTTTTTGATATTCCAATTGTTGCTCCAATCCCAAATCCAAATACCAATTCTAAAGTTACCCTAAAGATATTAGAATATGACATTGATTTGGATGCCAAATGTAAGACCTTATAGACTCATGTTAGGAAACTAAATATATATTATGGAGTTAATAAAAACCCTTCTCCCTATCCTCAAAAATAAAATATTTTCCCACTTTGAAAATATGGTCAAGGGAGAGGGAAAGGCAAGTCTAAATTTAATAGGCCACTCAATGCATATAACCCAACTTCTAATTCCAATACAAAAGCTATGGTTCTAGTCCATAGTAAATTGGTCCAAGGAGAAGAATGGAAGAAAAGAAAATACATGGATTACAATGAATATGGAATATAATATTTAGTATCTCAAGGAGGATTTACTCCTCAATTGATAACAGAGGATGAGAACTTCATGCAAGCAAATGAAGAATGGTAGACCCAAAGATTGAACCTTATAAACTTTCTAGTAGAAGATACATTTATCCTCAATTAGAGTGATTTAGTGATATATAATAAAATAGTAAATATGAAGGATTTGGGATATGTCTATGGTGTTTAAACAAGTCCAAGTAATCCTCCTATAAGGCAACAAAGTGTGAATACAAGTGTGATAATCCCTACAACTTTTTAACCTATTCAAAATTAGAATGTAGGAAGGCTGACTCAAAGTGATCCAATGCCTCAAGATCAAGGCACTTATTTACCTTCAATAATGAAAGAAAATATGAGTGTTCTTTCTTTGAATATTGTGGATTCTTTTAAGAGTTATAAAACTAGTCCCTCTCTTTGTGAAGTTCTTCACATGCCTAGTCAAAAGGAGCTTCTTCAAGAACAATTGGCCCAAATCCATCCTAGTCCTCAACCACCAAGACATGATGGTGTTTCACTCACAAATTATCCCACTCACATTTGTTTACCCTCTTCCAAATCTAAAAATCCCCTAGCCTTATACCTCACTCTCATTATGGGATATAAGTTTGTTCACATTTGCATTGTAGATAGTGAGGCAAGTACCTTAGTTATGCCCAAACTTGTGGTAGAAAAATTATGTTTGAGATATGACCCATATATAAAAGGAGTGATAAAACTTGATGGGACATTGACTAAGTCAATGGGACTTGTCAAGAGTTTAAATTTTTTTTTATTGTCTAAGCTTCCCAATCCTTTAAGATATAGTGGTTGTTAATTTACCTACTCCCATTGCTAACTATGTTTCAAAGTATTTCCTAGATAAGATATGACGCTATCTCTCAATTGATTGGTCTTTTTTGGACTTCAAAAAAAGGTGTGGAGAGAATGTGACTATTATTACACAACCATTGGCTAAGTTTCATATTGAGCCATATGTAGAATAAACTTGTAATCTCAATTATACAATCAATGATCAAGAGGAGTATGTTATGGATGACAGAGCATCTTCCAAGATTGAGGGTATATATAACCTTTTCCTAGATTATTTTAGTTTTAACACTTATGGAAATTATCCATATACTTTCATTAAATAGATTGATCTTATCACATACATCATCCATGAGGAAGGTAATGGACAATCTAAGGTAAGAATTGCTAATTATTTTCCACAAGCTACTAAGGGTAATTACCTTATTCATTTGTATGATGATGATAGTATTCAAAGTTTGGTATATAAAGATTATGAGGATAATAATGGAATTCTACTTGCATAATATGGAGGGGTACATGAATGCAACAACCATGAAGAGGAAGATGATCTATTGCAGTAGTTTCACACTAAAGTTCAAGAACATGAATAACTAAGTAAGTCAACTCCCCTTGCTAGGAAGCATGAATTTGATAGTAAAGTTGTTGATGAATCTCTTAATCATAAAGTGAAGTTTCTTATCATGCATGATAATGAGTCTTAAACCATTTCCAAGAAGACCATAGTCATAAAGGAGTCTAATGAAGTTAAAGCATAAAGTCAAGTGTTTGAGGATCAATCTAAACCTCAATCTAATATTGAACCACCTTCATATATGTTGGAGTAGCAAGGAGATATGAATGATGGTTCTAGACATCAAGTGCAACATGTTCTAGAAGATGTTGAAGTTGAAGAAACTTTGATGACTCCCAAAATTTAGTTTAAGGAGTGCTAATTTGACATGACAAAGGTTTAAGAAGATTATAAACTCAAAAAAGACTCTTAGAGGGCAATATGGAACATTCATGAAAGCTCCAAGTAACACACTTGTAGTCAATAAAATATATAAAGGTGGTATCATTTGAATATCTACATAAGAAAGTGTTTATTGATAAGTGTGCTTCACAAGATGGATTGCTTTCATGGAGTAGTAGTGATGCAAGAGGCACTATATTTGACCCTAGTTGAAGTAATGGTGATTTTTTCTTCATCTGGAGTGTTTGATGCATTGTACATACTAGGATAGGTCTGTTTTTACTTATGTTGAGTGTGTTTTCCCTAAGTGTTATTGAGAACATAAGTGTCTTTATTTTTATGTGATGTCTTATGTATTTTTTTCCTATTGTTTAGTGGGGTTCAGTGTTCTTTCAAAGTAATTTTGGTGTCATTATAGTGTATAGGTGACTCCATAGTGCAATGGATAGGAGAAGGCTACTCATATTTGGCATAGCTAGTTTTCCACCCCTAATAAATCACCAAAATTTTGACTAGTTTGACCATATGTCAAATTAGGTCAACCCCTTATATAGTTTAAACTTGTTATAGGGTCTCTTAGATTTAAAATGTGTCGTATGGTCTTAAATGAGGTCAAAAATTATGTTTTTACCCTTGTCATATTTGTATATTTTATCCCAAATCATTTTATGTGTTTAAATAGGATATTCAATACCCACATGTCTTTCATAGTTAGACAAACCATTTTTATATTGACAAGTTACAATTGCAATGTCCATTCAAGAAGGTCAAATAGTTTTAAGTGGTTTTAGATAGTTATATGGCTTGTAAATCAGCTATGGAACATGGGAAGACTTTAAAAGTGTCCCTTTAGATAACCATAGTCCAAATCCAATCTTGGGAAGATTTGATAGACCTGAAATTTCTAAAAATTGACCTCTCTTTCTCATTACTCTCTTAGACAATGTCAAATAGGTCAACCATTTTACTATCATTATAGAAATGATAGGAGTTGAGTTAAGTGATTTTGGTGGGTGATATTAATATTTGTGTACTATAACTTCATGGTCATAGTTATAATTTTGGTGTTTTTTGCCTCATTAATGATTGCTAATAATGTTGGTGACTCTTTTTTGCCTACACATCCCCATGACATTATTTTCATTCTATATTTGCATTAATCTAAGCAAACCAAGTGGTGTACATGTTTATAAATGGTATGCCATATTTTTCACATTTTTTAATTACTTTTTACACCTATGGATATCAATAAGTAGGATTACCTCAATTTTCTAGTGAAAGACTCCATTGAGGTCCACAAACATTGTTTTCACAACAACAAATCTTGTCTTCCTATTTTAATCTTTAGAACTAAAGTAATGCATCAGTGTTTAATATCTCATTATATGGTGATTATTTTCCATTTGAAATATTAGTCTCAAAACTATCATTGATTGATTGAAAAGTCTAAAATGCACCCACAGTCTGATCTCTTTGTGACTAAACCTTGGTCAATCATGTTGATGACACATGAAGGTTTAAAGATTGTGAAAAGAGTCTCAAGGTGGAAATAATAAGATTTATCTATTTAAATGGTTAAATATTGGTTGTGAGAACAAATTTAACATATGAAGTCCTATAATGTCTTCATTTACAGATAGTTTTCAATAGTGATTTGAGGGCAATGCAAATGAGATAGAGGAATGTTGAGATAGAAGTGTCTAAACTCATTTGAGACCTTAAATCAGGTATAGGAGCATAAATAGAATCATTGTGATAATGATGAGGACATAAATTGTAGATAGACCTAGGTCCTTGTTCCTAGGTTTGGAAAGTTGCAGTTGAGACCATTTATCTTAACTTCTCCAAATCATGTTCTGATCATACACTATGTTATCCCATGGTGAAGTGTCTTGATGTCTAGATAGGTATAATGGTTTATATCATATATCCTTAACATAGAAACAATGTCTTCAAATAAAGATAATGTAATTTGATCAAAAGAAGGTGATTATTGAGTGGTTTCAACCCAATCTAATTCACACTAAAAAAACTTAGTGAAATCTATAATGCATTAAGCTAAAATGATCTTAAAACATAACATTGACCTATAATGGAATGTCTACATAATTTATAGGCTTGAAGTGATCCAAATCAGGTGTGAGATTATCTCTAATGACTAGAAGAGAAATAAGGATGTAAGGGCATTCATGCACATGACCACCTACATGTCTCATATTCCTTAAACACTATCCATAGTCTAACTGTAAACCTATAGTGCATTGATAGTGGTGAGTGATGGCATGATATGAAGACATAGATGATCATTCCAGTATGGAATGGTTAAATAATATTAGTATCAATAAATTTTTTTGAGACATAGTGATTTCACATAGGTCATCACCTATAAGAGTCCTATTTTATCTCAAATTGTCACCTACAGTCTGCTTGTAGACTCAGTATATTAGGAGTAGTGAAAGGGGTAAAAGCATGACCTATAAGAAGAGATTAATAATTTAGAGTATGTAATGATCTTAATTAACTCAAGATATAACAATATAATAAGGTTTAGTGTTCAAATATGTATCACCACCTACATGAATATTTTATATTCCTTAATGAAACAATCACAGTATGATTGTAGACTAGCCTTTAAAAATGAGAGACATGAGCTTAGAAGGTTGGCATAGGTATATATAGATGAAAATTAATGAGGCCACTCTCATAGTGGTAATGAAAATATAATATTTTATTATATAAATTAATTAGAGATAGGACAAGTTCTAACTTGTCACTCGGTCTGAGGTTTTAGACCTTGCAAATAGTCAACTCTAGAAGCCAGTCTTGAAGGATTTGAATGTTTGAGTGGTCTTGGAAAATGAAAATGTTATGAAACTTGGTGAAGATAATATTTAATACATAAAATATCCATCCATAATATTAGTTAGGCAAAGCAAATATGAAAATTTCCCTCTATTTTATCTCAAACAGAGGGCACTCCCAATTAAGACAAACCTATAGGCAAGTGTGTAGATCATATGAAAATGTGATGGGGAGTCTTGAAACACTATGTAATTATGTGTAAGGTTGATTTGGACATGAAATTTTTTTATTAAAAAAGTACAATTAGCATCAATGTGTAGAGGTGGTCATAGGCATAGAAACACAGTTCAGCCTATTAGGCCTAGAACTAAGCCAAAGCATTCGAGGTGACTAACTCAATTATTAAGACCATTAGATCTATAAAATCCATTTGATGATCTTAAGTGGAAATTATAGAGTCTCCAAGAACCATCATTTTGTATAGGAACAACACAAAGTGGTTAATTTGACCTAAAACCATCTCATGGGTACTCCAAAATGCAAGAGAAAGATCAAGATGCCATTTTGAAATGCTCATACCTATACTAACACATTGCATGGTACCTAAATGAGATATAGATAGTTGAGGAGGGACATGAAATTAACATTTGTGGAATTGGTTTAGAGTTTGGACATCTAAACTTTATAAATCAATGCTAAGAAGTAAAACCTCTTAAAACCCTCGTAAAACCCTATCAAGAACTTGATGTAGAAAAAATAGATGGAGATGAATTCAAAAGTTGTCAAATGGCCTATAAATTGATTTGGACTTGTTTATCACTTTCCCATGCTCCTTTACACCCAATGTTTTTGTACTATCACTTGTACATATAGGTTTATTTCAAGGTTTTCTACAAGTTTTAGGGTGATTCATAGGTTCATAGGAGAATTGGTTAATGAAATCCATTAAATGAGGTCAATAGGTACTTATTTATTATAGTTATTACATGTGGAAAGGTGGTAGTTGGGTGATCCTATAATTTTACCCCTTAGGAAAATGGTGGGTTTTCCCACAAAAATGGTGGGAATGTGTTTTATTCTTTTTGGGAATTAGGTGTTTAATTCCTAAGCAAATAAGGGTGTGAGTATATATTAATTTGTAATTAATGTGTCTAAATTATCCTAATAATTTATGGAAATAGATATATATTTTACCTTTTCTAAAAATAGTAAGAAGTGTGAAGAAATCAAACCTATCTTATTCTAGGATAAAATAGATGATGAAGGCTCTAGAAATTGCTATGCAGGGATGGGAAACTATCATAAATAAGACATAAACTCTATTTATGGATTAGATAGGAGCACCAAACTTAGGACACCCTACTACTTGACACTATAGTCTACTTCTAGTGCTAGTGTCCACTTTTGGTGATGTTATCTTGGTGGTTTGGTTTTTTTATGTTTTTCTTGGCATGCCTATGACACCCTAATAGTGAAATATTGAAGCATAGGTCTGTGTGAAGCTTATTATGTATTTGATTCAATATTCAAAACCCTTAGGATCCCCTTGTGATTAAACTTGAGTATCAAAGCTTTGGAAAGAAAGGAGGGGTTAATGTGTAAAGGATATGTTAGATGCACTTCATACCCCATGTTTTGGCATGCTACCTAAATACCAATACTCTAAAGAGGGATTAAGCTAATGTAGTTCTCCCATTTGAAGTGTTTTGTGAAATTGTGTGATGTATGCAACTAGATACCAAATTGGATTATACCTTGGATGACTAGGTACTAATATGAGTGCTTTAATAGGCTTGAATTGGTCTTGTAAGGTTATATGCAGAGAATAGGGAAGAGTGCTTGAGTATATATTTTTGTATTATTATTTTCCCTATGAATGAGTGTGAACCATTCTAATGTTGAGGTGTGGAGCTAAAAGCTTCACCAAATGAGCAAGTTGCAGGTTGTAGGAATTACACAATCACCGGCGTCGGTCAGGAGTGACCGACGTCAGTCAGGAGTCGACTAGGAGATGCCGACGTCAGTCATGGATCAGCTGATGTCGATCATAGGCAGATAGGTAGGGACCGATGTTGGTCACCTGTGCGTCTAGAATGCTATTTCCATGGACAGAACAAAATATTTTCATGATAGGATTAAGTGTTAGTCTTAAGTCTGCATCTCTATCTTAAGTAAGACTATTTTGAGCTCTTGATTAAGAGGTGCATCTAATGGCTGTAATTGTATGCTCATGATCCCTAAAGTTATATAATAAGGATAGATCTTCATAGCTTATTGTAATGGTAAGAGGAACAATACAAAAATTGTATATGTGTATCAATCCAGGTTGTTGGAGTTGATTGTAATTGAGAGAGAGAACTCTTGAGGGAAAGAGATATGTACATCTAAGAGAGGTGTGGAAGAGAAGAAGTTTCTTCAATTGTATTCCTTTTGTAAAGAGTTTAATAGAAGTTTTCAAGGTGGTTTCATGTATCTCTTATTCTTTTCTATTTTTGATTCTAGTTACTTATCTTTCTGGTTTACTTCTGCATTTAGTTGCTTTCACATAGTAATCAAGATTGTTGGTTGATCCCCAACAAGTGGTATCAGAGCTCAGGTTGACTAACAGGTGTTTCAGATCTGGTTAGTGTTTGTTGATTACAGGTTACTCATAGGGATTTCTGTTTGAGTGGGAGAAAGCAATGGAAGAAGAAAGTAAACTGAGAATGGAGAAGTTTAATGGTAAGAATTACCAATTATGGAGAATGCAAATAGAGGATTATATGTATCAAAAAGATCTATACTTATCGTTAGGTGGAGTTTCAAGGAAGCCCACATACATGGAAGATGAATAATGGAAAGTTCTTGATAGAAAGGCTCTTTGATCTATAAGATTGAGTATGGCATCTACTATGATATCTAATTTATCATAGGCAAAGTCTACGATATAGTTAATGACTACTTTATCAAATTTATATGAAAAACCCTCAGCTTCAAATACGGTATATCTTATGAAGCAGTTATTTAATTTGCATATGCAGGAAGGTGGATCTGTATCTAATCATCTAAATGATTTCCATGGAATTGTAAATCAATTAAATTCAGTCAAAATAGTGTTTGATGATGAAATTAAAGCTCTATTAATCTTATGCTCTTTACCTGAGAGCTGGCATAGCTTGGTAATGGTAGTTAGTAATACTGCATCTGCTTCAAATATTTTAAAAGTAGATGATGTTGTTAGTGTAATCTTGAATGAAGAAATTCATAGGAAAAGCACAGAGGAAACATCAGGGAATGCTTTAAGTTTTGAAAGCAGGGGAAGGCAAAAAGAGAATATCAAGAAAGGGAGATCAAGGTCTAAGTCAAAGATGAGAGGTAGATCCAAATCCAAAAATGGCAGGAAGCCACAATGCTGGAATTGTGGAAAGATAGGGCACATAAGCAAAGATTGCTGGTCAAAACCAAAAGAAGACAATCAGCATGAAGGTAAAGAAGAAGCAAAAGTTGCAGGTATTGCACAAGATGCTCTTATATGAATCTTTCGTTTTAGATTCTAGTGCCTCTTTTCATGCTACCCCTAATAGAGAATATTTCAGTGACTATGTCCATGGAGATTTTGGAATAGTTTATTTAGGGGATGATGAGCCTTGTAAAATTGTTGGCAAAGGAGAAGTGCAGCTGAAAATGTAGAATGGCAACACATGGGTGTTGAGAGATGTCATGCATGTTCCAAACTTGAAGAGAAATTTGATTTCTACAGGAAAGTTAGGGGATGAGGGTTGTACAATAACTCTCACAGCTGAATCTTAGAAGGTGACCAAGGGTGCACTTGTATTGGCCAGAGGTAAGAGAGTAGGTACTCTCTATTTATGTAATTGTATTACTGATAATTCTCCTTCTATATTATCTACTTTAGATGTGGATGCAAAGTTGTGGCACTCTAGGCTCGGCCACATGAGTGAGAAGGGAATGTCTATTCTTAAGTCAAAAGGTAAGCTTTCAGATTTGAAAAGCATAGATCTAGATTTTTGTGAGCACTATATTTTTGGAAAATAGAAGAGAGTGAGTTTTCTCAAGACTGGGTCAACAAAGAAGAAGTACAAATTGGAGCTTGTTCACACCGACGTGTGGGGACCGGCTCAGGTTGCCTCTATTGAAGCATCACAGTATTATGTCTCTTTCATAGATGATGCTACAAGAAAGGTATTGGTTTATTGTATAAATAATAAATCTAATGTTTTTGACACTTTTAAGATTTGGAAAGCTATGGTTGAGAATGAAATAGGTAGGAGATTGAAGTGCCTGAGATCTGACAATGGTGGTGAGTTCTACAGCCATAAGTTCAACTGGTATTGTTATATGCATGGAATACACATGCAAAGGATGGTTCCAATGACACATCAACAAAATAGAGTTGCTAAAAGGATGAATAGAATAGTAATGGAGCATGCAAGGTGTATGAGATTACATGTTGGTTTGCCCTTAGATTTTTGGTTAGAAGTTGTAGATACTGTAGTTTACCTGATTAACAGAGGACCCTCTATAGCTCTGGATGGTGGAATTCTAGAAGAGGCATGGACAGGTAAAAAGGTAGATCTTTCATTTCTCAAAGTTTTTAGTTGTGAAGCTTTTGTGCACGTTGATAAGGAAAATAGAAAGAAGTTGGATGCTAAGTCTATGAGGTGCACATTTATTGGTTATGGCTCTGGAGATTTTGGATTCAGGTTTTGGAATCTAGGAACTAACAAGATAATTAGGAGTCATGATGTTGTTTTCAATAAAAAAGTGATGTATAGTGATCAGCTCAAGAAGCTGAATCAATCTGAGCAGAGCAATGGAGAATTGGATGAGGTGATGGTCCAACATGAGCTCATGGGAAAGAATTATCACAGATAGGAAAACACAGAGACCGACATCGATTAGGAAGGAATCAACATCGGTAATACATGAACCGATGTCAGTCAGACAGTGATCGATGTCAGTCAGGAAGGAACCAACGTCAGTTAGGGAGAATTGATGTCAGCTAGTTACAAGCCTGGAGGTGACTGAGATCGGTCACTATCAGATAATTTGGGTGGATAGTGTGTTGTGAATGAGTCTTAGATGCCCATCAGGAGGTCAAAAAGGGTAAGTAAACCTCCAATTTGATATTCCCCTTCATTATTTTATTTATTGCTTACTGATGGTGGAGAACTAGAGAGTTTTGATGAAGCAATATAGGTGGAATCCAAGAATCAGTGGGAGTTAGGCATGAATGAAGAGATTGATTCCTTGAGAGAGAACAAAACATGGGATTTGGTTGAGTTTCCAGTGGGAAGGAAGACACTGAAGAATAGATGGATCTATAGATTGAAGGAAGGTGAGAATGGACAGATGAGATATAAGGCCAGGTTAATAGTGAAAGTATTTGCACAAAAACTAGGTATTGATTTTGGTGAGATTTTTTCTCCTATAGTTAAAATGACTTCTATACAGTCTGTATTGTCTTTAGTTGCTATTGAGGATTTGCATCTTGAGCAACTTGATGTTAAGATAGCATATCTTCATGGATATTTGGATGAAGAAATATATATGGATCAGCTAGAAGGATTTGAGGTCAAAGGTAAGGAGAAGCTAGTGTGCAGATTGAAGAAAAGCTTGTATGGTCTCAAGCAAGTTCCTAGACAGTGGTATTTGAGATTTGACAGGTTTATGACTGAGCATGGCTATAGTAGGTGTCAATATGACCATTGTGTGTATTTTAATAGATTGGATAATGGTAGATATATTATTTTATTGTTGTATGTAGATGATATGCTATTTGTAGGATCACACATGCAAGATATCTCTGATCTTAAGGTGGAATTAGCTCACACATTTGCCATGAAGGATTTGGGAGTAGCAAATAAAATCCTTGGCATGAGTATTAAGAGAGATAGGAAAAATCACAGGTTGATTTTGTCTCAAGAGGATTATGTGAACAAGGTGTTGGAGAGGTTTAATATGCAGGATGCAAAACCGGTAAGCACACCTTTGGCTGGTAATTTAAAGTTGAGTAAAGAACAGTGTCCTAATTCACATGATGAGGTAGAGTACATGAGTAGAGTTCCATATGCTTCCATAGTTGGGAGTTTAATGTATGTAATGGTTTGTACTATACTAGATATTGCCCAAGCAGTGGGAGTTGTAAGTAAGTATATGGCCAATCCAGGGAAGGAGCACTGGAAAGCAGTTCAGTGGATCCTTAGATATCTGAGAGGGACCAGAAGTAGGCATTTGTGCTATGGTAGGTCAAACACTTCTCTACATGGTTATGTAGATTCAGATATGGTAGGTGATTTGGATGGCAGGAGAAGCACCACAAGATATGTTTTCATTGTTGGTGGAATGGCGGTTAGCTAGATATCAAAGTTGTAAAAGGTTGTTGCCTTGTCAACTACAGAAGTAGAGTATATTATAGTCATAGAGGCTAGCAAAGAGATGATATGGATGACATGGTTCATGGAAGAGCTTGGAAAGGAGCAAGAGAGTTGAAATTTATACATTGATAGTCATAGTGCAATTCATTTGGCTAAGAATTCAACTTTTCATTCAAGAACAAAGCATATATAGCTAAGATACCACTTCATTAGATAGGTATTGGAGGATGGTGAGTTGAAGCTGGAGAAGATCCATACAGATAAGAACCCTATTGATATGTTAACCAAGCCGATAACAAAAGAGAAGTTGAATCTTCATTCAACTTTTGTAGGTCTTCATGATTGAGTTTGAAGATGGAGGAGCTAGAAGATGTTGCTATATAGCTACTGGTGCAGTTGTTTATCTCTAAGTGGGAGATTATTGAGGTGTGCAGCTCAAAGCTTCACCAAATGAGCAAGTTGTAGGTTGCAGGAATTCCATAGTCACTGGCATCAGTCAGGAGTGATCGATGTTGGTCAGGAGTCGACTAGGAGATGCCAGTGTCGGTCATGGATCGGCCAACGTTGGTCACAGGCAGATAGGCAGGGACTGATGTCAGTCACCTGTGTGTCCAGAATGTTATTTCTGTGGACAGAATAGAATGTTTGCATGATAGGATTAAGTGTTAGTCTTAAGTCCGCATCTCTATCTTAAGTAAGACTATTTTGAGCCCTTGATTAGGAGGTGCATCTAATGGCTATAATTGTATGCTCATGATCCCTAAAGTTATATAATAGGGATAGATCTTCATAGCTTATTGTAATGGTAAGAGGAACAGTACAAGAATTGTATATGTGTATCAATCCAGGTTGTTGGAGTTGATTGTAATTAAGAGAGAGAACTCTTGAGGGAAAGAGATCTAGAAAGAGATCTGTACATCTAAGAGAGGTGTGGAAGAAAAGAAGTTTCTTCAATTGTATTCCTTCTGTAAAGAGTTTAATACAAGTTTTCAGGGTGGTTTCTTGTATCTCTTATTCTTTGTTGTTTCTTATTCTAGTTACTTATCTTTCTGGTTTAATTCCACATTTAGTTGCTTTCACATAGTAATCAAGATTGTTGGTTGATCCCCAACAATCTACTACATATGTTAGATGCACTTCACACCCCATGTTTTGGCATGCTACCTACATACCAATACTCTAAAGAGGGATTAAGCTAATGAGTTCTCCCTTTTGAAGTGTTTTGTGAAATTGTGTGATGTATGCAACTAGATACAAAATTGGATTATACTTTGGATGACTAGGTACTAATATGAGTGCTTTAATAGGCTTGAATTGGTCTTGTAAGGTTATATGCATAGAATAGGGAAGAGTGCTTGAGTATATATTTTTGTATTATTATTTTCCCTATGAATGAGTGTGAACCATTCTAAATGGACATTGAATGGCCTTATATAGGGAAATTGATGATCATGGGTTAGATGAGATTGCATTAGGACAATAGGGGAAACTATAAGGATTTAGGATTCAATATTCAAAACCCTTAGGATCCCCTTGTGATTAAACTTGAGTATCAAAACTTTGGAAAGAAAGGAGGGGTTAGTGTGTAAAGAATATGTTAGATGCACTTCACACCCCATGTTTTGGCATGCTACCTACATACCAATACTCCAAAGAGGGATTAAGCTAATGTAATTCTCCCATTTGAAGTGTTTTGTGAAATTGTGTGATGTATGCAACTAGATACAAAATTGGATTATACTTTGGATGACTAGGTACTAATATGAGTGCTCTTATAGGCTTGAATTGGTCTTGTAAGGTTATATGCAGAGAATAGGGAAGAGTGCTTGAGTATATATTTTTGTATTATTATTTTCCCTATGAATGAGTGTGAACCATTCTAAATGGACATTGAATGGCCTTATATAGGGAAATTGATGATCATGGGTTAGATGAGATTGCATTAGGACAATAGGGGAAACTATAAGGATTTAGGTTAATCTAATCATTTGAGGCTAAAAAGAACTTAGATAATACACCCCTATGTTTTGGTGCTCCTATCCAAATTAGGTGTTATTGTCCTAGGAGGATAAAACCTAGGAGAAAGAGATCTAGGTCTGAGAGGGATGCCTGGATCTAAAAAAGCTAAGTCTAAGAAGTTATGAGTGACTGGGAATCGATGAAAGTCTAGCTGAGAAGGGTTGAGTGAGAAAGAAAGAGGACCTATAGGTTGGGTTCTATTATCTATGACAATGACATCCAATTTCACATTTTATATGATTACATTTTCACCCCCATTTATTCTAGTGATGCAGTAAAGGGAAATACTAGGATAAAGGAAAATTAGAAAGCATGCCTAAACTTACCTATAAGGGAAAAGCTCATGAAGATATGTGATATTGCATTTTCATATAGAGAGCACACTATGATGTGTGAATCTATAAATAAAAACATGAATTAGATCAGTTCTTACTAGATACATTATATCTAAAATAAGAATGTATAAAAGCTAAGTAAAGGAAGAAAGAGGAATCAATATACCTCACCGGGTATGTGAATCAATACAAAACCTATTATGATGCTGGATTATTCTAAGTATGTGCTGAATCAAGAGTAATATCATGAACAGAGCTAATTTCTGAATACTTCAAAATGTGGCTCAAGAATACAAAGGTTGTCCCTTTAGCTCCATCATCACCAACTAAGTAAAGTTATTAAATCATGCATGTGCTAATTGATGTCTGTACTATGTGTCTAATCCCTCTAAATAGGTGGCTCAAGAATACAAAGGCTAGCCTTTTGGATCCATTATTGCCCTATGAAGTGAAAATTATGATGTGATACTAGTATAGAATATATTTCATATGATATTTCTCATGGATCCCATGAATGTGATGGAAATTTGACATTGTGGCATGGATAGCCAAATGTGTGCTAAAAACTAGGCCACTCTTGACCATTTCAAAAGATGGAGATGAGGCTTGTATGAAATCCAACCTAAAACTAATGTACTCGGCTTATATAAAATCCAATTCAAGATCTTAGTTACTTATAAAGATAAAATTATATGAAATTTTAACTTGAATGTGATGCAAACCACTTGTAGATGGAGTAAGGCACATAATTACTGAGAATGCCTAAAATAAATTAAACTTGGAAACAAACGAAGATTAATGTGTCATGCACATTGCTCCCAATCACTAATGTCCAAAACATGGATTTTGATCTAGAAGTTATGCAAACTACCCAATCTAAACTAAAAGTGAGAACCATCACCCTGTGCATGATAACCACCTATATCTGAGAAAATTATGTTAAAATTATTGAATCTGAAGGATCTAAAAGTGCAAAAACTATCCCTTAACTACAAATTTTGCCTATTTATAGAAACTCTAAGTATTTTTATACCTATATAGGAGTGTAAAACTATGAAAACCCTTGTTTTTGTCACTACTTTCCATTTTTGGTACTACTATCCATTTCTAATGTTGTTGTTTGATGTGAAAACTGACTATTGATATGAGACTATTCCTATTTTTCTACTCTAATTTGGCCAGTTTGACATTTAGATTATATGTTGACTATTCTAAATTCTTATATTTTTATTTCTATGAGGTTTTATCTCTATGATAAAGACCCTATTTTATGCCCCCTCTTTTGAGTGTAAGAATGATAAACTTGCAATGACTCCCTTAAAAGAAAAGACTCATGCAAGTGTGATAATCTGAATATATATTATATAGCTTTTGATATTTGACAATATATTTCAAGATATATCAATTTTTTAATTTAGCTATTGTTATATCAATTGGTATATGCCTAGATAGATGTAATAATGTGAAAGCATGGATAAAGTACTAAACTAGAATTAGAAATGTTAATTATTAGTTGTTAGTTGGAAGGATGAAGCATGATGTCCATCATGGCATCCAAGAAAGAAAATAAAATACATGATATGGATCATGGCATTTCACACATTTGATAAGAAACAAACAAAAAATAAATAATCATACTATATGGGCCACGGGGCTATGCAAATAAGGGACATAGACACATGTCACTCAAAGTAGAAATAAGCATAGAAGGCATGTTCAAATGACACATACACATGCAAGTGAAATAAGAAAAGTTGGCACATAGTCCATAGGAACATAGAAGAATAAAAGCAAAGGACATTTTAAAATGTCCTAAGGCACACACATAAAAAAGAAGCAAAAGACATTAGCAAATATCCTAAGGCACAAGTAGGAGACAAGCTAGAATTGGAAATGCAATCACATAAGCTATGCTAAGAAAGAAAAGAAATCATGTAATAACTAGAAAGATAGAATCACATATAAATAATCAAAGCAAATGTGAGAGTATGCAAAACATGTGTGGTACAAGACTAGGTATATGCTAAGAAATAAACAAGTCCTAGATACTAGTGAGATGTCGATATAGTATTTTGTGTAAACTATAAATTAATGTATATCATTGTGATAACTCAAAGTGTGTGGTGTAATAATTACTTAACCTAGATGGTTTAGTCATGTAGAAGATTCCCATATTGGGTGTGTATAACAATGTATGTCTCGAATGTAGAAGTAGTAATGCCCCCTCTATGAGTATAATGAAGCAATCAAGTAGTTGGATGTCACTACACACACTCAAATAAGATCAAGTGAAGCATGGTAATGTATAAAATTGACATACAATAGCATGAAATAACAAATGTAAGTCCTAGCATGATAGTAGTGATGTAAATCATGGATGATGCATACAATAAAAAAAACTAGAATTTTTGAATGTTTTGATATTTTTTTGAAAATATTTGAACTATTTATAGGAAGAACTAAGAAAAAATGATACTAACCTATGAGTCTCACGTGAGACTCCATATCTTAGTGTCCTATGTCAAACAACTAAATCATGCATGATCATGAGGTATGAGTGTATGACTAAGATTATGAAGCTAAACTGTGTGTATGTTGTAAATGATCTAAAATCTCTAAAGTGGAAGATAAATGTGGGTTCCTCCTATGACTTTAATAATTGGATACAATTTTAGGTTCTTAGGGACCTATCTAAAAGTAGGAGAAGAAGTTCTACGAATAGGTGTTCTCGATGTAGCTATATGAGACCATAATGTAACTACTCTAGGTGTGTGCACTATAGTTAGAATCTATCTAGAATCCTAAAATTATGGGGGTATATGAACCCTCTATACTAGTGATGGATGTTATAATTGTGGCTGAACCTAGAGTGAAACTATAATAGAATTTGGAGGAGAAGATAAAACCAGTGGAAGAATTGGATCTAATGATTAGAAACTGGTAAATGGCTCTGAAGTGAGGAGTGGTGACTCATAAATAACTCCACTAACTATAATAATATAATTAGCATGAATGAACTTCATGCATATGTAAGCTATAGAAGGTATTGAATTGATTTTTTGAATCCATAGTTGACCAAGTAATATGTCAAAAACTCATGTGTTGAGAACTATAGTGAATGGTATGGCCACATGTGTAGGACCAACCTATAGTGGAAGTACTATCTTTCCTATTGAACTCTAAATATGTTCATTAAAACCACTACTAATTATATCAATCAGAGTGATATCCTACTCTAAATAACCCAAATGTTCTATTAGTGTGAAGGTTCAAATATGAATACTAGAACCATTGTCAATAAGTACACTACAGATAGGCCAAATATGGATACTTTCTCTAATAAAAAGTATATTGTAACCTATATCATCCTTCATAATATCTTAATCTAAAAAAGATATCAAAGGCCTAGCTATAACTCTAGACTCATACACACCTATCATAACTCTCAAAGGATGTGCCTCAACTAAAAGTGACTGGTGGACGATGTGTATGGTATGTATGATGAAAACTTGATGTGTTCTCTTTCTCTTGTTTTGAATTCTATGAAAATGGATCTAAAAATATTTTAAAAGCCTTCTCTTGTGTTGGATTTATCTTTGGAGGCTCAGTTGAAGTGCCTAGAACAAGTATATTATCATCTATCAAGTCTTGTATCTTACACCATAAACTGATGCATCTATTTGTAGTGTAGCCTCATGCCCTATGAAAATCAAAAAATGCATGTTGAGTGTATCCTCATGGAAGAGTCTTTTTTATATTTTCTTCTTGAATAGGTGGGAGAGTGATGATGTTACATTCTAATAACTATTTTATAAATTTGGCTAGAAAAACTAGTAAATTGGTAAATGCACATCGAAGATGTGTTGATAAAACCACATATTGAGGGGGCTCTAAAGCTGCATTGACTATTGGCTGATTTTGATTCTTATTGTCATTGATTATAACCTTATATGGTACTTTGTTATTAATCTTATTTTTTGTGTTTGGAGTACTTGAATACTTGAATTTTCCCATTGCTATTGACTTGACTTTTCTTCCCTTAAGTGTATGACATAATTCGGTGAAGGACAAGAATCTTTTGAACATAATGGATTAATGCAATGTTGGTAGAAGGATCCATTTGAATATGTCCTATAACTCTTGATTAGCCATGGGGCTAGTTCACTTAGCTAGAATAGTCTTGTATCTAAGAACATAATACATAAGAGGCTCATTTGACCTTTGTTTCTATTATGTAATCTATGCATATGAAACCTTGTCACCAATGTTGATACTGAAATGTGATAGAACATGTATTTTAAAGGATTAAAATTTATGACTCACTGATTTGATAGACTATAAAACCATTGTATAACATAATCTTTTAGTCTCTATGGAAAGATTTTGGTAAGTAGCCAGTCATTGGGTACATAATCCAAACATGCTATGTGAAAATATCTCAAATGTGTTTCTGGATCACCCTTGCCATCATAAAGAGTAAGCTTAGGTTGAATAAATCCTTATGGAAAAGGTGTAGAAAAAATGTGATGTGCCAATGGTATAAGTAGAAGTGCAAGAGAATCCAATGCCTATGTAGGTATAGAAACAACTTACTCAAGATGTTTCACCTTGGATTGAAGAGAATGGATCTCTTGCATAAGGGATGTCACATTAGGAGAGAGGGATGCACTAGTTATAGCTGGTGGCATAAAGGAAGGTTGGGCTACTATAGGAGGTTGTTGAGACATAGTTGCCCCCATAGTGTTATTATTAAGTGGTTGTTTTATGGTTTGAGAAGATTTTCCATTAGTTACTTTTTGCTATTCTTCTTGTAAAATTCTGATCATGTCATCTTTCATATGTAGATGTTTGGTTAAGAGTTCTTAAAGTTATCTTTTATCAGTTTTATCAAAAAAAGTATATTGGACCATTGGTAAAATAGGAAAATAATTTAAAATGTGTTTAAAGGTTTTGCAGTATGTTGTAATAGACCAAGTGCTAAAAAGGGAAAGTATTGAATATAAGAAACACAAAGTCCAAAAAAATAGTGATTTGGAATTTATGCAAAAAAGATACCAAGCTATCAAACATGTAAGGTGATACCTCAACAAGAAAAATAGAGCTAGTATATGTAAATGCAGATTTTTCAAAAATATTATTTACAAAATACTATAAACTTTTAAATTTGAAATTGATTTTATAAATTAGATATGTAACTAATTTTTTAGAAAATGATGTGAAAAGTAATGAAAAATAACTGAGAATGTATATGACACAACTAGATATTAAAAGATTTTTTTTCAAAATTAGTATAATAATTTGAAAAAAATTCTATGAATTTGTAGAATTTAGCTTGAAAAATTTAGGTAAATCTGAAAATATTTCTAAAATTAGCAATATATTTTTCCTAGTGGTTTGAAAGTGTTTATATGTAAAAATGACCTAGTATGTGCAAACTAGGGTTTGGGTGAATTTATTGAAAATATTTCAATTAATTTTTAGTTTTATAATTTTTAAATTTACGAAAAAATAGGGAAATATTGCAAATAATTAGAAATAATTAGCCCTAGGGTTTCTAAGGTTTTTATGCAAAAATTCAAAGTCAGGTTCACCTAATATTTAATTCTTTTTGGGAATTAGGTGTTTAATTCCTAAGAAAATTAAAGTTTGAGTAAATGTAAATCAATAAATAATTTATCTCAATTAGGATACTAATTTTTGTAAATAGATATATATTTTACCTTTTCTAAAAATAGTAAGTGTGAATAAAACATTTTTAGCTTATTCTAGGCTGAAAAAGATGATACAAAGTTTGGAAATTACTATGCAAGGATGTCAGACTATTGTAAATAGGACCCAAAACTCTATTTCTAGATTAGATAGGAGCACCAAATTTAGGACACCCTACTACTTGGTACTATAGTCCACTTCCAGTGCTAGTGTCCACTTATGGTGCAATTGTCCTGGTGGTCTAGTCCATATTTTTCATTACTTTGAATCAAAACCCTTCGAAGCTCTTAGTTTTTCAATTTGAGTATTAAAACTTGGGAAAGAGAGGAGGGGTTAGTGTGTGAAGGATATGCTAGATGCATTTCAAACCCCATATGTAGGCACACTACCTACGTACCAATACTCCCATTTGAAGTGTTTGGTGTAATTATGTTATGTATGCAACTAGATGTGAAACTAGAATGTACATTAGATGACTAGGGACTGGTATGAGTGCTTGAATAGGCTTGAATTAGTCTTGGAAGGCTGTATGTAGAGAATAGGGAAGGGTTCTTGAGTATACTTGTATTCTTGATTTTTTCTTGTGAATGAGTGTCAACCCTTTTAAATAGGCATTGAATGCACTTATATAGGGGAAATTATGATTATGGGTTAGATGATCTTGCATTTGGTTGACAAGGTAAAATATAAAGATTTGAGAAAATATCATTATTTGAGGCTAATGTGAACTTTGACAATGATGCTAGAAATAAGACACCCCTAAATTCTCGTGCTCCTATCCAAATTAGACACTCGTGTCCTTAGAAGATGAGACCTAGGGGGATGGATATAGGTCTGAGAGGTCTACTTTGGTCTCAAAAATCTAATTCCAAGAAGATGTAGGTGGGAATCAGTGAAAGTCTAGTTAAAAAGGATTAAGTGAGAAAGAAATAGGACCTATAGGTTTGGTGCTATTAGCCATGCCTAAGTCATCCAATTTCAAATTTTATATGATTAAAAAATGCAATGAGATCAAAAATCCTATTGACCTTTCAATGAGATCTTGGGTTAAAATGTTTAGTTTGCCAAAATCAATGGGATCACCCTGCCAATTAGTGAGAATGACCTGCAAAATGATAGGGTAATGATAACTAGTTGGATTGCCCTATAGAATTGTGGGAATGTCCATCTAAATAGTAAGATTACCAAACAATAGTGAAATGCTAGAATAAAATATAATGGGGCCCATAGGAAATGAATCCAAGCCCAAAATTAGAATAAAAGAGATAGAGACACAAAGAGGATTAGTATATGCCTCAAAATTAGAAGATTATGATAGAAATATAATTGACACGATGCCTTATATTTGATTTATATGAGTGAGTTGTGGTTATCACATCATAGGAGTGGAATTATTGAGTACTATGATGATAGGGGATGATGATGGATGAGTTACTGAGCATCCTAGTAGCAGTGAACTTATATCATGTATTATGCTTACCAATAATCTGCAGAGACATAGTGTATTTATCATCAATGGTAGAGAGGTGGAATTTTGAGCCCTCTACTTTTCATCTACTTATTGGGGACGTGATGGTGGTACTAGAGAATATACACCAAATTCTATGGGTACTTATGTCAGGACTTAAGATTACATAGATGGGAGTAGGATGAGAGGCCATACTATATGATCTACTTGGGGTAGTGGACCAAGTTATTATTGATGACTACATAGATGTGGATGTACTAGAGTATTTGGATTGGCACCATAGGGGTAGAGTAGGATCAAGGATAGTTCCCATAAAGGTGGTGGTTTTGATAACTATTATTAGTGGCATTCTACTACTTAAAAAGAGTGGGTGTTTCTTTCCATTGTGATTGATGGACATGGTGCAATAGATGTTCAATCACCTGAGATAGTTCACATGGGGGCTAGTTATCCTAGCAAAACTCTATAGGGACTTACATCTGATTGCATCTAAGGGAGGTCATAGTATAAGCCAAAACACATTATTGTAAGTATGGGTCTAGAAATATATAGCAATTTCATGACTAATGGGGCCTAGATATCAAAGGGGACTAAAGGATATCATGGCTTGGTGATGGTACCCTACAAGACTAGGCATGTATGGACACTTGGGATACCTAACCTATTATATATGATCCATTGATGAGATGGAAGATGTATACTTCATTTAGCATCCTTACTTAGGGACACAATTTGTGTGGGTGGAGGATTTATTTATCTTCAACAATATGATCACCCCATGCTATCTTATAGGGCACCATGATTATGTGGTGGAGAGGTATAGGCTAGATCAAGTCCAATGGTAGTTTGATATGTAATAGAACACCTTGGAGGATCCACATTATTTTGCACATGTGACTAGGGAGATCATGGGGTGGGGGACACTAATGCCCAAGGTAGAGGTAACTATTGACTATGATAGGGTGGTTCATGTTTTATGGGACTATATCAGAGGAATACCAGATATAGGTGTCACCAATGCATATTTTGCATGGTGGATAGGAGTGAGACCCATCTCTTTTAATAGGTCACTACCCCAATATCCAATTTTGAGATAGACATGGGTATGGATGAGTAGGGACATGTGATAGGTCCAAACATAATGATAGGGTAAGGTATCTATGAATCTATCCATTATTATGCCATTCTATTATAGGTTGTACAAACCTAGGGATAGTAGGATCCCACACAAGATGTAAAGATGGTCAAGCTAGATGGTGAAGATGTGGGTATAGTGGATTCCTTAGGTGGTGATGGAGGCCATGGGATAGGTTATGGAGAGGTAGGGCCCTCCAAGATATGGATAGGTTTAGGATCAAGATAAGTAGGGGTAGGGACCTCAAGCACAAGGAGGTGAATAGAGGACCAAAATTTGATTGAAAGGATCTAAATGGATATTACTACATGCCTCTTAGAGATTTTAGGGTTATAGAGAACTATGGATAGGTTACAGGTGAAGTTATCTATAGCTTAAGGAGAGACCACTAGGATATAAGGTCTCATTATATCAAAGGGTGCAGAGATTTTTGGTCTTAGAAGACAAGTGGAATAGTTAGTATGGGTTCAAGCCAAGTTAGCCACATGAGATGTAGATTTAATGATAATGGTTAGTGAGTAAGATTTTACTCAGGAAGAGATGAAGAGGTTGACACAAAATAGAGATGAGGCTTAAAGATCTAAGATAGGTATAGGGGCTAGATTAGTGAAAGCCTTGGCCAATGTGATTATGGCTAAGGATGATGACTTGAATTTGAAGGATGATTTCCTACATGCCAAGGATGAGATATCCTATTGGAGGAGAGCTTATGAGGTGGTATTTCCTATGGAACAAATAGTGGCTTCATATAGGGAGCATACAAGGTCATAATGGATTAGCTAGACCTCTAGGTCTAAATAGGGGACATAGTTAGAGTAGTCAATGACATAACTAGCTACATAGTGGGTTATCATGGGGCCTCCACCACCATGTCCACCATCAGTGCCTACATCCAACATGGATTAGAGTTTCTAGTAAAGTCTTCCCAATGATGAGCATGATGAGAGATGATTGTGCTACCTCTAGTTTTTTGAATTTATGATATATATAGATATTCTCATGATGTATAGAAACATTATTTTGAGATTTATATATGACATTAAATTTTGGCATACTACTATTTGTACATGGATTGCTAATATTCTTTGATTTTCATATGACGTATTCATTGATATTGATCTTGTTATGATATGTTTTGATATGCAAGTTTTAGGATATGCATGTCCTTAGTTAGCATATGGATTTTGATGTATTTATATTATTATACTTCATGTATTACTTGATTCTAGAGTATAATTTAGGAGATGCAAATACCAAACTAATCATAAAAATGGTTACTTAGACTCACTATGTATGTTAAAAGATGTAAATCTTGCATAGAGTTTTACTTGTTTCTAAAATTGGCTAAGGATATATGTTGTGTTAGCTATTTAGGGTGGTGTTTTGAGAAATGATTTTTAGTTCCACATTTACTTTTTGACTTGGATAACTTGTTTTTTACTATATAAAATTTTAAATTATGCATCATAAGTATGAGTAACTTATAATAACATTATTTTTTTATTTGTACTTCGCTGATTTAAATGTGAATATTTATAACTAAGGATAATGATAAAAATTTAACAAAACCAAAGTTACAAATATGTATGTTTAAACAAACAAAAAAAATAAAAAAAGAGATAAAAGTAACTATACAAAATTTAACCTAACTTAAAATCAAGATATGATTAATCAAGTTTTAAGTATGAAGAAGAATGTATATATAAAAAATAAATGAAGAACAAATTAATTAACAATGTGAAATCAAGATATGAGTAATCAATTGACACATATATTAACAAAATGTACTTTAAAAACAAACAAATAATAAATAAGTTAAATACAAATGTAAACAAAGTAATCCTAAGTAAAATATAGATTCAAAATGTTGATGGAAATTTATTTAACACAAAAGAACAAAACAATACAACAAACAAGACAAAATAGTAAAACAAAAAATTAAAAGAGAGGCACGACAAACCACCAAGAAATAAATAACCAAATAAAAATTAATAAATAACAAATAAATAATAAATAAATAACAACTCAACAAAATGATAATTAAAATTTAATAAAACACCAACAAACAAAATAAAGACACAACAAAAAGCAAATACAAACTAACAAACGAACAAAATACTAACACAAATAAATGAAGAGATAATAAAGATTAAAAAAACAATAATAAAAATCAAACAAACACATAAAAATAATTGTTAATCATAATGTTAGAGAGAATGAATAGCAAATTTCTCATGTGCATGTAATAGAGGTGTTATGCTATGTGACAGGGTGACCCATAAGTTAAGAAATAACAACACTGGAACAATGAGATAATAACAAAGGAGACAAGTGTTCTCCTAAGTTATAGAGAAACAACACAAAATAAAATGGTAGAAATAGAAGAAAAGGAAGGGGTGGCTGAGCTAACTCTAGATGCTTGAGTCAAGTTGGCATTACCTACATAGTTCTATGGACATGAAATCCAACATGAACTTTAGGCTAAATGTAGTTCTTTTGGGATATAGTCTATAAATTTTTCATTGATGTCATGGTGATGTAATGGATGTTTGGGAAGTCATGGATGTGTCCTTTTGAGTGAATAAAGTTATTTAATAGCCTTAGTGACAATGACAAAGTGTGCAATGTGCTTGTCCTAGTGTTCTTGAAGATGGCTTGGTTGATCTCCAAAGTTTGACTGTTAGAGATGTTCAAGGATGAGTATGGTGATTAGAGCATGTGAAATAGGTCCATAATATGTTATCTATGATTTGAGAGTTTATATGCATAAGTGGAATCCATCTGGTAGTCAATATTTTTCATCAAGACAATTTGCATCTAGTGGCAAAAAATTTGAGTAGGTAGTTTGTTGTCATCATCATTGCCACATGTGGATGAGTCAAAGGGAGTTGATCATATGTTTGTTATCACATTAGTCCCTAGTTATTATACACTAGATCTTAGGTCATTCATTAAAGTGCAGTCAAATATATGAGGTTGAAAAGTCATCTTCTCAATCAAAATTCATTATTTCCCATACCAAGCCAAATTATAGTTGTGTAGAAAGAGTTGAGTAAGCATGTTGATGATGTCATCATTCACATGTTAGAAGGTTTCAAGAGAAAATAATATTATGAGTTTGTTCCATTTTAGACCTAGTTTATTTGTGCTAATTTTTAGATCATGAGATGAAGCGCATCAAAAGTTATGCTTATGCAAAGTTGGGCTCTTAGGTAATTTGATTGTGTTTTTCCATACTTAGCCAATTTTTTAATATGACAAGAAGAGCTGAGTGATCATTTTGATGGTGTTATATCTTACACATGTGAAGTTGTCAAGAGAAAATGACCATATGGGTTTGTTTAGATTTGATCCTAGTTCATTTTCACTAAATTTGAGATCATGCACTAAAGTGCAAAAAAAGTTATGATGGAGAAAAGTTGGCCTCTTAGGGAGGTTTTGACATAGTTGGCTCTATGACAAGATTTTGAGAAATAATTTTAATGGCATTATATCTCATACATGAAAGGATTCCAAGAGTAGTGTATCATTTGGTTGAATTCACCAATATGAAGAGATCATCTATTCCAAAATTGAGATCTTGCATTGAAGCGTATAAGAAGTTATTAAGGATAAAAAATGATTACTTAGGCATATTTAAAGGGTCCCCATACTTGGTCATTTTTTAAAGAGTTAAAGCTTGATCAAGATCAATGGTGCACATTGCTCTAAGAAGTCAAGAAGTAGTAAGATGAAGATAGCTGAATGATTTTTAATGATTGATAAAAGGTATAGGATAATGATATAATGACGAGTAGGCATTCATATAAGTTGATCTAACATTGAGTGTTTATTCTTAATGGCTAGTTGATCTGCAAAGATCGATAGAGTGTGTTGATTCAACATTTCAAGATTTCACAAGATAAGGTCAAAGTGACTATTATTTAACCTTTGGACTTGGTAGACTATGCATTAAAGTTTCAACATGATCAATGGTGAGGTATTGATCCAAAGCTAAGAAGACATGAGATGTGAGCATTATGTTTGAAGTTTAACTGTGACCATTGTCATTTGAATATTTGAATTTGCTAAGGTAAAAACTTGTGTCTAGTTTTGGGCCATTTCTTTTGATAAAAGATGAATTTACTCATGCAGTAAAAATAAAATATGAAGATGAATCCATGGTTTATCTAATGAACCTAGTTTGAAGATCTAAAATTTTTTACTATCAAAGATTATAATGTTCAGAGTTGACTATGTGTTCATGCTTATTCTACAAATGAACTAAGAAGGATTGTTGATCTCATTTTGATGTTTCATGGTAGATTGACTATTGAAGAGTGTTGTATAATCCATTAGGATAATCTATGAGTATTTTAGAGGTGTGAACAATCTATCTTGAGTGTGAATAATGCTTAATAAGTTGACTATATGTTTGCTAACGATGTTCTTATGTATAAGGTCTCTTTTTTAGCTACTTGAGTATACACAAAGGAGATCAAAGCTGACTATGACTATTTGAGGATGTCCTATAGGACATAAGGAGTGGACCTATATATTTTAAATTGTTCTCATGTTCTTTTTTTTGATAGTGTGCTTAATGGCTAAATAAGTCTCCATGAGACCTATAAGAGCTACAAGGGCCTCACTAAAAGGTGTAGCTACTTAAGTGTGACCTATGTGAGATGACTTAATGGTGAAGGCATGTATTATGTGCAAAAAGTATTATTATGGACTTTATAATTCATGATTTATCTATATATAGTGAAATCAAATGTTTTGGGTTATATATTAGTAAGTGAGAGACTAGGGAGAGATTTGTGACAGGCTTATCTATGTGGTTTATGGAGCAAATGATAGGTAGTGTTCCTATTTGTGGAGTTAATGAGTAGAATAGTTAGTTGAATATGTGTATTACTTTTAGGTCATGTTCCTAATGTTAGTATAGTGATCTTTAAGTTTGTGGATATGTGAATAAGTTTGAGTGTGTAGATGAGGATAGTTTGAGTGAAGAAGGAAAGAGTTTGTGGCATGCCTATGTGAGAGACCTATTTGAGATAGAGAGTTTGTGTAGTTGTTAGATAATTAATAGATACATCATCAAGTGTTAAATACACCATGTCTAAGGTTCAATTTTTATTATCAAGAAGAGTCTAAAGGAATTGATCTTCCTTAGGGGTAATTTCTCCTTGTGAAATAGGGTTTCACTAAAGACCTTTGATCAAAAGTACTTGATCAAGGTTGTAAGTTAGAAGGACTTGATCAAAGGTTCTTGATCAGAAGGACTTGATTAGTCTCTTCTTTATGGTAATATTATAGGATAGTACTCCATGTGCTTGTAAGATTAAGAGTGGGTTTTATTCCCCAAGAGTATTTCCCACATAGATCTTGTGTTGTGTATGTGACCTTACATTATGTTCATTATTTATTACTATAAATGAATTGTATACTTCATAAATGATTTTATTTAAATTATTAATTATTTGAAAGGGTTTTAAAATTGAATTAGATTATTTACTACCACTAATTCACACCCCTCAATTGATTGTACCTCTTACAATTGGTATCAGAGCAAGGTCCTTTGGTAAAATCTTGACATCTTGAAGTTGATCCAAGGTACAATGGCTAGTCAGAATGTGTAGGGTGGTTTATTCACTAAGAAAGAACCAATGTTCAATGGATCCAATTATGCATTTTTAAGTGTCAAGATGAGGACATACATTATGTCCCTAGGTTTTGATGTATGACAATATGTTGTGGATGTCTATGTTGTTCCTACTATTCCTCCATATATTATTGTAGACAAGAAGCTATTTAAGAATAACTCTAAGGTAATGAATGCCATCAATTGTGGTCTTACATAAACTAAGTTCACCAAATTAATTTATTACACATCTCCAAATGAAATATGGGGTAAATTAAAGACTATTTTTGAAAGATATTCAAAGGTTAAGCTTTCTAAGTTGTAGACTCATAAAAGACAATTTAAAAGTCTCGAGATGAACAAAGAAGATATTGTGGTAACCTTTTTGTAGAGAGTTGATGAGATTGTGAATATCATCAAAGGTTTTGGAGAGAATATTGTTTTTCAAAAGGTATTAATGTCTCTATCCCCCAATTTTTATTTGAAAACATCTACTATAGAATTGAGTCATGACCTTAATCAGTTGAAGATGGATCAATTACATGGCACCCTTATTGCCTATGAGATGAGGAAGAATGATGATATACAACCAAAGAAGGAAATAACTTTCAAGACTAAAATGAAGACAAAGAATAAGTTCTAAGGTAATTATTTCAATGAGGATGACATTCTTGATATATATGAGGATGACATAATTACTATGATTTCAAATAAATTTAGAATAGGTTCAGGCAAGTTTAAAGGTAAGCCACCCCTTAAATGCTTATATTGTGGTGAGATAAGACATTTTGCTAATAAGTGCCCTCATAAGTATAAGAAGGATGATGATGAAAGATAATTATGAAGGACAAGATGATGGACAAACATATTTTAGGTCTGATAAAAGAAAAATGGGATTTAGAAGGTTTAATAACAAAAGAAGTACTTCAAAGACAAGATTCTATACACTAAATAAGATTGCAGCTCATCAGATGAGAGTGAAAATATTGACTCAGAGTATGATCATGAAGATGATGGTCATGTTGAATATGAAGATATGTTCATGGATGAGGAAGGTAGTTGTTCACATTAGAAGGTGTCTACTTGGAGTGATTTAAATGATGAAGATGAGGTGGACTATGAGTCTGCATTGACAAATGCTCATGAAAAACTAAATATTGAGAAGAAGATCAATAAGAAGATGAAATTTAAAATCAGGGACATTGAAGAATAATTTAGTGTGTTTGAGGAAAGAGTGGATGAAGATTCCAATGAGTATGAAGATATGGCCAAACATCTTAGTTGTCAATTGGAAATCTTGTCTAAAAGCTTAAAAACTAAAAAAGATGAATGTGCAAGGTATCTAATTTAAAATTAGTCCTTGAAATATGAGTTATAGAAGGTATCTAGTAAGTTTATGTCATTTATGATATTTGAAAAGAGCTTAAGTGATCTAGATAACATTTTGAATGATCAAAAGCATGTAAGTGATAAGACTAGACTTGGTTACAAAGAAGAACTAGGGACTTCAAGTCAAGACAAGATGAATACTAATGGGAGCAAGGACAATCAACATTTGAAGACAAATCATCAGACAAGGAATGAAGGTGCTAGTAGAATAAATACAAAACAAATCATATAACCAAATGCCATGAGGTATGCAAATTTTAATGGTTACTATTATACTTGTAATCCAATTGGGCTAGAGCTGAGAATGTAGAAGACCTGTTAAGAATTAATTTTCTTGGAACTATGATGCGAGTCATTATTTAAAAGGTGTAATTAAGGTTGAGTGTCTTAACTATCATGATGTGGGACACTTTCCAAAATGCTCTGCATTTAAGGTAAGACAAGTTGAGTTTCCTTTAAGAGATATTGAGTGCTATAGTTGTTATGGACAAGGACACATTGTAATATTTTGTCTAAATCAACTAAGGAGGATTGAGATTTTTGAAAAAATTATGGTATGCTTCAATTTTGAATAGAGAGGTCACATTTCTAGGTTCTGCAAGCAAAGGCTTACAAGCTAGAAAAGTTTCAATTAGGATCCAAAAATACAAGAAAGAAAACAAGTTAATACATGGAAACCAAAGGTGGTAAGTGTTGTCATCAAGTTGTGTACCTTAGGACACTTTATGAAACTCTTTAACTTTGATACAACATTAAATAATATCTCAAGTTGTGAGTGAACTTTTAGGAGAGATGAATCTCTAGATTATGAGGGATAACTCCCTAGATATGACTTGATGTGCTTATACTAATAAAACTACCTATTATGGGTGAAAAGGGAGAGAAACATACATAAATCAAACCTAAACTAAGAGGTGATACACCAAGAGTTTCTTCCATTCATACACGTAGGATTTTCATAATGAACTAAGACAACCAAACTTGCCTCAACACCATTAATGGAACTCCCTAGCATTAGTGTTTCTCATGAAGGAAAATAACAACTCAACAAATGAAGGTAAGTGAAGGGAAGGTCAGATATGACAAAAAAAACTCATACACACTTCAAGATTATATTTAAGAAACATACACTTCAATAAACATGTTAGGAGAGAAGTCGTTTCCAGCAACACATTCAAGGATTACATGAAAACAAGATGAACTCAATCTATAATTAAATTTTGAAATGGATCACTTCAACACATAGTGAAAATGGACTTAAGAGTATAACTAGATTTCTTCTCATTAGCTTAATTAAAAATCAAGGTACAATTGGGTAGGTATTCTACCATGTCAAGAGTTGGAATTCCCTTCAATAGCCAAGATGGCTTACATTTATAGAATTTGGAAGAAGAGAGAGAGAAGATAAGTTGAAGAGGCACCAAGATAAGTGTCCAAAGGTGGAAATTAGTTAATATGCATGTGAATGAGGTTTATGAAGAGTCATGAAATTTATTTTCACATCATTCTATCCAAAATTAGCCTCTTCTCCAAGTGTGGCATAACAATCTTCTCAATCATTCTCTCTTGTGAAATTACCTTCATGACAGACTTCCTTTTGAGAATTCTAAAGCAAGTTAGAACTAGTATCTTATGTGTGATGTGGAGATGGTGTTAAAAATAATAATTCACATGAATTGGAAGTTTTCTTGATCATGATATTCTCTTTCAAAACTCAATCATCACTTATCATCAAGATCACTCTCCAATAGGCACTCTTGACACTTGGAACAAGAATATTTGCATCCTTCCTAACTGATCTATACCAGGGTTTTTGTGACACATGTTTAGACACCTCATATGCTTGGATTCTTTATAAACATCATAAAAGGAAATCAAAATTGAGTTTACACCTTGTCCAATATGTCATTTTAGATGCCAATTTGGATAGGATAAATAGAGATCTAGTGGAGGAGTTTGTGATTATTTAAAATGTCTTAAAATGGCATGAAGGGTTTCATAAAGTATCAATCTACTTCCCAAAGTTCATGGAATCTCATGGTCATCTTCAAGACTTAAAAAACACAAGAAAATATCAAGAAATCCTACTTTTTACTTGATATGTATGGATTTTATACAATATAATTAAATGGATTTGACCCTCATGGAGTTGGAAACAACTTGTCTTTTATCCTTAAGGTCAATTTCATTCATCTAGATGTACTTTGAGCCTCATTTTTCCAATCAAGTCCTTATGGAGGGTTTGTAAGGGTTTCTGGTCACTTTCATTATTATCATTTATTCATAAAGGTTTCACATTAAAATATTGAAAAAATGCCACTAAATTCACTTTAGGGACCTTATTTGACTTCCTTTAATATATCAAGCTCCCATGCAAAGCTTGGTGGATGTTCCAATCACCTAAAGTTGACATTTGAGCTCCATTTTTTGCTTCCTTATAGGGTTTTCATGATTCCTAAGCCAAAAATGGCTTTTGGGGGACTTTATCTAACAATAAAAAGTTTAAAAATCTATTTTTATAGCATAAAACATCTTATTAATCATTATAATATCTCCATTGAAGATTTGAATGAAATAGACCCTGCTTTGGGACCATGCATAAACCTTGCCAATAGGTTTGTTTGAATCTTGGACTCAAAAATAACTCTCAAAAGTATTTACCTACCTAAATATGGTTCCAAAAATTCAGTTTCACCTTCATTAAGGTTATCCAAATCAATGAGATGTCTCCCTAATTCCCAAATTTAAAACGACCCTTCATTTGAGACTTGGCCTACTCTCTTCCTTACCCTGATGGCTGAAAACCTCCTTATATGAAACATAATTTATAATATAAGACCATATGATTTATTTTTAAATTTTTATTTGGGTGTGATACATCTATAAAAATCTTCACTTGAGCTCTCTTTTCTTTTTGGTCACCTACATACCACTTTTTCCTCAAACTAGCAATCTCATGTATGGAAAAAATGCCTCTTATCTGAGACACAATAGAGAGTATTATCACAATTAATTAAATATTTTTGAAGATATTGGAGTTTTTATTGAGTCATTATTACATATTTAACCAATTTTAAGGTCTTAATTCCTCCATTTGACCCCCTAACTCATCAAATTCCCAAGGTAGACCTCCTTAGGTGCAAGACTATGTAAGGCCTTAAGGCTGATTGTGTTTAGGGTATAATGAGTTTACTTGAAATTTATTTAGGACTTTGAAACATAACAAAACCTATAATTATGATTTAAATCTCAAGTTAGTGGTATTCCACCTTTTTCCAAAGTTAAGCTCACTCATTTTGCACCAATGCATCATTTCACCTCCCTAGCCTATTTAGGACTAAGACATCCTATAAAACCTACCTGTAGGTCTGAGTTAAAGATTTATTTGATAATTTTTGGGTGTTATATCCATTTTAATTATTATATAATCCATATTTATTTCTTCCCTTACCTAGATACATTCAAATCTTGCATCAATCTCATGTTTTTATCTTTAAAGAGGATACCCCTGCTTTGATTGGGTTGAGACCCTATTTATGTATGTATGCACATATTTCTAGTCCAACTATAGGTTTTCTAGGCCCATTTGGATCATTTTAGTGAAGGTGATAAGTTTTTTATAATGGTTGTGGAGGTAATAAGGTTTAACTTCCCAAACTCCCATACCTTTTGCACACCCTTTGAACATGGACAGTGTTTCAAGCTAACCCATAGGTATAAGACATCTTTTACCCTACTTATAGGATTTCATGTGAGAATATGTCTTTAAAGAGTGTATAATTCATTATTTTTATCCTTATATATTCATATTGTATTCATTTCACTCACATGCTCCATCTGATTTCAAAAATTCATTTCACTCTTGACTAAGTTCACAACCTCAATACCTCTGACTGTAGGTGTATTTTTTTAGGCATGTAGGTTATATTTAGGATCATTTGGATCATGTTAGTGAAGTATAGGGATTTTTAAGGTTGTATTTATGATAAATAGTACTCACACTATGACCCTAGTTTCTTCTTTAGAATCTTGAAAACCATATCTTTGTGCCAATCATTGAAACATTGCCTTCATTGTATACTCTACCCTATGTACGGACAAAGGGTAGGCTTAAAAGGTAATTTCATGAAATATAATTTTTTCTCCATGACCTAAGTGCTCATGACTCACTATTTATTTATTTTTAATTTTTTCTCCTTTTATTAGCATGTCTAGAGTCCTTCATGCATAGTGTAGGTGGTAGCCTCCTTCCAAATCTTGTAGACAACATAGTCTACTTTTAGTGGTTCACTAGCAACCTTTGAGGGTCTTAGAGACAATCTCATTCTTATCCTTTCAAGATAAAAATTGGGATAGTGGATTTTTTTTAGGTAATATTAATAGGCCAAATAATTAGGGGCATTAAGAAACCATTTGATTAGTCTATGCACTAATCCCAAGAAACCCAAGGACCTTTGTTTGGTCCATTTATGGATTGAGAGGAAAAAACTTAGTCACTTAATGTTTTGAATGAAAATCCCACTTATAGTCCATTATAGTATTTTTTACATGAAATCCATGACTATTGGGAGTTCTATAACCTCAAATATACATCCCACCATGCATTTCATGACTCACACCTCCATACAACCTCTTGGATCTCAAGAATAAGATGACTATAAGTACCAAAGTAGTGAACAAGAAAGATATGGACAATCCTAGATTTTAAGGAGTATGATAATTTGAAATTTTCAAATAAAACACCTTTGGAAACATGAATCCAAGCACAATATCACTTCATGAAACTACTCCCACGATGATAAAACTCATGGTTTGCACCAATGACTACCAACTTTGAGAAATAAGCACCATTAGGAAAACCCTTTTGATGACATTAGGAAATAAGGTATCAGATGATGAAAAAACCATGGAAAGGACCTTATTCACATCTAAAAACACTTTATCAAACTCACATAGCTCCATTGATTCTTGAAAACAAGAAATAGATGCAAACTTATACCCCTCTTAAATGTAATTTCCTAAAAGGTTGCCTAGAGTCAAAATGATTGTTCATAGAGGAGGAACCAAAATGAAAATTCTTGTTATGGATTTTAAGTACACTCAAATTAATATACACCCCTGAAACCATCATTCCCAAATCCACCTATATGGTCCATACCAAGTGTTTTAATTTGACCTTTTTTAGCTTGTAAAGAGAAAATGGAGGAAACAAGAGAAAACCTAAACTTTCTAATGAAATATCTATAATAAATGCATGTAAATGGGTGTGGGGAGGTGAAGAGACATTACACCCATGTTTTTTGCTACAAGTGAACTTAAAGAGTCCGTACAAGTGCCAAAAAGGGCCTAAAAGAAAGGGAAATTACCATTTCCTAATCATAATTAATTATCTAACTATCATCTGATGGATCTTGACATTATCTAAGCTCTCCCATATTAAACCACAACTTGGTGACTAATTTCTTGCTTGGAAAAATCTGTACATGTCATTAATTGAGCTAAAAATGTGGCTAAATAATATTTTTTGCATATGAAACAAGGTGAAAGATAAATTAATGACTTGGAAAAACTTAAAACATGTTAAATGACATATTAGGACATTTTCAACACAATTTTATCCTTTGACCATCTTTGACCAAGGTTTACCAACTTTGACATTGGTTGACTAGGCCAGTTCTAGGAGAATGGACCTCAACAAGGAATAGGGGAAGGGAAAGCGAGACATATAGGAAAATATATGATCATATAGGACATATGAAACTTTATATAAAAGTTCAAAATAGTATGGTTGACCCAAATTTTACTTGGGGTTAAATTTGGTCAACATTCTTGGTGATTCATAGGGGTTGTATGCTTGTTATGCCTAGGACTAGTTGCTTTAAAACGCTATTGGGCATGGAGTCATGTATATGGACACTCTAAATAATTTTTAAAAACCTTTAATTCAAGAGAAAATAAGTTGGTTGACCACCACATGTCAAATCAAAGACACTCACCAAACAATAAGAAGGAAACACAAGACAATTGAAACGAAACCAAACTAAACACACACTATCTTGAAAGAATCTCTCCCTCTTGGATCAAATGGAAAGTATTAAACTATTCTTGACTCATATAATTAAGGGATACATGATACATGTTACCATTTGAACATTGGTTTCAAAAACTTAATCTTTCTCATGGTGTTGGCCAATCTTCTTGGCATGGATTTCAATGTAGTAGAGACAATTTCAAATAAATCACCTATAACGATGAATTCTTCTTGCACTTCAACTCCTTAGCTTCTTCATAAGACTCCTTAGTTTTGATATGATCAAATTATTCCTCATCAAAGCATTTTTCTTTGTTCCCCATGATGTCTTGAGAATGTATAAGTGCTTTGCCATTTGTAAGTTCATCAAGCTCATCAAGGAGCTTAGGGTAATCTTCCCAATCTTGATCATTGTCTCTCATGGAGAATTCTTGCTCTATATTATAAAATAATTTTACTTCAACCTTGAAAAGGTATTTAAGATCTTGTAGAAACTCAATCTACTATATCCATTCTTCTTTGTCATTTCTCACATCAAGGACCACCTCTTCCTTATGAACTTCTTCAAATACCTCATCTTGATCCTTGGTTATATGATCCACTCCAAGTCTATCCCCATCCTTCTTATGAGTAGATATAAATTTATTTAAGTCTTGTTTTTCTTGGTTCAAGAAGGGTGAGTTATGCTTGATATCCCCAAGTGGTGTTCCACTGATAAATTCTTCTTCATCAACACTTGTGTCATCCTCTTGCTCTCTTGTAAACTAAATTTTTTCCTCCTTTTATGCTTCCCTTAAAATTGGTTATTATTCAAGAAGAGATGGGGTGGGAGGGTGGAAAATGGATGAATGAGATAAAGAAATAATGTGAGTTGTAGTGAGAAGCTCATGAATGGATATGGAAGAAATAGAAAGTTCCTAAAATGACTCTTAGATAGAAACAAGGATTTGTTGGGATAAGTGAGCATCACTTTCTTCCATATCCACCTCATGATTTTCATCATCTTCTTGGAATTATCTTTTAACCTCTTTCTTTCCCCAAGATGTCATAGTTTGGTCCCAAGTTGGAAGCTTGGAACTAGTAGGCTCTTTTAAGGATTGAATAGGTTCTTCTTCAAGGAGATGAATGGTGGAAGAAAGATATAGTTTGGGGATGGAGTGTGATTTTCATGGATGGGCATGGATATGGGTGAAAATTCTTTAATGGGCTCTTAAGGGATAGGTAAGATAGGATTAGCAATAGGAAGGGGATCTTCTTCATATAATATTTCATCATCCTCTTCATCTTCTTGAGGATTTTCATATATTTTTGGAGATTCTTTTATAACTTCAACTTGTTCCATAGCCTCTTGAGTTTCCCATCCTTATAACCTATCAATCCACCATTAAAAATCCTCCCTTTCCATGGACAATCCTTCACTAATGACATATTGATTCTCTTCCTCAACACACCCCCACATGTCAATTAATAATCCAACTGAAACTCTTAACTAATCCACAAGACCACCAAGATTTTCATCACAATAGTTATCTAGCACACTCATAGTTATCTAGAAATCTTGTCTAAAAGCTTAAAAACTAAAAAAGATGAATGTGCAAGGTATCTAATTTAAAATTAGTCCTTGAAATATGAGTTATAGAAGGTATCTAGTAAGTTTATGTCATTTATGATATTTGAAAAGAGCTTAAGTGATCTAGATAACATTTTGAATGATCAAAAGCATGTAAGTGATAAGACTAGACTTGGTTACAAAGAAGAACTAGGGACTTCAAGTCAAGACAAGATGAATACTAATGGGAGCAAGGACAATCAACATTTGAAGACAAATCATCAGACAAGGAATGAAGGTGCTAGTAGAATAAATACAAAACAAATCATATAACCAAATGCCATGAGGTATGCAAATTTTAATGGTTACTATTATACTTGTAATCCAATTGGGCTAGAGCTGAGAATGTAGAAGACCTGTTAAGAATTAATTTTCTTGGAACTATGATGCGAGTCATTATTTAAAAGGTGTAATTAAGGTTGAGTGTCTTAACTATCATGATGTGGGACACTTTCCAAAATGCTCTGCATTTAAGGTAAGACAAGTTGAGTTTCCTTTAAGAGATATTGAGTGCTATAGTTGTTATGAACAAGGACACATTGTAATATTTTGTCTAAATCAACTAAGGAGGATTGAGATTTTTGAAAAAATTATGGTATGCTTCAATTTTGAATAGAGAGGTCACATTTCTAGGTTCTGCAAGCAAAGGCTTACAAGCTAGAAAAGTTTCAATTAGGATCCAAAAATACAAGAAAGAAAACAAGTTAATACATGGAAACCAAAGGTGGTAAGTGTTGTCATCAAGTTGTGTACCTTAGGACACTTTATGAAACTCTTTAACTTTGATACAACATTAAATAATATCTCAAGTTGTGAGTGAACTTTTAGGAGAGATGAATCTCTAGATTATGAGGGATAACTCCCTAGATATGACTTGATGTGCTTATACTAATAAAACTACCTATTATGGGTGAAAAGGGAGAGAAACATACATAAATCAAACCTAAACTAAGAGGTGATACACCAAGAGTTTCTTCCATTCATACACGTAGGATTTTCATAATGAACTAAGACAACCAAACTTGCCTCAACACCATTAATGGAACTCCCTAGCATTAGTGTTTCTCATGAAGGAAAATAACAACTCAACAAATGAAGGTAAGTGAAGGGAAGGTCAGATATGACAAAAAAAACTCATACACACTTCAAGATTATATTTAAGAAACATACACTTCAATAAACATGTTAGGAGAGAAGTCGTTTCCAGCAACACATTCAAGGATTACATGAAAACAAGATGAACTCAATCTATAATTAAATTTTGAAATGGATCACTTCAACACATAGTGAAAATAGACTTAAGAGTATAACCAAATTACTTCTCATTATCTTAAGTATAAATCAAGGTACAATTTGGTAGGGCTTCCACCATACTAAGGGTTGGAATCCCCTTCAATAGCCAGGATGGCTTACATTTATAGACTTTGGAAGAAGAGAGAGAGAAGAAAAGTTGAAGAGGCACTAGGATAAGTGTCCAAAGGTGGAAATTAGTTAAAATTCATGTGAATGACGTGTAAGAAGAGTCATGAAATTTATTTTCACATTATTCTATCCCAAATTATCCTCTTCTCCAAGTGTGGAATAACAATCTTCTCAATCATTCTCTGTTGTGAAACTACCTTCATGGTGGACTTCCTTTTGAGAATTCCAAAGAAAGTTAGGAAAAGTTTCTTATGTGTGATGAGGATAGGGTGTTACAAATAATCCTTCACATGAATTTATAGTTTTCTTGATCATGATATTCTCTCTCAAAACTCAATCATCACCTATCATCAATATCACTCTCTAATAGGCACTCCTAACACTTAGCACAAGAATCTTTGCATCCTTCCTAATTGATCTATAACATGGGTTTTGTGACACATGCTGGGACACCTCCTATGCTTGGTTTCATTAGAACCATCATAAAAACCCACCAAACATGAGTTTTTACCTTGTCCACTATGTCATTCTAGATGCCAGTTTAGATAGGTTGAATAAAGAGACCTAGTAGAGGCATTGTTGAATATTTCCAAGGTATAAAAATGGTATGGAGGGTTGATTAAAGTCTCAATCTACTTCCCAAAGTGATTTTCATCTCTTGGTCATCTTTAGAACCTACAAAACATAAGAAAATGTCAAGAAAATTTTCTTTCTACTCCACCTGTATAGAATATGTACAATCCAATTACATGGATTTGACCCTCATGCAGTTGGAAACAACTTATATTTTATTCTCAAAGTCAAATTTTTTCATCTAGATGTACTTTGAGCCTCATTTCTCTAGTCGAGTCCTTATGGAGGGTTTAGAAAGGTTTCTGATCACTTTCAATATTAGCCTTTGTTCATAAAGGTTGTAGGTTGAAATCTTGAGAAAATGCCACTGAAGGCACTTAAAGGACCTCATTTGACTTATTTAAATGTTTTAGGTTCCCATTTAAAGCTTGGTGGATGTTCCAAGCACTTAAAGTTGACATTTGAGCTCTATTTTTTGCTTCCTTATAGGGTTTAATTACTTCCTAAGATAAAAATGGATTATTCAAGACTTTATTTGTAAATAAAAAGTTTAAACATCTCTCTATATACCCTAAAACATCTTCTTAATCATTGTAATATCTCCGTTGAAGATAGAAACAAAATAGACCCCTTCTTTGGGACCATGCCTAGACCTTGCCAATAGGTTTGTCAGAATCTTAGACTTAAAAATAACTCTCAAAAGGATTTCCATACCTAAGAATGGTTCCAACACTTTATTTTCACCTTCATTAAGGTTATCCAAATCTTTAATATGTCTCCCTAAGTCCCAAATTTAAAATAACCCTTCATTTGAGACTAGGCCTATTCTATTCCTTACCCTGATAGTTGCAAACCTCCTTGTTTGGAACATCCTACCCAATATCAGAACCTATAAGTTGATTTTTTATGTTTCCCTAGGTGTGATCTAGATATATAGATCTTTACTTGATCTCTCTTTTTCTTTTGGTCATCTACATACCACTTTTTCCTCAAACTAGTAGTCTCATGCATGAAAAACCTACCTCTTCTCTGAGATAAAACAAAGAGTATCAAAACCATTCATTCAAGTTTTTTTAATATATGTGAGTTTGTTTAGGTCATGAGTACATAATTTACAAATTTTTATGTCTTAAATCATCAATTTTACCCCCCAATTCATCAAATTCCCAAGGTAGACCTCGTTAGGTGCAAGACTATGTAAGGCCTTAAGGTTGACTATATTTGGGGTCTAACGAGTTGAGTTAAGCTTGGTTTGGAATTTTAAAACACAATAAAACCTATTATTATTATTTAAATCTCAATTGAGTTTTATTCCAAATTTTCACAAGGTTAAGTTCACTCCTTTTACACCAATGCATCATTTCACCTCACTAGACTATTTTAAGACTAAGACATCCTATAAAACCTACTTGTACGTCTGATTTAAATGTTTATTTGATTTTTTTTGGGCCTTATCTCCATGTTTATTTTGATATAAACCATATTAATGGCTTACCTTACCTATATACCCTCAAATCATGCATGCGTCCCATGTTTTGGTCTTTAAAGAGGATACCCCTACCTTGACTAGGCTGACACCTTATTTATGCCTATATGTGCATATTCCTAGTCCACTTGTAGGTTGTCAAGGGCCATTTGGATCATGGTAGTTAAGGTAAGAATGTTTATATCATGGTGGTAGAGGTAATAATATTTACTTTCCCAAACTCCTATACCTCTTTCACACCCTTTGAACATGGAATGCATTTCAGGGTAACCCACAGGTCTAAGACATCTTAATCCCTACTTGTAGGCTTTCATGTGAGAATATGGCTTCAAAGAGTGTATAATGACTTTTTTTTGTCCTCATAACATCATATTGTATTTATTTCACTCACTTTCATGCTATATTTGATTTTAAAAACCCTTTTCACTCCTAAATGTGTTCACACCCTCAATACCTCTGACTATAGGTGCATTTTCTCAAGCATGTAGCTTGTATTTAAGATCATTTGGATCATTTTAGTGAAGTATAAATATTTTCAAGGTTGTATTTAGTATCAATATTACTCACAATAGTACCTTATTTTCTTCTTGGGAATCCTCAACACCATCTTTTTGTGACAATTATTAAAATATTTCCTTTATTGTATACTCTACCCTGTGTATAGACAAGGGGTAGACTTAAAAGGTCATTTCATGCAATATAATTTTTATTCATAACCTAAGTTATTAGGAATAATTATTTATTTTTTTGGAATTTTTTCCCCTTTCAATATTAGGTATAGAGTCCATGCATAGTGTAGGTGGTAGCCTCCTTCCAAATCTTATAGACAACACTGTCTACTTTCAATGGTTCACTAACAACCTTTGAGGGTCTAAAAAACAATCTCATTCTTATCCTTTAAAGATAAAAAATTTCATATTGGATTTTTTTTAGGTATGAATAATATACCAAATAATTAGGGGCATTGAGAAACCATTTGGTTAGTCTATAGACTGATCCCAAAAAAGCCAAGCACCTCTATTTGGTCCATTTATAGACTGAGATGACAAAACTTAGTCACTTAATGTTTTAAATGAAAATCCCACCTATAGTCCATTATATTATTTATGGAATGAAATCCATTACTCTTTATAATGATATAACCTCAAACATACATCCCACCATGCATTTCATGACTCACACCTTCGTACAACCTCTTGGAGCTCAAGCATAAGATGACTGTAAGTACCTAATTAGTGAACACGAAAGATATGGACAATCCTATATTTGAATGAGTATGATCATTTGACATTTTCAATGAAAACACATTTGGAAACATTAATCCAAACATAATAACACTTCATGAAACTACTCCCATGTTGGCAAAACTCAGGTTTTACACCCATGACTACCAACTTTGAGAAATAAGCACCATTGGGAAAACCCTTATGAGGACATTAAGAAATAAGGTATTAGATGATTAAAAAACCATGAAGAGTACCTTATTAAAATATTAAAACACTTTATAAAACTCATATAGCTCCATTGATTCTTGAAAGTAAGAAACAAATGCAAACTTATACCACTCTTCATTGTAATTTTCTAAAAGGCTTCCTGGAGTCAAACTAATCATTCATAGAGAAAGAGGCACAAAAATGAAACTTATTATTATAAATTTTAATTAAACATAGATTAATATCCACCCCCAAAACCATTCTTACCAACTCCACCTATACGGTCCATACCAAGTGTTTGAATTTGACTCTCTTTAGCCTGCAAACAGAAAATAGAGGAAACAAGAGCAAAATTGAACTTTCTAATGAATTATCTGAACTCCAAGCATGTAAATGGGTGTGGGGAGGATAAGAGGCACTACACCCACGTTTTTTCCTTCAAGTGGACTTAAACAGTATGTACATGTGCCCAAAAGGGCCTAAAAACAAGGAAAACTGCCATGTCTTGATCATAACTAATTCTCTAACTATCATCTGATGGATCTTAACATTATCTGACCTCTCCCACATTGAACCACAACTTGGTGAAAAATTTATTGATTGTAAAAATCTATGAATGTCATTAATTAAGCTAAAACTGTGGCTAAATGATCCCTTTTGCATATGAAACAAGGTGAAAGATAAATTAATGACTTAGAGACACCTTAAAACACATTAAAGGCCATGTTAGAACATTTTAAACATAATTTGATCCTTTTAACGTATTTAACCATGGTTAATCAACTTTGACTTTGGTTGATTATGCCAGTACTAGGAGAATGGACTTTAACAGGGAATAGGGGAAGGGCAAGTGAGACATGTAAGATAATAAATGATCCCATATGACATATGAAACATTCTCTAAAAGTTTAAAATAGTAGGGGTTAACCCAAATTTTACTTGGGGTCAAATTTGGTCAATAGTAAGTATGAATCATGATGAGTCTGGAGGTCCAAGTAATCTATTTACTATGGTGGAGAATGCTTCTAAAGTTGAATAGTCCCATGAGGTCTCATTGTCTTCTCATGTTGAGAATTAAGATACTAAGCTCAAAAACAAGACCAAGGTGCTAGTTAAAGCTAATTCTAAGGTATGTATGGATCCAAGTGAACATCATGTTGTTGTTAAACAAGTGCCTCATAATGAGGATCCAAGCTGAAAGGAAGATTCTTCAATTGAAGAGGTATGTCATGAATCTATGTTGTCTCCATGAATTGATAATCCAATCATAGAAGAAAAGTAGAATGTTTTAGTAGTTGAGGAAGTTATTTTTCTAAAGCCAAAGAAGAAGAACTATAAGTATCATTTGAGCAAAGAAAAGGACGAATATGAGGAGATGTATTTATTTTAGAACATTGAGGTATATAGGGTGTCTCTATCTATGCTTCTTAAGATATTACTTTCAAGTGGAGAAGCAAGTGTTGCTATGGTGTTTTTCAATTGGAACAGTCTATAGGGTCAGATTGAATATTCCCAGATGGCAAAGGAGGATTTGTGATTGATAAAGTTTATGTTTAAGAGCTTGCAGGTCCTAAAATGGGTTATAGGAATTCAAGGTTCATGATGGTGTGAAAGCTCAAATCTTGGTCCAAATGTGTTCAATGGATATCTCTAGGTTTACAGGAGGTTTCAGAGGTGGTTATTGATTGGAAGGTACTATGTTGACTTTATTTGTTTTTTAGATTCTAGGGTTTTAGGCTATACTAAAAAAGTGCTTTACCTTATGAGTTGAGGTGTGAGGCTTCCTAATATATTGAATGTGCCAGATGGGTGGCCAAATCAAGCTTCATAGAGATTTAAAGATGTGTGGTTCTCAATTTATTCATGTTTTTGTCAATATGGAAGACTTATTGGCTAGTAGGTTTGTGAAGGAAGTATGTTACATAGGATGATATTGGTGATACAAATTAGTGAAATTGAAGGGACATATGAGAGTGACCTAGATATGAATTTTTAGTTCTTGAAGATGTGTCTATTGAAAATTGTGGGCTCTACAAGTTCCAGGTAGGTTTATAAGAAGGCTAGATAGGCCTAGTGAGACGAGTGTTTTTGTTTAGTTTCTCCAAAAGAGAAAGACATGAATGTCTAAAGGTGAGTTATTAAGTTGACTTAGAAATTTTTTCCTGATTAATGTGTGTTATGATGCTATGTTGATGGTCATGTAAGTGTCTTGAGACATAATCCTAATAAGCATATGTGGTGGTTCTTCATGGTAAGTGGATATTTGAACATGCTCAAATGGTGAAATGGCTTATAAATCTTAGGAGGAATCCCTATTACATGTTTATTGGTGAGTTCAATCAATTATCAATGTTTTGTATTTACTTTCTTCTTTGGTTTTAGTGCTTGGTTAAAGAGAGTGTTGGCATGGAGTAAGATGAAGTTTGTTAAGGCAAGAAAAGGCAAGATCAAGGTAAGGGGGAGTTTGTATCATCTTTATAATATAATCCTTTCCTATTTATGGTATTTTTAGGTCCTCAATATTTTTTTATGCCCAATTTTTAATTATGTCAAAGGGGGAGAAAGCTCCTGTTGAGGGAGTGCTTGAAGAGAGAGAAGGTGAGTTGTACATTACTATATATAATGTTTGTTGACATCAATGATAAAGGGGGAGATTGTTTGAGAGTTGTCAGTCATGTCAAGATGATGTCATGGAGGTGTTATTGTGAGTGGATTAAGTTATTTGATATCCTTAGTGATAATGATAAAGTGTGTAATGTGATTATTCTAGTGTGTTTGAAGATGGATTGGTTGATCTTCAGAGTTTGACTAGTTAGAGATGTTCAGAGATGAGTATGGTGATCGGATCACATAAAAGAGGTCTCTAAGATGTTATCTATGCTTTGAGAGTTTGTATACATAAGTGGAATTCATCTGGTAGTCCATAATTTTCATCTAGATAGTTTGGGTCTAGTGGAAAACAAATTGAGTAGGTAGTTTTCTAACATCACCATTACCATGTGTAGATGAGTCAAGGGGAGTTGGGCATATGGTTGTGATCACATTAGTCCCTAGTTGTTATGAAATAGATCTTAGGTCATGAGTTGAAGTGAAGTCAAATATATGAGGGTGAAAATTTGGATTCTTAGTTAGAATTCATTATCTTCCCATACTTAGCCAAATTTGTAGTTGGCCAGAAAGTGCTAAGTAAGCATGTTGATGAGGTTAGAATTCAAATATGTGAGGTGTAAATAAAAAATGCTATTATGGGTTTATTCTAGTTTTGGACCTAGTTTATTTACACTAATTTTTAGATCATGCAATGAAGCACACAAAATTTATACTTATGCAATGTTGGGATCCTAGATAATTTGATTGTGTTTTTCCATAACCAATTTTGCAATATCGTAAGAAGAGCTAAGTGAGAATTTTTAATGGTGTTATTTATTACACATGTGAAGGTGTCAATAGAAATTAATCATATGGGTTTGTTTAGTTTTTATCTTAGTTCATTTTTGATAAATTTGAGATCATACATTAAAGTGCGGCAAAAGTTATGAAGCAACAAAGTTGGCTTCTCAAGCAGGTTTTGACATAATTGACTCTGTGATAGAAGATTTTGAGAAAGAATTTTAATGATGTTATATCTTGTACCCATAAGGGTTATAAGAGAAGTGTGTCAAATATTTGGATTCACCTATGTTAGGAGATCATCTAATCCAAATTTGAGATCCTAAGTCAAAGTGTAGAAGAAGATATTAAGGATAAAAAATGGTTACTAAGGCATATTGAAAGGGTCCCCATACTTGGTCATTTTTGAAATAGTTAAATCTCGAGCAAGATCAATGCTATGTGTTACTTCAAGAATATAGGAATCAAGAGATGAGGATATGTGCATGAAATTTTATTATTGATCAAAGGTACATCATAAAGATCTAATGGTGAATGAGCATTTGTACAAGTTGATTGAATGGTGAGCATTGATTGTTAAAGACTAGGCTGATCCACCGAGATTGATGGAGCACATTGAGTCAACATTTCAAGATTGCATGAGATAAGTTCAAAGCGACTATTTTTTAATGTTTGGCTTTGGTATACTATGCATTAAATTTTGGACATGATCAATGATATGAGATTGATCCAAAGCTGAGAAGACATGAGATGTGAGCATTGTGTTCTAAGTTTAACTATGACTATTGTCATTTGAATATTTGAATTCACTAAGGGAAAACCAATGTCTATTTTTTGGGCCATATAATTTGATAGAAGACTAATTTTCTCATGTAGTGAATAAAAAATATGAAGAGGACTCCATGGCACATCTAATGAACCTGATTTGAAGAACTAGAAGTGTGTACAGTCAAAGATTTTAATGTTCAATGTTGATTATGTGTTTATGCTTATTCTACAAATGACCTAAGAAAGATTGTTGAGCATGTTTTGATGTTGTTTTTATTTTTCATGTTAAATTGACTATTGAGGAGTCTTTTAGACTCCATGAGGATGCTCTATGAGTGTTTTAGAGGTATGATCAATCTGTCTTGAGTATGAACAATGCTTAAGAAATTGACTATATGTTTAGTAATGGTATTCCTATGTATAAGGTCTTTGTTTGAGTTGATTGATCATACACAAAGGTGAAAAAAGGTGATTGTGATCATTTGAAGATATTCTAAGGGACATAATGAGTGGACTTATGTATTTGAAAGTGGTCTTATGTTCTTTTTTGGTTTGATAGTGTGCTTAATGGGTGAATAGGTCTCCATGAGACCTATAAGAACTAAAAGGGACTTGTTAAAAGGTGTAGTTGATTAAGTGTGACCTATGTGAGATGCATTAAGGGTGAAGGCATGTATTGTGGCTAAAAATGATTATTATGGAATTGATAATTCATGATTTATCTATATATAATGAAATGAAATGTGTTGGGTTATAGATTAGTAAGTGAGAGAGTAGGGAGAGATTTGTGAGAGGCTTATGTGTGTGCTTTGTGTATCAAAGGATAGGTAGTGTGACTATTTCTATAGTTAATGAGTAGAATAGTTGGTTGACTATGTGTATGACCTATAGGTCATGTTCCTAATGTCAGGATAGTGTTCTTGTAGTTTGTTGATATGTGAAGAGGTCTACGTATGTAGATGAGGATAGTTTGAGTGAAGAAAGAAAGAATTTGTGACATGCCTCTATGAGAGGCATTTTTAAGATAGAGATTTTGTGGAGTTTTTAGATAATCAAGAGGTATATCACCAAGTGTTGAAGACATCATCTCTAATGTGGAAGTGTTCTTCTTAAAGGACTTGATATTCCATAGGGGTAGTTTCTCCTTGTGAAATGGGGTTTCACTAAAGACCTTTAATCAGAAGGACTTGATCAGTCTCTTGTTTGTCATCATATTATAGGACATTATTCCATGTATTTGTAGGCTTGAGAGTGGGTTTTATTCCCCAAGAGGGTTTCACACATAGATCTTGTGTTGTGTATGTTATCTTGAATTATATTCATTATTCACTTCTATGAATGATTTGTATGCTTAACAAATGATTGTATTGAATGCTTAGTATTTTCAAGGGTTTAAAAATTGAATTTGATTTTTTTCCACCATTGATTCACTCCCCCCTTAGTGGATTTTACCTCTAACATATGGGATATAAGAAAAGTGATGATGAGAAAACATGATTGTATTATAAAGGAATAAGGAAAGGGGGATCAAAAAATGATGAGTGTATTCAAATTATTGCTCATGAAATGGCAAGAGTGTAAGATCTTTGGGAAATATTTTTTGGAATTTCATAAGAATCTCAACTCGACTGAGAATTATGAGATACTAAATGGTTCAGCTCAAAAAATGGTGAGAGTGTGGGATCAGCATAAAGGTTCAAGGCAATATTTTAATTCATTTTGGGATAAGAAAAATAAGAAAAATATTAACAAAAGGTCCAAGGAACTACCTAACTAAGGATATATAGTTTCATAGGTAAGAGTTCAAATAATATCCAAATTGGTTGTAATGGGGATCATGAATATAAATAATGGTACAAAAAAATAATTACCTAAGGATTTACATATCCACAAGTGAGTAAAATATCTAAACTAATTACAATGGTACTTGAGAATATAAACAATGGTACATGAAACTAACTAATTGAGGAGATGTACATCCAAGATTAGGAGTTCCAATAATAGCTAAAGCTAACTACAATGGCCTTTTTGATTCTGTTAAGGTGATAATGCTTACAAAATAGTAGAAACATAATAATAGAATAGTATGCAATGTTGGATAAATTTGAGGAACTATGCAGTAAGCAAAAGACATGTGCTAACATATCTTCATACACTTTTCTACAAAAATGGTTGTGAAATATTGTTCAAGTTGAACTACTTTATAGAATGGGCACTAAGTGTGTCTAGATTTATTATGAATCATAATCAAGATCATAATTGGTTATGGAATATAATTGTCCTAGTTGTAATGGTCCAAAATGGGATGAAAATGAGTCTAGTGGAATATAAATGATCCAAAATGACAATGATCTAGAGTTATAATGGTCTAGGGTAGTAGAGGAATGGTGTCTAGAGGTACAATGGTCTAGATTTACAATGGTCTAGGGGATTAAAATAATGGTGTTCAAGATAAAATAACCCAAGATAGAATGAGATAGAATAAAATGGTCCAAGATAGGATGGTCAAGATTATAATAGTGGGATAAATGAGTTCAGCACAATTTCCCCCAAGTAAGGTCTCTTTTAGATAATGGTTCAAATGGATGTCAACCATAGAATTATTGGTAATATGATCATCATTGATGTCAAAAGGGAGATAATTATCAATATGTATTTCATTGATGTTAAGAGAATTAGTCACAGACAATATTGATGGAGAGAAGAGCATGTTTTATAATTTCACAAGTTGCAATACTATCATATAAAATTATCATGATTTTATAGAGACTATTTTTAGATGTTTACATAGAAATTAATATAATATCTATTATATTTTTTTAAATTTCATATCATTTATATGTTTTGAAAGTTCATATGAAGAGAAATGACCTTAGAAATGATTTATATTTATTCTCGGCCATTACGAGGGTCTCTTAGTAAAACCCTATGGTTTTTGGTCATGGTGTTTATAGGTACTTATATTTTTATGTTGAATTGATATAAATAAGAACCACTCATTTATGTCATAACTTAAGCCTTCCTTATCATCATACAATTGACCCCTTCAACCTAGTGATTACCAGCTCAGACCAATGATCAAAGACTTTAATATTCCTAAGTCCTTAACTTAATATTTATCCAAGTTTGATGGTTACCACTTAATCACATGATGTAGATCCAATGATATGTAGTGAAGTTAATATGTCAAATTTACTTGATAGTGAACATGTTAATGATGTTAGTCACATTCATTAGAGCTTGTCAAACAGAGATCCAATGAGCATAATAATGTTTTAGATGATTTAAAAATGAGCATGTGATCATGCAATGAAGATCAATGAAATGTGTGGAGTCAAAGAGGTTAAAGTGTATGATGTTTAACAAGTTAAATACCAATCTAATTTAATAATATTGATGGTGCATATGTGCTCCAAAGTATTAAGAAGCAATGAGATGAGATCAAGTGCTTGATGTTTAATAATAAATATAAGTAAAACTCATGATAATATTGAACATCTAATGGTACGTGGGAACTCAGATCAAAGATCAATGGATGCATTTTAAATTTTAAGTGTTAAATTTTTGAAGTTCTCAAGGATATAATGGAGCATGTGAGCTTGTCATATTTTGATTTGATAGTTTCATTTTAATGCTGAGACAATTGAATGATGATCATTAGTTCATGGCATGAAACTTCAATAGCTATGGTCAATATTTAAAGATATGTTCATCTCAATGGTCAAGTGATAGAACACTTAGGAAAGATACATTATATGACATAGAGAATGATATAAATCACTGTGATCGATCAAAATTATGTAATATGACATGTGCATCAAAACTAGAACTCGATATATGCTAAATACAGTAAAAGATTGATAATTATGGTCGTGGTGTGTGAATTCAAGAAGTGGGAAACCTATCATTAAATAAATATGAACTAAGTCTAATAATGAAGTGTGATGTGTTAACAGCCAAGTGTGAACACAGAGAAGATGTGAGACCTATATGTAATGTGTGTGTGTGTGTGTGTGTGTGTGTGTGTGTGTGTATGTCATCTAGGATACACATTAAGAGTGGAATGAAGTCGAGTTAAGAGGTAGAGAGGCAGATAGGAAGAGAAAAGAAGTACAAAGTATGAACAATTACAAAATAGGTCTATAACATAGAACTATATTAATATTAATCAATTTTGTAATCTAGAGTTGTAGATCCATAATATATTTTATAGATAGGTGCCATCAGAAGAGATGTGTTGATGATCAATTAGGAAGTAGGTACTTCCTTAGATTAGGTGTTCTTAAATTAGGGGATTAGTGTCTCCTTAGGGTTGGTGCCCTTAAACATAGTAACCAGTGAGGTTTTGATTGTGAGGATAGATAAGAATAGTGTTTTCTAGTAGTTATTCTCATCATGTTTTTTCCCATATTTGGTTTTCCACATATACTAAGTGTTGTGTTTGTTTTTGTGTGTGTGATCTCTATATGTAATTTTTAATTTGCATTAAAAGTATTAAAGGACTAATTTTAATCAATCTACTAATTTACCTACCTCTTAGTAGATAGTTACATTCCAATAATTGGTATTAGAGCCCTCATTCCTTAGAAGAAGATTAATAATCTTAAATAGATCTTGGATGGTGAACACAAATGGCTATATAGGAAGTCTCTTCCTCGAGTAAATCTCCTCTCTTTGATGAATCAAACTATGAATTTTGGAACATTGGAATAGAAGAAAATTTATATTCATTAAGGTTTGATTGATGGATGTCTATTGTAAATGGATATACAATTCCTACTATAACTTTTTATTATCAGGTTGCTAAGAAAGGAAATGAGAGAAATGTTAAGGAAAAGAATGCTATTCTTTGTGGATTATCTAAATCAAAGTTTGTTAAAATAATACATTGACAAACTATACATGATGTATAGAACAAGTTAAAGAGCATCTATGAAGGTTATGATAAGATAAATTAGGACAAGCTACAAACATATAGAGGAAAGTTTGAAATTTTTAAAATGAATGAAGAAGAGAAAAGTGTAGACTACCTCCTCAGAGTAGATGAAATAATCAATGTAAGAAGAGGCATTGGAGAAGAGATAAAATATTCAGTCATTTTCAAAAATGTCCTAAAATCTTTGCCATCCATGTATGATTCTAAAATCTTTGTAATAAAGTAATCAAGAGATCTATATAAGATCACTATAGATGAGTTGCATGGAACTTTCATAGCCTATGAGATGAGAATGGGAGAAGTAGATAATTTTAAGAGAGAAGTTGCATTCAAATCATCCAAACAAGTAAAAGAAAAAACACCTACATCTGGATCTGAGGAGACTGATGAAGAAGAAGCCAACTTTGTCAAAAAATTATGAAGAGGGGTCCAAAAAATATAAAGGTAAGTTGCCTTTTAAATGGTTTAACTGTGGTAAGGTATGACATTTTGCTACTAAATGTCCTTATAATAAAATTAATAATTTTGAGATAAGAGGGGATAGTAAAAATATGAAACCTCAGTACTCCAAGAAAAATAACTTATTTAAAAATAAGAAGGGCATATCCATAAGAGAAGATAGTGATTCATTGGATGATAGTAATAGTTAAGATGATGACCATGATTTTGCCTTTGAGGCTAAGTAAAATTAACTCATATTGATAACATTAGAATAAATTTCTATGGATCAATAAAAATAAGAAGTTGAAGACTTAGATGACAAAGAGGAAGGAGAAGTGGATCTAGAGGGTGAACACATTTTTACTCTAGATGAAATTGAAAATCTAAGAAAAGAGAACTTAAATTAGAAGAAGCATGAACAAAAAGTGTGAAAAAGTATCTAAAAGTCTTGAAAATTTTGATTAGATGGTAGTTAGCCTAAAGACATAAGTTGAAGAGACTAAAAAAGAAGAAGATGTAATCAAATTTGAACTACAATCTAAATCTAATGAATTCATGAAGTTAGAAGTAGAAATAGTGGCTTTAAGAAAATAACTTGAAAAATATAAGAATAAATAGACAAAGGTCTGAATCTGAAAGGAGGCTCATAAATAATTGATGAATTGATAAAATCTCAAAATCCATCAAAAGATAAATCTGATATTGGTTTTTAAAAAGGGAAAAGTCCCATAACTAGTATATATATAAATAAAAATGATAACTTCAAAATAGAAAGAGAATCAAGAACAAAGAAAGAAAAAGCTGGCATGTATGCCTCTAGAGATACAAAGATAAACATAATCACTATTGATATGAAGAATTTTAAGGGAGAAAAGAAGCATAAAGAAAAGAAGAAGAAGAATGAGTTAATCTCTAAAAATTCAAGGAAGATGTAGAAGACATTGGTATCTGATGTAGATGGTTACATAAGGGTGAAAAACTTGAAGAAGTCATAGTCAAGAAAAATTCCTCATGCTACACAAAGAAATGATGTGACCAAGTATTCCTCATTTTTCTATGGTTATTGATATACCTATAATCAATTTGTTCATAGGGAAAGTGAATGTATATTTATACCTAAAAGGATAACAAACTTTGTAAGCAAAATTTCATTTGCACCCTTGCTAGATACAAATGTAATATGTTATAACTGCAATAATTTTGGTCACGTAGGTAAACATTATAAGACCAAAAATGTGTGGAAATTATAATATCAAAAGGTTGCAAAATCTATGATTGCTCAAACTACACTCCACGTCAAAGAATATAATTTGTGGGTAATAGATAATGGTTGTTCAAAACACATGATTAGTGAAAAGAGCAAGTTCATCAAACTGAGTAAATGTAAGGAACGATCTGTTATCTTGGGAGACAATACTAAAATAAATATCCATGGTAAAGGAACCTTGAATATAGATGGAAAACTATCTACACATGATGACATTTACATTGAAGGATTGAAACACAATCTGATAAGTGTCACCCAAATGTGTGACAATGGATATAAGGTCACATTTAATGTAGAAGTGTATAAGATAAGGAGATCTAGAAGATTAGTTTTAGAAGGGAAAATAATTGAAATAAATATTTATAATATAAGTGAAGTGAATGTTAATAGCTACCTAATAGGAAATATTTATGAGACTTGGTTATGACATAGAAGAATGGGTAATGTCAACTTTGATAACCTAGTAAAATTGATCTCAAATAAGTGTGTTAGACATATGCCTATGATAACCAGACATGTAGACACCACTTCCAAGGAATGTCAACAAGGAAAGCAAACAAGGGTCATATTTAAAACAAAAGAGTATGTAACTACAAAGCCTTTAGAGTTAGTTCATACTTATATTTATGGTCTTACTAATAGAATAGGATCCAAATGAGAAAGATACTTCATATTTATATTAGATTATTACTGAATAATGACATGGGTAACCTTTTTGAAGTATAAGTCTTAGGAATTTTAAAGATTTAAGATCTTTAGGGCCATGGTAAAGAATGAGATTAAAGAAAAAATTGAATGGTTAAGATTTGATAGAGGTGGAAAATTAACCTAAAATGATTTCATAAAATATTATAAGAAATATGGAATCAAAAGGTATTACTCTATAGCAAGGAATCCATAATACAATGGAGTTGTTGAAAGTTAGAATAAAAAATTTGAGATGGCTAGAATAATGCTAAAAGAGGCCAAGTTACCTGATGGATACTAGAGAGAAGAAGTAAAAATAGTAATATATATCTTAGATAGAGTTCAACTAAGGATAGATAGTGATAAAAACCCCTATGAACTATCGTATGGAAGACCTACCTTTGTTAAGTATTTTATAGTGTTTGGTGTCAAATACTATATCAAGATAAAAGAAGACAACTTGGGAATATTTTAATCAAGATGTGATGAAGGAATATTTCTTGGTTACTCCACCCAAAGCAAATACTACCCATGCTACAACCAAAGGCAACAAAAAATTGTAGAGAGTATAAATGTCAAGGGTGAATAAGGCTTGAAACATGTTAAACCTAATAGATAAATTTGTAAAGAAGAATAAAATTTTGAAGAGGAAGTAGCTAATGAAGAGCTTGAGAAAATAAATGAAAAGGTACATGCAATATTTGTTCAAAATGATCATCCTATAGAGAAGATCATTAGCAATAAAAATGATGGAGTTCAGACAAGGATAAGAGTTTCAATGAACAAGCAACGAGTAAGTTTTTGCATTAATATCTAAAATTGAGCCTAAGAACTATGTTGAATCTATCAAGGATGAAAATTGGCTAAAATCCATGGAAGAAGAACTAAGCCAAATTGAGAAGAGCAAAACATGGGAATTAGTTCCAAGACCTTGAAACAATAATGTAATAGGTAAAAAGTGGGTCTTTAGAAATAAACTCAATGAGGATGGAACTATTATAAGGAATAAGGATTGATTGGTGTGTAAAGGATATGCATAAGTTGAAGGCAAAGATTTTAAGGAAACATTTCATCCAGTTGCTAGATTGGAAACCATAAGAATGTTTATAGTATTCTCTATTTATAAGAAATTTTAAGTCTATCAAATGGATGTTAAGTATTCTTTCTTGAAAGGGAACCTAGAATAGGAAGTCCACATATAGTAACCTAAAGGTTTTAATTTGTTATAAGAAGAATATTATGTTTACAGACTAAAGAAAGCTTTGTATGGTCTAAAATAGACAGCAAGAGCGTGGTATTCAAGATTAAACTAGTAACTTCCACAAACAAAGATTCAATAAATTATGTATAGGCAACAATCTATACTTGAAATCACAAGGTGAACATATGTTAATTATTGTTTTATATTTATATTATATCATTTTTGTGGAAACAACATAATGTGTAAATAATTTGCTACTAAAATGCAAAATGATTTTGAGATGTCTACGCTTGGAAAACTTTATTTCTTCCTTGGTCTATAAATAACATAAACTAATGAAGGGATATTTATATCCCAAACCAAGTATGATAAGGAAATGCTCAAGAAGTTTGGAATGTAAGACAACAAACTAGTAAGTACTCCCATGATAACTGCATGTAAGTTAAGTAAAAAGGAAGAATCCCTTGATGTAAATCAAACTTTGTATAGATAAATGATAGGTAGATTGTTATACCTAATTACATCAAGACTTGATATCATGCAAGAAATGTGAATGGTTAAAATATTTCAAGATACTCCTAAGGAATCACATGTCAATGTGGTGAAAAGAATCTTTAGATATATCAAGAGTACAATTGGCTATGGCCTATGGTATCCTAAAGATAAAGATTTCACTTTAACAACATATATTGATGCTGATTGGGTAAGAAGTATGGATGATAAAACAAGCACTATTGGTGGTACATTTCTCCTTGGAAATAAACATGTTTCATGGCTAAGCAAAAAGCAAGAGTCAATTACTCTTTATATAGTGGAATCAGAGTATGTTGCAGTAGTGGCATGTTGTACTCAATTCTTGTGAATAAAGAAAACACTCAAAGAGATCAAGGTAGAATACAAATCACCTATCTCTATTCTTTATGACAATTCAAGTGATATTAATATATCAAAGAATCTAGTGATGCATTCCAAAACTAAGAACATATCAATCATCACTTCTTAAGAGAAAAGGTTGTAGATCAAGAGGTTGGAATGGAATATGTGCCAACACATGATCAAATTATAGACATATTCACCAAACCTCTTCCCAAGGAACGATTTGAGTATTTGAGATAGAAATTATGAGTGGTTGATCCTAAATCACACCACTAGATCTCAATAACAGGGCATGAGTCTAGGGTGAGGATCAAATAAAATTTTCTAATCCCTAGAAGAAGAGAGAAGAGGAGAATAAGGCATGCATACTTTTAAAAATTTCTAATGAGTTGATGGTTAAAGATTCTTGGACAAACTCATTTATCTAATAAAAGGGGAGAAAATTTTGGATAAATAGTGTAAAATTTAGAATCCCTTTACCATTAATTTCAAAGGGGTAGAAAAAGTGAAAATACTCTCTATAAAATTTCTCCAAATGCTTTATGTTTATCTAGAAAATATGTTCAAGTTATGTTTTGGCAAGTGTCCAATTTGAGTTTTGGAAAATGTGTCATTGACTAAGAGGGAGAAATTTTGGTATGAAATTTTTTGGCTCATGTTCATCATAAGCTAATGCAATAAATACAAGTACAATCAATGCTAGAGAATGAGTAGAGCATGTATTACAAAATCAGAGCATTTATTTTGCCATCAATGACAAAGGGGGGATTATTGGCAATATGATTGTCATTGATGTCAAAAAGGGAGATAGTTAGCACTATGGATGTCATTGATGTGAAGAGAATCAATCATAGACAAGATTGATGGAGAGAAGAACATGTTTTATAATTGCACCAGTTACAATATTATCATATAAATTTGTCATGATTTTATAGAGACTATTTTGGTTGTTTATAGAGAGATTGATAGAAGATATATTATGGGTTTTTAAAGTGCATCTCATATATATGGTCCACAGGTTCAGATGAAGATAAATGAGTCTAAAATTGACTTATCTTTGCTCTCAACCACTATTAGGTGTTCTCAATGAAACCCTATGGTTTTTGGTCATGGCATTTATAGGAACTTGTATATTTATGTTGACTATATATAGATAGGAACTGGTCACTTATGTCATAAATTAAGCCTTCCTCATCATTATGCAACTGGCCCCTTTGACCTAGTGATTATCAACTTATAATAGTGATCAAAGACTTTAATATTCTTAAGTCCTTGACTTAATATTTATCCAAGTTTGATTGATGGTTATTTCTCAAATGCATGATGTAGATCCAATGATGCACAATAAAGTCAATATGTCAAAGGTACCTAAGAGTAAATGCACTAGTGACATGTGTTCCATTCATAATAGATTATTAGATAGAGATATAATGACCATATTAATCTATTATAGGATATAATGGTGAGCATGTGATCATGCAATTAAGATAAATATATCACATGGAGTCAAAGAGGTCAAAGTGTCTGATGTATAACAAGTTAAATACTGAGTTACTTTGAGGAGATCGATGGTGTGTATATGTTCCAAAGTATCAAGAAGTACTGAGATGAGATCAAGTGATCATTATTGAATGATAAATAGAGGTAAATTCCATTATAATTTTGAAGATCTAATGGCATGTGGGATATTGGATCAAATATCAATAGATGTATTTTAAAGTTGAAGCATTAATGTTTAGAATCTCTCAAGGATCTAATAGAGCGCATGAGCTTATCATATTTTGATTTGATAGTTGCATTTATAAAGTTGATAAAATTGAATGATGATCATCATATCATGACATGAAACTTCAATATCTATGATCAATATTTAGAGATATGTTCATCTTAATGACCAAGCGATAAAACACTTATAAAATATGTATTATATGACATGGATAATGATATAGATCATTGTGATTGATCAAAATTGTGTGATATGGAATGTGCATGAAAACTAGAGCATGATATATACTATATAGAGTAAAATATATATAATTATGGTGTTGGTGTGTGAATTCAATAAGTGATAAATATGTCATTAAATAAATATAAATTGAGTCTAACAATAGAGAATGATGTGTTAACAACCAAGTATGAACATAGAGAAGATGTGAGATCTAGATCTAATGCATATATATGTCATCTAGGATACACAATAAGAGTCGAATGAAGTCAGATTAAGGGGAAGAGAGGTAGAGAGGAAGAGAGAAGAAGTGTAGAGAATGAGTAATTACTTAACAGGTCTGTAATATAGAATTGGATTCATTTTTTAGTCAAATTCATAATCTAGAGTTATAGCTCCATAATAGATCTAATTGGTAGGTGCCTTCAAAAGAGCTAAGTTGGTGCTCAATTAGGGAATAGGTGCTTCTTTAGAGTACGTTCTCTTAAATTAGGGGATTGGTGTCTCCTTAGGGTTGGTGCCCTTAAACATAGTAACTAGTGAGGTTTTGATTGTGAGGATAGATTAGAATAGTAGATTCTAGCAACTATTCTCACCATGGTGTTTCCCATATTGGGTTTTCCATGTACACTAAGTGTTGTGTCTCTTTATGTGTGTATGTGATCTCTACATATACTTTTTAATTTTCATTAAAAGTATTCAAGGACTAATTTTAATCAATCTACTGATTCACCCCCCTCTTAGTAGATAGTTGTGTTCCAATAAGAACCACTTGAGATGTACAATATTCATGGGTTCTGAGAGATCTTCACCATTTAAAGCATCCAATCAGTTTGCCCTCGATCCATAATTTATTATGAAAGTATACGTTCCAATAAAATTATGCTTAATATTACCCTTCTTCTTGTGTTCAACATTAGTGTCCTTTTGGTTATCCTTTAAGACCAAATCATCAATTTCAAAATCACTAGGGAGAATGCACTTGTTATAGATTCTATGAAATATGTTTTGATATGCTTGTAGGTTCTCCATCGCATCTAAATGCTTTTCATCAAGGATATAAATTTCTTATAACCTACAAAATCTATAATCTTAATCATCTTCAATGTTCTCCAAGGATACCTATAATAATAGTGGCTAAATATCAATTGGGATAATAACCTCCATATCATAAATAAGGGAGTATGGAGTGGCTCTTGTAGGGGTTCAATGACTAGTGTGATAAGCTTAGAGGGTATAAAAATTTTGGAAGTGTCAATTATGACCAACATCATTAACAATCTTCTTAAGGATTGCAACAATGATTTTGTTAAACACCTTGGCTTGACTATTTCCTTGTGGGTTATATGGTGTGGATTTATTTTGCTTGATTTTGAATTTTTCACAAAGAGCCTTAACATCTCAATTTCCAAATGATCCACCATTATCATATGTAATACAAGTTGGGATACCTTATCTATAGATGATATGGTAAGAGTAAACATGGAAATCTACTTCTTGATAACGTAAGTGAGAGGAATGGCCTCAATACATTTAGTAAAACACTTGGTAGTAGTGATAATATGTTTGTGGCCACCATAAAAGGTTGGGTTGATTTTCTTGATGAGATCGAGGCCCCATGTATAAAATGACCATGGTGTAGTGATCGAATGGAGTGGTAAGGAAGGTGAGTCTATCAAATTACCATGATGTTGGAAAGTAACATACTTATTGACATAATTAAAAGCATTTATTTCCATATTGGGATAGTAGTATCTTATTTTGAATAGTTTCTTAGCTAAGATTACACCTTTGGTATGGGCCCCACACATTCCTTCATTAACCTCCTTAAGTACTAACTTAGATTCTCTCAAAGATAAACAATGACATATCATTACATCATAACCATTATGATAAATCATGTTTCCAAGGATGGTATAATGGGATATACAATGAAAGAATATTTTTTGGTGATTATGTGAAAGGTTAGGCAAAAAAAAATTAGTTGTGGAAATAGTTATAAATGTCTTCAAACCAAGGTAGTTCATGTGGGGGATTGGGACTAGTGATGGTGCATACCCTCTCTAAATATACTAATACATGATTAGTTTATAAAAGATTTTAAATGAGAAACTGATACTCTTTATCACTATTTAAAATTTCTATCATGGACCCAATTATTTCCATTACATTAGTTGATCCATTATTGGCCCATGGTACCCATTCAATTTGTAAGGATTTGAAGTGAGTCTTAAGTCTATATATAATATGATTTTAGGGTACAATTTTGTCATCTCAAGTTTGATATTAATATGTGGTTTGATAAATAATCAATTGGGTATCCTCATAGACCATTAATCATTGTATATCCCACTATATTATAAGTTGAATTCTTACAACAAGGGATTCATAAACATCCATATTGTTAGTAAAATAAAAATTAATATGAAATTCATTAGGAATTAGTCCCCCTTATGGTGTAATCAAAAAAATGTTGTCCCTAGATCCACAAAATGTAAAGGATCCATCAAAGTATAACTTACACTATTCAAGTTCTTGCAACACTTCTTTTACTGTCATAATAAAATCAAATTTGAGTGGTTGAGTATCTATAATAGGAGATTTTTCAAGTGGATCTGTAATGACCTTCCCCTTGATAGCCTTTTGATTTTGGTACTCAACATCAAATTTGATTAAGAACATGACCTATTTGACCATGAAACCTATGAGAGTTGTTTTGGATAATAAATATTTGAGATGTTCCACTTTAACATGTCCTTTAGAGATGAGAAAACTTCCCCATCCAAGATTGCATAAAACAAGTTTTCGCTCAAGGGATTGTATTTCTTTTTACTATTTCCATAATAAATGATCTCCTCAAAGAGGTTTTCACTCAAAGATCTTGATGTTTTATCTTTTTTTTACCAATAAAGTTTTCTAGTTCTCCAAAGTACATAGAAGAGTCTAAAGAGAAGCCAATGCCTTGTTTAAGATCACCAATTGGCAATATGTCTCTAACGCCCATGTAGTAGTAATAGATTCCTCATTATGAAATTTATCAAGGGGTATAATATAATATTTTTATTCCCAATCACTGAGGTTAGGATGGCAAGGAAAAGGGGACAATGGGATTTGGTGGTCATAATGGAGTTGGAATCAAATAGGTCAGTGCCATCAAGCTCATCGTAAATACTATAATGGGATGTTGCATCATTGTCAAAATTATTGTTGTTAGAAGATTTAGAAGAATCACTATCAAAATATTTGAGGCTACACATAGTATAAAATTAAGACCTTGACTCATGTTAGGCTTACTAGCTAATAATGGTTCTAAGATCCCTTGCTCTGGTGGCTCAAGGCCTTTACCTATATAATCAAAGTTGTCTATAATTTGATTAGGGATAAAATATTTAGGATTTTGAAAAAAATTAGCAAAACCCTTTGAATATAACTAGTTTCATTCAATAAAGGCTTCTTGATCCTAATTTAGTGAAGTAGTAGGTATGAATACCATTGGTAGTTTTGATGTGTCTTTTTTCTTTTTCCAAATCATGTTGGGTCTATAAAGACTTTGGGAAGGCTTGGGTTTGCCAAAAGACTTAGGAGACTTGGGAAACTTATAAATGTGAAAGGCATCTTTCAATTGGTATGTGGAAATACCTAAATCCTAAATAGTGACCTTTTGTACAAGTGTTGTAGGAAATGGATCAATCAATGTGGAAGCAAGGTCACCTAGGTGGATATAATTAGAATTGGGTGGTTACAAAACTATTATTTGTTATTTTTCATGATAAATTTAGAACTATGGAAATATTTATAATTACAAAATTTAGCCTTTAGGTTTTTACAATAAAGGTAGGGCTACAAGTCGATAGGAATGTTGACTTCATTCCCATCATGGAATAACTTAAGGCATTGGTGTAAGGTGGATGGGATAACTTGTACTTCATGGATCTAAGTATGACCAAGAAGTATGTTATACAGCAACTCAATATCCAAAATATGGCAGAAATTATGATGGGATATAGACCCACCAATGATTGGTAAATAGATAGTTTTAGAACATTCCATTTGGGAATTGTTGTAAGCCTTGATCATGATTGTCTTAAGATAGATGTCATTATTAGTATAACCTAATCATTATACTAACATGAGGGACACTATGGTCATCCATGAACCATTGTCTATAAGAATCCACTTGATCTTGCAAATTTCAATAATAACCTCAATATACAAGGCGTTATTATGGCTAGGATGAAGAGTAGACATGTCCCTCTAATCAAATGTAACTTGTCAAAAAGGAGACAAAATTCCTATAGGTGTCTAAAATTATTCAGGTTTAATGTCCTGGGGAACTATGAACTTTTGAAGGAGGTCATTCAAAATAGTTTAATGGATTTTTGACATACGTAAAAGATATAATATAGAGATTTATGTAGGGGTTTTAATTATTTTGTCCAAGATACTATATGGATTTTCAATAGAAGCATGAGAGGGTTTAGCCTTGACTAACACAGTATTCAATTTTGGATCCAAATTCATTATTCATGTTTGGTTGAGGGTTGGACGAGGGAAAAGGTCCCTAAAGAGTGACTCATGAGTGTGTAATTATGATTACATAATCTAGAGTTGACGAGGAGCTATTATAATTAAAATAAGAAGAAAAAAGGTCTTGGATGGTGACTCATGAGCGTCTAGTTGTAGTTATGCAATTTTGAGTTAGTAGGGAGTCATTATAATTAGAAGAAGGGGGTCCATAGATAATAACTCATAGAAAATGAGGCATAATGGAATTGATTGAACCTAATGTGGCATTACTTAAAGAGGAAGGTGTTGACCCTATAATAGTGGGGCAATTACTTCAAGAAGCATTGGATGGTTCATGAGCTTTGATGGTGATGGTGGTAACATGATTTATAGAAATGCATTCCATGATGTTATTATGATAAAATGTCATGTTATTGTAACCTAAGTTATGAGCAGGGGTATTATGATACTTCTTATGATCATGTTGATTAGGGTTTAGGCCTTGTGCTTGTTGATGCTAGTTCTTCCCTTGATTTTGATTATTTCTTGTTGGCTACTAATTGTGTTTAAGAAATGGGTCTTTGTAAATTCCCATGTCCTAATTAATATTTTGTGTCATGTGTCTTAATTCAATTTCACCACTTTTGATCAAGTCCTTAATAAGATGCCTAAATTGAACACATCTATAAATTCCATGGTTGATAACATGATGTAAATTATAAAACTCATATTCTCAATACCAATTAGGTTTGGGTTGATCTTCTAGGAAAAGCTATGGTATAGACCACATAATCAGATTAGTTACTATGAGCTTTTGGAATAGGGCCTCAACAAGCTCTCCTAGTTTGCTGAATAATCTATATTTATTGAATGCCCTCCATGGAAGAGCACTTTACAAAGTGGTTTATGTATTATGTGGATCTATTTTCATATTTAGAGCTGGCAGAGCCTACACCTTTTGCACATGTCTAGATTATGTCACTCCATTTCCCACCATGTTCTTACTTTTGTTGAACCATTTAGGTTTTTCTATAGTAACAACTTGAATAGGTGATCGGGTCTATGATTTCTCAATATTCACACCCCTATGACTTTTCAATATTCACACCCCTTTCTATGATTTCTTTGAACATGTTTGCACAAGTAGGACATAGATTATGAGCCACCTCAGGGTGTAAGTTTTGTGAAAAAATATCAACTAGCTATTTATCTAGCAAAGTGTGTTGGAAGCATCCATCAAATTTTCTCCATCACTATAGATATGATATGAATCTTTTCCCATGTTGTCGTTTTACTTTGCATAGGTAAACTATGATCAACAAATGTTTAATGCTATAAGAGAAATGTTTGACAAATTTCTTAGTTAAATCATTCCAATTTACCAAAAATCCTTTAGCTAATTTTAAGAGTTGATCAAAATCTTACCCAACCAAACTACATGGAAACAAGTGAAGTAGATAAATACTACTATAATCTACCTCTTGGCATAGTATATAAAAGGCTTGGATATGTTCTCAAGGGTCACCCTTCCCTTTGTATTTATAAAATTTGGGTTCCTCAAAATGAGGTGGAAATGGAAATTATAGAATAATTAAGTCAATAGATATAGACATATCTCATCAAACTTATATATCTTGACTCAGTTTCCCATCTCCAACTTTGACACTATTTCCTTCATCAAATTCCACTCTTGCATGTTTGGTGCATTTTTAGGTGGAATATAATTTTGTTGGGGTGTTATTTTGCCATATTGTATTATTTTTTTAGGGATATAAACCCTATGATTAGTTACTTTGTTCTTTTTTAGTCCTTGAGTCAAGTAGGTCGATCATTGATTCTTAGGTGGTTGATAAACATTTCTTAAAATCTACCACTATGAACTATAAGTATAATGTTGGTTTTGAGGAGTATTCGGTTGATTCACCAAAGAATGCAGTAGTTGAGAGGAAATTTCCAAAGTGTTTTGAATAATACTCTAAATTTATATTGAGTTTTTCATCCCTTCATTTTGTGAAGGGACAAGATCCTCTTAGTGATTGGAGAATGTATGCTCCATGTCTAGTGAAACATGTTGTGAAGCATCCTTAGGTTTATTTTATTTAGATGAAATGCGAGGATCTATAATGGATGTAGGATCAACCATGGTATGTTTCATTTTTTCTATCACATTCTATTTCTCTTTATAATTATTGTTGTTGATTGAAGTTTCAACTAAAGAGTCTATTATGTCCATGATAAGTTGTTCTGCATATCACTGACTAATTTTCTTGATCTTGGTATCAAGATCTTGATCATTTGGCACAGACTCTATCATTGTTTCTTTTCCTCTTATATAATAAGCAATATTTATTTTTTCAATGTGAGAAAGAGGTTGTTATTGATGTTGTTCTTCTACCCTAATAAGTGTGTGCAATTATTTAATCATGAAATCTGGTGGTAACCTAGCATCTGATTCTATCAACCTTAAGAGGAAATCATCTTTGTCTTATAAGTGTTGATATTCATAATAATATTGTTTACACCTTATGGTTATTGGTATATCTTTAAACATGATGGATTTCTCTTATTTGTCATAAAAATGTTCCTCCTCATAATTAGGGTTGTAAGAGACCCCACTACGAGTATATCTTTGCATCATGTTTTATTTTTCTACTTTTACTAAGATTTGAAATTTGTTTTGCAAACATTTAAAAAGAGTGTTGAGATTTCTTCAAATAAATAACAAGGTAAGATAATACTATAATAAAAGAAGTGGTGTAGTACCACACAATTAGAATAAAATGGTTACAAGTTTACTCAACTTTGGTGGGTTAAAATCATCAAATTAGAAGAGTGTAAGATAAATTTAGAACCTAAAGTGTAAGATAACACAATAAACTTGGGTCAAAGATATGTTAATACCATAAAATATAGATATAACCACAACAAGTTGTGACTATAGAATTAGAAGAAGGTCTTTATAATTAGGAAGATAACAATGAAAACTAAGAATATTAAAATATGAATTAACATAAGAAATCCTAAGTATAAATCCAAAACTAAATGGGCAAAACAATGGAACCACATGCAAACAATTGTAGAATGGTCCAATAACTTAGAGTGTGAGTGAAAACAAGACAATATAAGTCCACAATGAGACTAAAATGATTATGAGTCTAGGTAACGACCTTTAATCCAAATAGGAAATCATACAAAAGTTACTCAAACCAAGTACAAAAGGTAAATTGATAGCAACCTTAGAATAAAAATTAAAATGGTGACATCTCGAATTTAGACAAAAATGAAGGACTTTGAGATTTTACAAAGTAATAAAATGGTCTAGACTCAAAATGATAACATAATAACACTATAAAAAAATAAAAACACAATGTTCTAAATAATGATTTGAACAAGGCAAAAAATGATTTCATTTTGGTTATTGTAATTCATGTTTATTCAAGTAGACTGGTGTGTAATAAAATGATTGGTATCTTGACAAATTTTGTATTTCACAAAAACAACTTTAGACTCAAAAAGGCCAAGTAAGGAAAGGATAAAATGAAAAACACACCTAATTGTAACATCCTAAATCTTAAAATAAGAAGGTTGCATGGTACTATAAAATTCCATATATATATATATATATATATATATATATATATATATATATATATATATATATATATATATATATATATACATGCTTTTGAGAGGATTTTAATTATTAATCCAAAACTAAAAGCACATGAAAATTAGGTTTTTTAGGCTCCCTCTTCTCTCAAGAGTTTGTATGATGACATGGAACTTTGGGCTACTTTCCCTACATCAATAGCATGTTTATGACAAGTGGGGTTTATCTAAAATTAAATTTATGTGGTCTAGATGGTCCCAAGTATGGCCAACACTATAGATGCTCACATCAATAGGATCCATGTCAAGCCTACTTGTAATGAAAAGGTATTTTCATTTTTGCAACCACTACATTCATCAATTTCTTAATGTAGTGCAATGTTTGAGTTGTCCCTATGGTTTGAGGTTGATTACCATTAATAAAGCTTATTTTAACCTCTCAAAATAAGAATCCTAGTGGGTCACCCTAAATTTATATAGCCAAACATGGAGTGGGGTTGAAATGATGTTGGAGAGGAATTCTTGAGTCAATGTTTCCCTAGATAACCTGTGAGGAGGTGATGAACTCCCACTCACAAACCAAAGTCCATAAAAATTAAGAAAAGTGAAAAGACTTTATGGTCAATTTAGGATCACCCAAATCCTATGAATTTAAGAAGGGCCCTATAAAATTTCTTTTCACATCATTAGACAAGGTACCAAATGCAAAGAATGAGTGATTTTGGTCATGTGATTTCCCTAAAGGGGATAGGGGATAACATATGCATAATACTCATTTTGATAAAATAAAACACTTAAATAAACAAGCATTAAAATAGAACTCTTAAGAGTATTTATCTAATCATGAGAGTTAATTTTAATCACCAAAACAAAGTGTGTAATGAAGTTTACCTTTACTTTTTTTAGGAAATAGATACTAAGTGGCTTAAATCCTACAAAGAAGATGTTATAAGTGTGAAATCAAGGTGTGAAATTGTTATAAAAACTTCTAGCTTGCTATTTTAAGTCTCTATTTTCTTGTGTAATTTTATCTCATTATTCCATAGATTTATGTCATCATTCCACAGTGCATTCCCATTGTTATAAAAATTGATCTCACTGAAAGATAGAACAAATGAAACACTCATTTGTGATCTCACTGATTAACAGGATGATATCTCTAATTAACATGGAAATCCCACAAAACTATAAGTCATTTCTACTAGAAAGATAAAAATTGATAAAAATAAACAACATTCACCTATTAATTTATGGTCCAGATTGATCTCATCATTTTATAGGTCAACCTTACAAATCTATAGAGCGATCTTACCGATTTATAGTGAATTTCAACCATTATACAAAGTGATTTCATTGATCCATAATGTGATCCCATTGATCTTATAAAACACAAGCAAATAAAGAGTGGATATAATTATCCCACCATTCACAAATGTGTTCTTGTCATTACATAGGGTGATCTTACCAATCTTTAGGTTGATCATACTAACTTATAGAGTGATCCCACTATTTTACAAGTCAATCTCATCATTTGTCTTAGAATTTATAGAAACATAAAATGGGAGAAAAAGAAGTGAAAAATATCCTTGAAAGAGGGCCTAAATGTAGAATTATATGGTATAAAGATGTGTGAGGTGTGAGTCCCACCATACATGCAAAATGTTGATCAGGATTATAAGATGCAGTAGTCCATGAATTAGTCCAGAAAAATATCTATAAAAAAGCATATAGACCATAAAACATCATGCCTACTCCCTCATGGGGTGTTGATAATAAATTCTAAGAGATATTTAAAGAAGGAATAATATTAAACCTTACAAATAATGTACCTCCTTCCAATAGTGTCCAAGAAGCATGTTTTTTCCTAGATTTGGTGCTCTAAGTCTTAATCAATGATGAGTAACATGCTCCTCCATCACTTCATAGTACACCAATGCCTCAATCTCACAAGATTTGTTTAATTTGTGCAAATTAGTGAAGCTTTTTTATAGCAATTTTTGCATAATAAATTTGTATATTTGAAGTTTAAAAATGGTGGTCTTGGCTCCCTTATTTATATATTTTCAAGATTTTTCAACATCAACCATGACCATCCATCTTGAGATCAAGATATGTGGCCATGGATGAATTCAATTTTGAATGGATAAGCCATAAATATTCCCATTAATATTTAGAAGAATGTGGAATTAATGAGGCATGGGAGATCTTAATCTTGATATTTGTCCTATAAATGGCATATGGATGACACTTTATTGATGGTGTCATGGGATGATGCATAATTGAGGAATGAATTTCCAATAAATAGATTTTCAATAACTTCCATGGAATTTTCACCTAGGATATTTATTTGATTTAATTTACTTAAGTGATTTTGATTTATTTTTGTAATTCTTTTGAAATATGTCACATGCTTAATCAACCTAGTTGGAAATTTCATTTTACAAAGTCATAATTTTAATGAAGTATAATTAGAAGAAGGGGTCAGTTACATATGGAATAATACCCTAGTTAGGTCATTATGGATGTGAAATAGCACACACATGTTATGTGTGCAACTAAATTAGAACAATTTAGTGGTCTAAAATGCCATTTTATGTGGTTATAATTTGACTTGAAGTGATTTAAGAATAGATAATAATTAGATAACATTAATTACTCTAGTTAAGGATACATTAGAGTAAATTGGTACCTATACGTGAAAATTTCAAACCATTTAACACATTCTAGTGATTTTGGCTCAGATTCTGCATTATCATAAAATATTACTTAGATTGACAATTTCACAACAATAGTGATAGGAATTATATGTCTACAAATCCCAGTGAGAATGTTACATGTGTTATCAAAGTTATGACTTCAAGTCTGGGACTTAATGAGTCTGGTAAAATTTTATTATCCTTCTATTTACTTGAAATGATAATGGTGCAAACTCAAATATCTAGAGAGGGTCCTTCAAATGTCAATGCTAATAACCCTCCTTTTTATCCTAATCAATTTTCTACTGATCAAGTAAAAAAGTTAGATCAGATTCTCATAACCATGAATGAAACTAGGGATCACATTTCAACCTTAGAATAGGAATTTCATGGCCATGAAGAGGAAGTACACTAGGATTTGTCTAAAGATCATCATGTTGAGTAGGAAATCCCTCAGGACATTAGAGCACAAGTAGTTATGGAATTGGATAGAGATATGAAGAAGGTGAATCAAACTAAGTTTAATGAAAATGTTTTGGTAGACTAAGCTAAATCATGGCTAACTAATATGGAGAAGTATTTTGAGATTTAAGACTATTCTAAAGTCACTAAAGTAGTTTGGGGAGCTTACTAGTTGGCTAGTGAAACACCTATGTGATAGGCCAACAAAAAGTTGAAAATGAATCTTAACTCAACCACCATTACATGAGAGTAGTTGTGACATTGTTCAGATCTTGGTCGATTCCATAGTTATACTTTGATCAAAAGCTTACAATTTTATAAAATCTAAAGTAAAGAGACTTATCAGTGAATGAGTATTGGGATTAGTTCAATAAACTTATGAAGTATGTAACTCAATACCTATTATATGAGAGGTTTAAAATTAGGAAATTTATCATGGGATTAAAACTCAAGATTGGTGGAGAGGTAGGCATTCATGGACCATCTACCATGGACTAGGTATTCAAGAAGGAAGTCAAGCAGGGATAAAAGTTGAAATCTTTTTCTCATGTCAGGAATAAGTTTAAGAAAAAGTTTGTAAGTTCTAAATCAACTTCAAAAAATAATAACTATAATCAGAGGAGTGGAGATTCCAAGATTTATTTAAAAAACTAGAATGCTAGATTCAATAATGGTTCAGACAATAAGAAAATGGGTAATGGTTTTAAAGGTGGTTTCAAAGGAAATAAATAGTCTGAGAGGAAAGGCCCACTTGGAGGTTGCTTCATATGTTAAGGTGACCATTATCTTGATGAATGTAGTGAAGATAAGATGAGTCACATAGGGTTTGTTTATCAAAAAATGTTTTAGCAATGCATTCATACAATAGTTGATAATTGGCAAGATGAATTCCAAACTTCACCCATAGATTTGTGATGTATTTTATTTGAACATATAGTTTTCATTTTGATAGATATATGGACTACATAATGTTTTATAGGTTCTAGAATGAGTAATAATTTATCTATAAAATTTAGAGTAATGGAAAATGCATGGTTGATATAATATGGGAATGATTCAAAAGTCAAAATTGTTTAGTTGAAGTAGAGATTAGGTTTCCCAAATTCACAATAGTAGTGGATAATTATGTAGCACCACTAGGGTCATATTATATGATCCTATGAGTCAACTAGATTGTGAGTCATAATGCCAACATTCACTACTATCTAAAGAAGGTTGAGTGTTTAGATGATTTTGGAAGTCAAACACAAATTCAGGGCAAGAAAAGAGGGTTGAGGTTTAGGTAGATTTATACAATGTAACTCAAGAAGGCTCAAGGAAAAATATGTCAAGCATTTATTATCAAGATAAATGAAATGGAGGACTATAAGGAACCATCCATTAAAGATTACCCATCCATTAAGAATTTTCATGATGTGTTTCTAGAGGAATTACTAAAATTGCCTCTTAAACGTGAGTTTGATTTCTCTATCAATATTGAACCTAGATCAAAACCATAGTAAATGACACCATATAGGATGAAATCCAATGAATTAGTTAAATTGAAGGCTCAATTCTAGGTATTATTTTCAAAGAGGTTGATTGGGCCAATTGTGTCACCATGGAGTGCATCAGTTATATTCATTAAGAAGAAGGATGGTACTTTTGGCATTGCATAGATTATAAAATGTTGAATAAGGAAAATATCAAAAATAGGTGTCCACTACCTCATATAGATGATTTTTTTGATTAGATATTAGGTGAAATAGTCTTTTTTAATATTAATCTTAGAGAAGGATACCATCAACTAAGGATAAGGGATGATGATATTCAAAAAACAACATTTAGAACTCATTATGGGAACTATGAGTTCATTGTGTTACTATATGGGTTGACAAATGATCTAATAACATTCATGAATCTCATGAATAGTGTGTTTAAAGATTATTGGATCATTTTGTTTTGGTCTTTCTTGATGACATTTTTATATACTTTAAGAATGAAGAAGAGCATCTCTAACATCTAAAACTAGTTTTGTAATTATTGGGGAAGCATAATTTGTAGGGTAAGTTATCCAAGTGTGCATTTTTCCAAAAGCGAGTATGATATGTATGACATATTATCTTTACAAATGGTATTTTAGTAGATATAAAAAATATAAGAGCCATTATGGAGTGGCCAACACCAAAAAATGTACATGAGGTAAGGAGTTTCATGGATTTAGTGGGTTATTACATGAAGTTTACTTTAAATTTTTCAAAAATAGATAATCCAATTAATTATCTAAAACAAAAGAAACAAAGTTTTATCTAGTCAAATAAATGTGAAGTAGAGTTTTAGGAATTAAAAAGAAGGCTTATTTCAACACCAGTGTTAAGAGTTTCTGATCCTAATGGTCAATTTTTAGTGATCATAAATACATCAAGAGATGGACTAGGAGGATGGTGCAGTAAAAGATTATGAATCAAGGAAGCTAAAGCCTTATGGGATGAACTATGCCCCTCATGACCTAGAGCATGCATTAAATGTGCATACCTTGCAAATTTGGAGGCATTATTTATTGTAAAAACTATTTGATCTTAATACTGATAACTTGGGACTCATGTACATCTTCACCCAACCAAATTTGAATGCTCATTATAGACATTGGATAGAGTTTTTGTCTAATTATGATTTTAATATCAACCATGTCAAGGCAAAGAAAATAAAGTGTTGACTCCCTAAGTTTTTAGAGGTACATAATTGTTGGGTTGTGGAGCTAAAAGCTTCACTAATGAGCTAATGTGGAGGTTTTTGGGATTACACAGTAATCGACATCGATCAGAACCAACTAACATCAGTTAGGGGTCGATCAACATTAGTTAGGGGTCAGCCGGCATCAGTCATCTTCAGACCAACTCTGACTTCTGTGCATTTCCAAAATTACTATTTTTAGGAGAACAAGTTTGAGCCTTTGATTTAAGATGTGGATCTAAGGGTGGCAAATGCATGGCTCATGAACCCTAGTGTTGTAGTATTTTATATAGTAGGGTTAGATCCTCATAGCATGTACAATTCAGTAATTGAGTTGATTTTAATTGATTGAGAGAGAGAGAGATAACTCTTGAGGGAGAATTATTGTACATTTTCAAGGTGTGAGGAGAGAGAGATTTCTTAATTATATTTCCTTCTAGAAGAGTTTAATATAGATTGGTTATTTCTTGTATCTCCTATTATTTGTTGTTTCTAATTTCTAGTTACTTATTACTTCTGGTTTCAATTCTATGTTTAGTTTCTTATACAAAATTAATCAATTATACTCTAAGATCCTAACAACTGGTATCAAAGCATGTTAGTGTTTGTTGATTACAAAATTCACTCATAGGGGTTTTTGATTGAGTGGGAGTAAAGAAATGGTAGAAGAAAGTAAACTAAGAATGGAGAAATTCAATGGCAAGAATTATCAATTATGGAGGATGAAGATTGAAGATTATTTGTATCAGAAAGATCTATATTTACCTTTGGGTGGGGTTTCAAGGAAGCCCACAGATATGAAAGATGAATAATGGAATGTTCTTGATAGAAAGGCTCTTAGATCTATAAGGTTGAGCCTGGCAGCTTTTGTGTTTTCCAACTTTTCACAGGCAAAGACAATGGTAGTGTTAATGGATACTTTGGCAAATTTATATGAAAAATCCTTAGCTTCAAATAAGGTATATCTTATGAAGCAATTATTTAATTTGCAAATGCAGGAAGGTGGATCTATATCTAGTCATCTTAATGATTTCCATATAATAGTAAATCAGTTAAATTTAGTCAAAATAGTTTTTGATGATGAAATTAAGGCTCTCTTAATCTTATGCTCTTTACCTAAAAGTTGGCATAGTTTGGTAATGGCAGTTAGTAATACTGCATCTGCTTCAAATATCTTGAAAGTTGATGATTTTGTTAGTGTAAAATTGAATGAAGAAATTCATAGGAAAAGCACAGGGAAAACATCAGGTAATTCTTTAAGTGTTGAAAGCAGGGGAAGGCAAAGAGAGAAGGGAAAGCAAGGGAAATCAAGGTCAAAGATGGGAAGTAGATCCAAATCTAGAAATAGAAGAATAACTTGCTGGAATTGTGGAAAGAAAGGGCATGCAAAGAAAGATTGTTGGTTGAAGGATAAAAAAGAAAATCAGCATGAAGGTAATAAAGAAGCAAAAGTTGTAGGTATTGTTGCATAGGATGCTCTTATATTTTCTTTAGATAATAAAGTAGAATCATTGGTTTTAGATTCTGGTGCCTCTTTCCATGTAACCCCAAATAGAGAATTATTCAATGATTATGTCCATGGAGATTTTGAAAAAGTTTATTTAGGGGATGATGAGCCTTGTAAAATTGTTGGAAAAGGAAAAGTGCAGCTGAAATTGCAGAATGGCAACACATGGGTGTTGAAGGATGTCATACATGTACCCATCCTGAAGAGGAATCTGGTTTCTACAGAAAAGTTTGGTGATGAGGGTTGCACAGTAACTCTCACAATTGAATCTTGGAAAGTTTCCAAGGGTGCACTTGTATTAGAAAAAGGTAAGAGAGTAGGTACACTTTATCTATCTACTTGTATTACTGATTATTCTCCTTCTTTTTTATCTAATTCAGATGTAGATGCAAAGTTGTGGCACTGTAGGCTTGGTCACATGAGTGAGAAGGGAATGAAATTTCTTAATTTAAAAGGTAAGCTTTTAAATTTGGAAAACATAGATCTAGATTTCTGTGAGCATTGTATTTTTGGGAAACAGAAGAAAGTGAGGTTTCTCAAAACTAGGTCAACAAAGAAGAAGCACAAGTTAGAGCTTGTTCACATAGACGTGTGGGGACCAACTTAGGTAGCTTCTATTAGAGGATCACAATATTATGTTTATTTCATTGATGATGCTACAAGAAAGGTATGAGTTTATTGCATAAAGAGGAAATCTGATGTTTTTGACACATTTAAGAAATGGAAAGCTTTGGTTGAGAATGAAACATGTTTGAGATTGAAGTGCCTTAGATCTGACAATGGTGGTGAGTACTACAGCAATAAATTCAACAGTTACTATTCTATGAGTGGAATACATAGGGAAAGGATGGTTCCAAGGACACCTCAACAAAATGGAGTTATTGAAAGGATGAATAGAACAATAATGGAGTGTGCACAGAGTATGAGGTTACATGTTGGTTTGCCCTTAAAGTTTTGGTCAGAAGCTATAGATATTATGATTTACTTGATTAATAGATGACCTTCTACTACACTGGATGGTGGAATTCTAGAAGAGGCTTGGATAGGTAAAAAGGTAGATCTTTTATTTCTCAGAGTTTTTGGTTCTAAAGATTTTGTGCACATTGATAAAGAAAATAGAAAGAAGCTGGATGCTAAATCTATGTGGTACACTTTCATTGGTTATGGTTTTGGAGAATTCATATTCCAATTATGGAATTTAGAAACTAACAAAATTATTAGAAGCCATGATGTAGTTTTTAATGAGAAGGTGATGTATAGTGATCAGATCAAGAGGCTGAATAATTCTAAGTAGGGCAATCTTGATTTGGAAGAGGTTATGATCCAAAATGAGCTCGCAAGTAAAAATAATCACTCACAAAAAAACACAAAGACCAACATCTGTCAAGTAGAAATTGATGTCAGTCAGGTGGAAATCAACATCAATTAGGTGGAAATCAGTGTCAATCAGGAGGAATCGATGTCAGTTGGGTATAGACCGGCATCGATCAGAGATGACTAGGATTGGTCACTATCAAAAAAAATTTGGGTGGACAGCAAGCTGTAAATGTCTCAAACACCCATAAGGAGGTCTGAAAGGGTAAGTAAACCTCCAATTCATTATTCCCCTTCTTTATACTACTTTTTTCTCACTGATGGTGGAGAACTAGAAAGTTTTGATGAGGTAATGCAGGTAGAATCTAGGAAATAGTGGGAGCATGGCATGAATGAGGAAACTGATTCCTCGGAAGAGAACCATACGTGGGATTTGGTTGAGTTGCTAACCAGAAAGAAAGCACTAAAAAAAATGGGTATATAGGTTAAAGGAAGGAGAGAATGGACAAATGAGACATAAGACTAGGCTAGTAGTAAAGGGATTTGATCAAAAATTAGGTATTGATTTTAGTGAATTTTTTTCTCCTGTAGTAAAGATGACTTCTATTCAGACTGTATTGACTTTAGTTGATATTAAGGATTTGCATCTTGAGCAGCTTGATGTTAAGACAACATTTCTTCATGGAGATTTGGATGAAGAGATATATATGGATCAGCCGAAAGTTTTTGAGGTCAAAGGTAAGGAGAAACTTGTGTGCAGGTTGAAGAAAAGCTTATATGGTCTTAAGCAAGCTCCAAGACAATGATATTTTAGGTTTGATAGGTTTATGATAGAGCATGGCTTTAGTAAATGTCAATTTAACCATTGTGTTTATTTTAATAGATTGAATAATGGTAGTTATATTATCATGTTACTGTATATAGATTATATGCTTGTTGCAGGTTCACACATACGGAAAATTACTGAGCTTAAGGTAAAATTAGCTCACACATTTACCATGAAGGATTTAGGAGCAACAAATAAAATCCTTGGCATGAATATTAAGAGAGATAGGAAAAATCACAGTTTGATTTTGTCTCAAGAGGATTATGTGAATAAGGTGTTGGAGAGGTTCAATATGCAGGATGCAAAACTGGTAAGCACACTTATGGCCAGACACTTCAGGTTGAGCAAAGAACAGTGTCCTAAATCACATGATGAGGTTAAGTACATGAGTAGAGTTCCATATGCTTTAGTATTTGGGAGCTTGATGTATGTACTGGTATGTACTAGACTAGATATTGCCCAAGCAGTGGGAGTTGTCATCAAGTTTATGGCCAATTTAGGAAAGGAACACTGGAAAGTAGTTTAGTGGATTCTCAGATATCTGAGAGAGACTAGCAGTAGGCATTTATGATATGGAGGGTCAAACACTTCTATACATGGGTATGTAGATTCAGATATGGCAGGTGACTTGGATGGTAGGAGAAGCACCACAGGATATGTGTTCACTGTTGGTGGAATGGCGGTTAGCTAGATTTCAAAGTTGTAGAAGGTTGTTGCCTTGTCTACTACAGAGGCAGAATACATTGCAGTCACAGAGGCTAGCAAGAAAATGATTTGGATGACTCAGTTCATGGAAGAGTTGGGAAAGGAGCAAGAGAGTTGTAGATTATACAGTGATAGACAAAGTGCAATTCATTTGGCAAAGAATTCAGCCTTTCATTCAAGAATTAAACATATATAGCTTAGGTACCACTTCATTAGATAGGTATTGGAGGATGGAAAGTTGAAGCTGGAAAAGATCCATATAGATAAGAACCTTGTTGATATGTTAACAAAGCCAGTAACAAAAGAGAAGTTGAAATCTTCATTCAACTTTTGTTGGTCTTCAAGATTGAACTTGAAGAGGGAGAAACAAGCCATAAATGTTTAGAGGATGTTGTTGTATAGGTACAGGTGCAGCTGTTTATCTCCAAGTGGGAGATTGTTGAGTTGTGGAGCTAAAAGCTTTACTAATGAGCTAATGTGGAGGTTTTTAAGCTTACACAGTAATTGACATCAGTCAAAACCAATTGACATCTGTTAGGGGTTGGCCGGCATCGGTCATTTTCAGACCGACACCAACTTTTGTGCATTTCTAGAATTGTTATTTTTAGGAGAACAAGTTTGAGCCTTTGATTTAAGAGGTGGATCTAAGGGTGGTGAATGCATGGTTCATGAACCCTAGTGTTGTATTATTCTATATAAAAGGGTTAGATCCTCATAGCATGTACAATTCAGTAATTGAGTTGATTGTAATTGATTGATTGAGAGAGAGAGAGAGAGAGAGAGAGAGAGAGAGAGAGAGAGAGAGAGAGAGAGAGAGAGAGAGAGAGAGAGAGAGAACTCTTGAGGGAGAATTACTGTACATCTGCAAGGTGTGAGGAGAGAGAGATTTATTCATTATATTTCCTTCTAGAAGAGTTTAATATAGATTTATTGTTTCTTGTATCTCTTATTATTTGTTATTTCTGATTTCTAGTTACTTATTACTTCTGGTTTCAATTCTGTGTTTAGTTGCTTATATAAAAGTAATCAATTGTACTCTAAGATCCTAACAATAACAATTATGGCTACTATCAGGAGTACTTTTTGGGATCGAGTAATTTAATTCTCACTAGAATATGGATTCTATGATTAGGAAAAGAAAGTGTTATCAAATAATGCTAATAATCTTAGGTATAAAGGAATCATATTAGAGATTGTTGATCTCTTATGATATAATAAAAGGATGTATGTGCTAGATGAAGAGAATATGAGGAGCATAGCTCTAAAGGAAATTCACAATGCCCCATATTCAAAACATCTAGGAGTAACCAATCTTATAAAAAATCTTAGACCAATTTATTTTTATAAGAGAATCAAGAAAGATATAGTGGACTTTATGTCACATTGTCTAGAATTTCAATAAGTGAAAGATGAACATTTGATTGGATTGATATATCCGCATGATATACCAAAATGGAAGTGGCATGACATGATTTTGGTAGTAGTTGACAAACTACCCAAGGTATCTCATTTTATACTAGGCAATTTGATAGATGATGCACCTACTCTTACAAAGAAGTTCATAAAGGAATTGTATCAGTTGCATGGATTTAAAAATAAAATAATATTAGATCATGATCCAAACATGACTTATAAGTTTTGGGTAACTCTAAATTTAGCTTTGGGTACACAACTAAACTTTTACACTCTATATCACCCCTAGACTAAGGGAGTGAGTTAATTAGGTGTTACGATCTTATTCATATGCATTACATGGATCATTAATGCAAGTGCTAAGATTATATTTTATTGGTTGAGTTTGCTTATAATAACTCATACCAATCATCTTTGAAGATGATACCATTGAATAATTGTATGGAAGAAAGTAAAAGACACCGATCAATTTGGATAGGTTGGAAGATAGGGCAGTCTTTAGACCTAAGATGTTTTCAAAAATGGAATACCATGTCAAAAAAATTAGGTAGAGATTGGTTGAGGTCAATGATAGACATAAGAGTAATGATTATTTGAAGAGAACATAGAGGTATTTTTTATTATGTGATAAAGTATTCTTATGGGTTAACCTGCATAAGAGCTCGAATAAATTTGGAAAGTCAGTGAAACTTTCTCCAAGATATGTGAGACACTTCAAGGTTTTATAACTAGTCAATGCTATATTGTAGTGGCTTATATTTCCACCAACCCTAGCTCTATTACATAATGTCTTCCATGTTTATAATCTTTAAATGTATATAGTTTATCTCTCACATGTGTTAGATTGGAATGCTTTATAGGTTCTCGATCCTAAGGTGGTCATGATAGAACTAATCAGAGTAGTTGACACTCACAAACTTCATTTATGTAATAGAGAGATGTCACAGTGCAAGGTCTTGTGGTACCAGTAATCTGAGGATAGTGCTACTTGAGAGGACTAAGCTGAGTTCTAAAGATGATTTCCACATTTGATTGCTTGATTTGTTTATTCATACTATGTTATTTTTCTGTTAAATTATTATTTTTAATTCAAAACTTATGTTTAAATAAGTGTCACTGGGATGATGAATAGATGTAGTGAGGAAGGATGTTACATCTTGATTTCTCTGTAAGAAAATTTACTTGACTATATATCTATTTTTATGGTTGGTAGTTTGATTTGGTTATTAACTAAGTTGTAAGTCATATATTACTATAGGATAGTTGTATGTTGCTTTGATTACATGATTTCGTTGTTATGAGTTAGTTGTATGGTATATTCTTTACATTATGATCATGTTGATTTGTTATTAAAATAGTATTTTATGATATATATCATGATGTTACAGACTAACATCCTTCTTGTCATGAGTTTGATGCAAGAGAGATTCATCCCTCAAAGCATGATGAAGGGAGAACATCATCAAAATGGATAACATAGATGGAGGTGTTAGGGGATGAAAAAGGAATGGATATAACCCATACATACACCATGCTAGATATTACACATTATATGCATAGTTTGAATTGTTAGTGTTAGTACATTGTTGATGTTGTTTGCATTTAGATAATTATTTATGCATGTTAAGTGGTTTGTTAGCTCAGTTTAATTCTTATGTGTAATTAATCTCATGTGATTACATTGTGGTTTTTATAATTATATTTGGATGTATAATGTTACTATGCGTTTATGTCATGTTAATGTATTCATGATTATTAATGTTTGTTGAGAATCTAAACTTACATGAATAATATCTGCTACTGCCATACATAGGTTAACCATCATGTCTTAATAATGCTAAGAACATTATCTAGTTATCTTTATGATATTTAGGAATATCATTATATGTATTAAATTCCTTAGTATGTATATAAAAATAAAATAAAAATAAAGATAATCTACACGGTGTAGTAATAACACAACAGTTACATTGTTATAATTTAGATTGGTATGATAGTGTGTGATTTGCCATTTTTGATCAAGGAATGTGAATAAATTTATATTAGTTATATTTATATTAAGTCATTATGATTATATATTTATACTAAGATGGTAACAAAAATATAATTTTATCCTAAGTTAATTTAAAAACTAAACCTAGACATTATTTGAAAGAATAGAGTTAATAGTATTAATCTGAAGTTAATGATTAAGGAGTTTATTGTTATTATAAAGTTAGGGGAAAAAATATATAAATAGGAAAAGCACCATATAGGAAATAAAACAAATAAAATAAATATTTTAAGTTTTTTTCTTTGAGTGAATTAGAGTAAAGATCAATGCTTGGCAGCTTATGAAAGTTTTTAGAAAAATGGAAAAAAGATAAAAAAAAATATGCATGCAATGAAAAAAGAGGAAGAGGGGGTGACATAGAAGGATAAGAGAGATAAGTGGATAAGAGAAGTGGTATCATAAATATGAGAGAGTGAGACAATGTCAAATGGATAATAAAGAGATGAGCGAAGGGATAAGATATGAATGTAGAGCAGAAGGAAGAAAGGCATAGACTATCTGGTTTCAGTTGGGCACTATCAAGAGGCTAGTAATGTTATTTCTTTTGAATCAAAAAAATTCTATGTATTCCTATTTTGTAAATTTTGAAACTATATGATTTCCCTATTTGTGTGTGTATTATCAAAACAAAACCATGAATGTAAAATATGAAAGAGGTTCATGGTAATAATAAAAAAAATGTGAATATATACCTATGTACTTGTGCATTTGTGTTAAAATTCATGGTAATAAATATATGTAGGATGAGTGTTTATTGGTTATATAAAACTATTTGTTTGAGTGTATGGGCAATATATAAACTTGTTATATAAAACCATGCTCATTTTATTCATGTTTTTCAAACTGAGACAATATATGAAAATAGTGAACTATGTAAAAGGTCTGAATGACTTAGATGATTGAATGGATCTATATGGTCAATCCAAATATTGATTACTAAAACTAAATTTATAATGAATTTATATGGACTTTGCACAATTTTATTATAAAGAAATTATATACATATGGACTATATGTAGTTAATACCCAAACCCCTGATCTTAGCAATAAACATAATGAAATGTATGAATATCCTCCCATGATAATTGAGGAGATAAAATTTTGTGTTGAGCACTTCACATAGGTAAAGGAAATTATTTTAGTGATCAGGAAGAACTCTATGTTATGCACTTTTATGGTATAAATCCACAACAAAAGTAATTATTGGGTAAAACTAGAATAAATTAACATGCCAGAAAATATATACGTTAGTATATTTAATCTCAAGAGAATAAATTATATCGTATACCGGTGTAGTGATTTGGTTAATAAATAGAGCTTTGTATTCAAATTTGTTAGCATATATTTATAATAATGATTCTAAGCTCATATGAATTCAATATAGAAAACTGTGTAGAATATTCTTGTATTATCAACATATGTAGTTGTTATATAGAATGGCATAGTGAATTTTTACATAATAAATAAAAAACATGTGTTATTTATAAGAATGTTTTTAGTTATTATATAATCTAAGAATGTGTTATACTGTAATGTATTTTGAAGAACAATATTTTTATATAAAACAAGCCAATGGAGTCGAACCTATAGCAATATATATGACAATATACATAGGCTATTGTAGGGTCAAAACACATAAAAGAACTATATGAATGTCTTATATAGTTTAAAATGAATTTGAATTAGATGTTGATTTAATTTATTTTGAGAACCAACAGTAAATAATGAGAACAAAATATTGATATAAATGATCTATTAACTATAATACATAGCTTATATTAATATCTCAATGATTAATGAATGTAATTACAAATAAGAAAAATATAATGATTTTTGAAATATTACGAAATCCTTGATTTCAATTATAAATGAAAATTCACATTTACATACAATATTTATATATTGTTTGAAAACATGTGTGAAGTACATACTATGAGTATATGAATATGTACAAGTGTATCTACATATATAACATATATTAGTGCATTGTGATGTGTGCCTATGTTTATAGTTCTACTTATTGTTAAGAACTAAGTCATAGATTATTTAAATGTATGACACTATCTATATATTCATATTACCTCCTAAAAATCTAACAAATTATTTTAAATGAAAGATTACATTTTCATGATATTTATGACAATTTATCATGACCGATTATTTATAATTGAGTAGTTGTAAATATAGATAATGGAATATGATATTGTTGTTCATCATATAATATACTATATTTGAATCTACTTATAGAAATTATAATATGTAGTGTTATATATTATACTTGATATAAATTGTACTTGTCATGCTTATTATTTACATGGTAAATAATATAGTGGAGATTCAATCATATGTTTGATGGATTAAATGTATGCATTTTTATTATTCCTTAATTAATCATTTTTTATACCGTCTAGTAGGAAATTAATCTATATCAATCCATTAGTTATATTTATATCAACCAAATATTGTATTGTTAGTACTACTAAGTAGTGAGATGGACTTCACTAGCTTACTAGCATCATCAATGCCAAATGAAGGTAATATGATCATGTGGTGTGTATGAGTTTGACTGATCCTAGAGATCAATAACCATTGAAAAATTTGGTTAGATTAATGTTTAATTTAAAATTGTCATTTCATATGTATGATTTACATGTTTTTACAATATCATGTTAGAACGTATTTTTTTTATGTTACACATCATGTATTAAAAATCTTACAACACATAGGTACTATCTTGATTCTCTAGATTACCTCACCATCAATATTTATTCATCCATGAAGGGAGGGCCATTCCCTAATTCAGGGATTGTATAGGGGATCAATGGTTCATGGTTGGTGTGAAAAATTGCTCAGATGATGCTCTTCATCCCCATAATAATATTTACTTGGAAACTACACTTGAGATTACCATAGATACTGGAGTTTGTAAACTCATGATACTTGGATCCTTGTATCTTGTATCTTGTATTGTATTTGATATTATTGAAACATTATCCTTGTTGAAACGTAATTATTTACTCATTTTACATTAACAATAGTGGATGTATGTTTATACTAGCCATATCTAGAAAATTTGTAATTACTTTCCTTATTCATTTATGTTTTGTTTCATATGATTCTAGTGATCAGTAATAGGTAGATATTACATACTTATTTTAGTTAACATACTTAGAGCATTTTATCTAGATCACTAATTAGATTCTCATAGTGAAATCTAATGAAATAATATGTTGATTATTATTATTTTTTAAATCACATTATTCTAAGTTAATCCTAGTGGGGATGTTATATTAAAAATCATATTTGGGATAAAAACCTAAAGTTGGGGACCTTTTCTCTTGAAGAAATAGCTCCTCAAATTTTGTATCATGCTCATATCCCTCTACAATAAAATTGCACATAAACTATTCAATAATAAATATGGTGCCCATGGATAAAATCAAAGGAAGTCTAAATAAAATATTAGGTATTTATTTAGTCACACCTTTCATGAATTTTATAATCAAATGGATTTTTTGAAAAAACCTTATCAACCTATAATGTTTATTTTATTAAAGTTCGGTTTGAACTTGTAGATATTTAAGAGGATAGTAATTCACGTGGGAAATAGTTCCTACATATGTAAGATAATTTTTACATTTCTTGACCATTTGAATGAGTTCATATAGTTATTTATCATATATATAATAATTCAAAATTACATCATGAAATAACTCTTAATGGTAACATAGAGGCTTACCTCCTTGTAGTAGGAAAACCCCCATAACATAGTTAATAGCATTTGTTTCCACCTTAAAGATAAGCTAAAAGTTAATAAAATTCAATTCCAAAATAAATTATATTTTTTTTTAACATTTAAAATAAATATTCTTTCTTCTTACCCCAATTAAAAGTCTTAAAAATTGTTATCATGGCATGTAAAGGTACATATATGGAAGAGAAACTTTTTAGGAACTTCTTTAAATATTAAAATTCATAAACAAATACCCTTGTTTCATTCACATTAGAAGGATTTGGCTAATTCAAGATGGACTCTACCTTAATTGAATAAATCCTAAATTTCCCATCTCCAACCACATGCCCCGAGAAGACAAGTGATTGTTGAAAAAAATCACATTATTTCTCATTCAACACTATCTTATTCTCCTTCAACACTTGAAAAACTTGTTTAAAATCATCAATATGATCATCAAAATCTATTCTAAGAATAATAATATAATCCAAATATACAATTAAAAAATAACCAATAAATTGACTCATTACTTTATTCATCAATCATTACTTTATTTTTTATCTTGGGGTCATGTATCCTAAATTTACCCTATAAAATCTATTTATATGTGAGGTGAACTATTGTAAAAATGGGTTAAACCTCCCACCCAATCCACAATGATAAGTTTTATAATAATTTATTTTATTATTTATTAGCATGAGTATTAACTCATATTATAAATAATAAAATATATTATATTTTACATATGTAATTTAATGTGTTAATGGCACTTGTGTACCACTTAACCATTAATTTTTATAACACCCCCTTTAATGTTAAGTGGGGATACATGTCATATCCATCTTTATACTAAAATAATTATACTCTATAAAATATATACAATGAGTTTAGGGTGCATATACCATTTGAAGGATTTAAAAACCTTCATCGTGCCAATATCACCTTTTAAAACATAAGGAATTATAATCCATAAAATATTTAGAGTAAATTTAGTATATTATGATCATGATACTGAATCTCATAATCTCTCATGAATAATATACCAAACATTTTGGATACTTTATAATATAAGGACCTCCATTATAAGACATGATTTTAAGTTTTGGGTACACTTTAAACTCACATATGATGAAGTTTAACAAAATCAAATAAAGTGAATTATTATAATTATTTTACAATTTTAGAATAGGTATATAGAAGAACAAAAATAAAACACATAGTTATTAGGAAGTGACACTATCATGAACACTCTCCCTCAATGCCAATTCTGAGAGGCCCAATATTATATGAACGTTGAAAAATTTTGTAGCACCAAGTGCCTTTCTGAAGATATATACCATTTCCTCATCTATAGGAAAAACTAGAGATCAATATCACCATTGAGTACTTTCTCTCAAATAAAAGACACATTAACTTAAATATTCTTAGTTATTTGGTATTACACTAGATTTTTCACTAGAGCTATACAATTTTTATGATCACAAATAAGTGTGGTACCATGAAAAATATTTAAATGGAGTTATTATGACATCCTTTGCATCCACATGGATTCTTTAACATCTTCCATAACAATTCTATGCTATGATTATATAAAATAGATAGAAACAATAGTTTGATTTTTGTTTTTCTAAGTGATAATACCTGCACTTAACTTAAACACATATCCATAAGTAGATTTACAATCTATAATATCACCAGTATGATTAGCATCACAATAACCATATAAATTATCATAATCAATTCAAGAATAAAACAAACTAAAATTTACAATTCTATTGATATACCAAATTATCTTTTATTTCTAATTTACAATGATCCAAGTTTGGATCCCTCATGAATTTGGAAGCAACACCTATAACAAATGAAATATCTAGCATAGAAATAGTAAGATAAATAAAACTATCAACTAGTTATCTATAAAGAGTGGGGTTAGTTTTATCTCAAGAATGTTTTGGATCAATATTAACACCAAATTCAATAATGGTA